>WBNH01012526.1:156565-249677 GCA_013401255.1 Urocolius indicus
GGGCTTTGCTATGCATTAAAAACAGGGTTTTTTTTGTAGAAAAACACAAATGAAAATGTACAAGTTGTCTTTAAAATTTGTGATTTCTTCCATTGTGTTATAGACTTACATTTTCTTAAAAGAAAAATTTTTACCAAAGTAGAAGTTATTTTCTAACAGAAAACTCTCATATTATTTTTTTCCTGAATGGTTCTGTTGACAGCCCTCACTGGTGGCTCAAGCACTAACAGGGAGAATCCTGCAGAGATCAGGGCTCCCTCAGGGTTCTTGGGAGCCCCAGGGAGCTCCAGAGGAGGAAAGGAGCTCTGTCAGCAGCCCCATGCTGGAGGAGGAAGATGATTAAGCAAAAGTTGATGACTGTCAGTTAAGAAAACATAAAACTGACAATCTTTCAGGAAGGAAACAGAAGAAAAGATGCCATAATAACTGCAAGGAAGAGCCTGAAGGCAGCGTTTCAACCATAACAGGAAGGCTCGTGGAAATTAATAACAAGTTCCCATTTACAAGCTTTTCCTTTGTTTTTGTTGTTTTGTTTTTTTTTTTTTTTTTTTGCAATGAAACCATTCCCAAGGTACAACTGGGTTTGGATGAAAATTACCTTGAAAGATGCTTTATTAAATTCACCATATCTTCCCATTTCTCCCATGTTTGTAACAGGAAACCTCAGATTAATGTTACAAAACTGATGCTGACTGCACCTTGCTTTCCTGCTGATTTTGTTCGTTTTCTCACCTTAAATCTCATCTCTCCCCAAGCTGCAGACACGGCCTGATTTCTTACTCCATACCTCTCTACAAGAGTTTACAGGCTTCATATATAAATTACAATTCCCCTTTATTAATCTAATTGATCGTTTGGTTCCAAATGCGTATGCAAGATCTTTTGAAACCTTTTAGACCCCTGTGGTTCAATATCAATCTCAAAATATTAAAAGCATCTTGTGGAAAATTAGAAAGTAGATGAGACACTTTGGGACTGGAGATGCTGTAGGAACTGAAACTTTTAAAGCAGAATTGACACAATTATTGAATGCTGTCATTGCTCAAAAGGGCTTTTTATTTTATTGGTTCTTCTGTAATTGTTTTGTACTTTTACTCTGTGCAAAGTGGCTGCCAGGAATTCAACTTAAACGAGAAACAACACTTAGACGAAACCAAATGAAGCCCCATACCTTAGAGTTTTTGTTTTAATCCTCTTTTTCATACCCATTTAACAGGCCCACATATTGTGCTATCTGAACTACTTGGAGCACTCTTGCCATCTAAGAACAGAACATTTCAGAAGTACAAGCTCTCATTCCCAATTGGAAAAAACCCCTTTGAAAAACACGACTCACGCAAAAATTGGAACACAGCTCTCTCCCATGGATTGCTTTACCAATTTCTACTCGTCTACAGAACTTTTCCTCTAGATATGAAGCATTTGAGGAAAGGGGCATTTCTCATGGTGACTCTGTAGCTCTTCGGTAAGACACCCTTGCTGGGAAAGAGAAGACAGCATTCAGTAACATACAGCATGCAGAGTCGTGACTGCAGGTGGCATGATTGATCCAATTGAATTAATGTAATAAGCACTGGTGTTCAGGTTCCTTGCAAAGACAGTAGCTGCTTCCTCAAGAAAAGTAAAAGAAAATATTCCTCTGCTTCTGATCCTTTTCTTAGCTCAAAATGCACACTGGAAGTGAGTTGAAAGGAATCAAACCAACAACGTCACTTGTTCCCACAGAAGAAAGCAAGAATAAAACTCCATCAATATCACAAGGAATTTTGTTCCTCCCATAAAAGATAACTGTTGGATTCAAAATATCCATCACAGTGTCTGACTGAAATACTTAGTGTTATGAAGGGTAATGAAGCAACATGAAGGTAACACTAGCATGGAGCCACATGGAAATACTAGGGCATTTTGAGAGAAGACAGGTAACAACCTAATTAGTTTAACTTCAAACTTTCAGCCAATGTTTAGAGGCAGATGTTAAATTTTTTTTCAGGGGAGTTCAGAGACTTTTGAAATACATAAAAATATTAAACACAACATTACAAGTTAGTTATTAGGAAATACAAATAAAATAACCTTAATTTTAAACAAGGTGGGTTTTTTTTCTATTTTCTTAAAAACTTTCATGGTGAGTTAGATGGCAAAAAATCCCCTAACTAACCCTAATCAGCAGAACTCCACCACAAATACAATCATGTGATCCTAACAAAATATTTCCCAAATGACAATTACCAAGATTAAAATTACCAGACAGAATTTCTTAAAATGCACCATTCTTTTTGGAGGTTTGTTGTTTTTTTTTTTTCCCCTACAGGCGCCTTTCTCACCCTATTACAAATGACTTGAGTTTAAAAGTGGAGAACATCGGGCAGAAAGACCCAGTGAGTGAAATGGAAAGGGATAACAGAAGTTTTGCCTGGAATCAGGAAGAGTTACTAAGGTGAATATTATAGACACAGACAAAGATAGTAATAGGAGAATAAACTAGATCAAAACAGTGAAATTAGAAAAATCAAACAAGAAAAGTTACTTTATTTTTTAATTACTTTGTCTGCTCCTATTTCTTGTGTAAGAGCAATTAGTCATGCAACTAAATATGTCTTCTATTTTGCAAGTCCCTCAGTGTGTAAATGGCAAACACTAAGCAGGATTCTGCATCTCCAGGCACTCCAAAAAAGAGTTTCCATGAAAGCTGTCACTCTTCATTTCTCAGCTATGGAGCTCCTCCAGTAAAAAGTAAGATTTAAAGATATATAAGAACTAGGAATATTCACCACTAGGAGAAAGACAGAAAATGCAGACATCAGCTGAAAAAGAAATATGTGAAAGACACAGCCGTATGTCTTTCTGTAACTTGGAGTTAGCCTTAGAAAAAGGAAAGTCTATCTGACAACACAATCCCATTCAGGAAGGGAAAAGCAATTGTAAGAGAAAACCACCTTCCTGCCATGATTGTAAAGAAAAAGAAGTAGGATGACTTTTAAGTGAAAAATCATAAGTTAAACAATAGTACGAGTTAAAACAAGTCTACTGATCTCACTTTAAAGATATACCAAAGAATCATAGAATGGTAGTGTTATTACTCTGATTTTACTAGTTGTCTATTTCTGTTCAATAAAGAGTTAATGGATAATAAAACCATTAAGCATGAACTTCTTTCACCATTCACCATACAATTCAGCCTACATTCAAAACCTCTTTCTTCCCCATACCTGAGGTCTAGGGCCTCCCATCATTCCTCTAGTTAATAATGATCATTACTTATACACCTAGACTGCTTATTCCTGAACTATCAGCCACTGGCCACATCAGGCTATAGCTTCCTCAAATTCACGCTGTTAATTGGCAACTTCCCCACTCAGTGGAACACTGAGTTGGCTCAGCCATCTATCAGCCCATTCCCATGATATACCTAATACATCTGGGTTTTTTTTCCGTTTGAGACCCTCACCCCAGGAAAACCCATAAAAACTCCATTGTCTTCCCAGTTCATGAGTCACCAATGGCAAAGGCCATTACTTCAATGGTGATTCATGAAACAGTGATGACAGCTCCCCTTTATACCTCCTTTCAAGGATGTGGGATAAGACCACAACTGGATAATAAGATAAACTTTCCCAATAAATCCTGACTCGGTGTCACTCTGCAGCAAACCACAGTATCATTCACTCATAAATCAATAATGAAGATGTTAGATGGATGTAATTTGCCCACTAAAGAGTGTGAAGTAGCCAGAAGCTGCTTCTAAATAAGCTTTTTCTCCCCTACCACCTGATAACCTGAGGTCTGGGCAAGGCTCGCTTGCAGTTCTCCAGCCATCTTCTACAGTCAACACATTATCTGCAAATTTGGATATCCACCTTGTTCTCAATACTTCCAGTCAATTACAATCAGAAGAGACTCATATTCTTCCATTTGCTCCTACGTGTCAACATCACAATCTAGGCAAAGGTCATAATGCTCCAATATCCAAAATCCACTTAATTGATTCCCTCTGGGTATCAAGTCCCTCCAGCACTGTAGTTATTGCTGCATCAATCATATTGCTATTCATACCAAAGAATTAGAAGGATGTCCAAAACACTGAAATCTCTTGCTACTTCTGTCCTCAGCTTCTCGTCCTTCGGCCATTTCTAAGCACACCAATTCTCTTGATAACCCATTTAAAATTCAATTTACCTCATAGGATTTGATTGTGCCTATAAATCTGAACCTGGCTGCCAATCAGATCTCCAAAATGGTCCACTCCCCAAATTACTCCAAAATTCCTGCCATACTGTCATTCATTTTTATCCATATTTTAACAAAAGACCACCTTTACCAGCTATTTTGAGATTACTATGTCCAAGAACCACTAACAACTCACATCAACTTTTTCTTCACATTTCCTTTAGTGGCATACAATGTGTTTATATCTTCAATCTCACATTCAAGTATGACAAATTTTATCATTCTCCCTGTGGGATTACTAACAAAGACAGGAGATTGTCAGCCACCATTGGGACATTTATTTGCATTCAGTGACAAATATGGTCAAACAAGGCCATTCCAAGACAAAGTCTCAGGGTCCTTTAGCCCTCAATGCAACTGCTGTAAGTTTGCTGCTCACATACCTTCCAGTGCAAGCAAAATCAGGTCCTTCAGCATTACCTTAGACCTCCAAAAACTGACCTCAAATGAGACTATACATTCAAATATAAACAAGAATCAATACAGTAATTTGCTGATGAATGTCTGTGGACAAATATAATACCAATAATCTCTCTCAGCA
Organism: Urocolius indicus; assembly: GCA_013401255.1. Classification (NCBI taxonomy): domain Eukaryota; kingdom Metazoa; phylum Chordata; class Aves; order Coliiformes; family Coliidae; genus Urocolius; species Urocolius indicus. Next base: position 161,334 of record WBNH01012526.1, read on the forward strand.
TTAGAGAAACAGAGGCCCTTGAACACCTTCAGCAACAGTAAATTGAAGGACCAACCTCTTTCTCAGCAGTTCTTTGCATCGATTTTTCTTCTACTTAGAGATATTTGTTCTCACCCTTGAGGTAATTTTACTTATATTATTAGTAAGTACCAATCTACTAGAAGGGAATCACTGGAAATTTGGTCTTGAGCAATCTCTACAACAATCACAACCTCTCACAGGGATGCACTAAAAAACTGAAGAAGCCAGCATCTCTTCCTGTCTGATTTTCAGCAGCGTAGGTTGAAAGGGAAGCTAGTAGGAGCTGCCCATAAGCCTTTTGAGGAGTACAGATGGAAGATCAGTTAATTGGTAAAACATGGTTAAAATGGTAACTAAGTCACAACAGCTGTGCAAACCCCCGAAAAAAATTCTTGGCCTTAGAGGCAATCATTTCAAGCTAAAGTCAGAACAGCCAATCCACAGATAGAATGGATCTCTATTTGTGTCTGATGCATGTTCCTATCATATCTTTTACAGTCAGGTATATTTCTTCAGCTGTTTGCAAAGATGATAAAAACAATTCACTCCAAAAGATGCAATTTCTGAAGAAAAAAAAAACAAACAAACCACCCACAAAGAGGGGTTTGGAAATTTAAAAGCTTTCCAATCACCTGGCATAAAGTATGTCACTGAATTTTCTTTGACTAATTAAAGAAGCTCTTCAAGATAGGGATTGTGCTTTCCTCCCTTGAGCCCAGCAACAGTGTCAATAAATAATAGTAATTGCAGGCTGGATTCAACTACAGAGTTTTTTTATTAGTGAGCATCTCAAACAACAAAGAACGTCTGTACATCCATCAAAAAGAAAGCAACACAGGTTCACTGAACCATCCTGTGTGCGTTTATTTTAAACAACAATTGTATGTAAATGTATATGCAAATCAGGTGTGGCCCTCAAGCTCATGGAAACTTGCCAAAAAAGCCTTCAGAGTTGCAAAGTTGAGCATCTTATCTACCATATGGCGGTACCTACCAATCTCAGAGGGGAAAAGATATCAGCTCCTCATACAGATGGCACTCATCAGTATACCTGTAAAAAGTTTGGGAATGTAATGGTGAAAGAGAGGTCTTTTCACTGTGATGAAAAACAGCTTTCTAATCATGGTTTAATCATTATTACTGCAATAATAAGTTGTAAAAAGTAATGCTAAACTATATTTAACACACCCCAAATTATTCTAGGAGCTTTTATTAACCAATGATAGACAAAAAGAAATAATTACATAGACCTTTCTTCATTAGTTGGTGCATTTTAACAGGAATATTCATCCCTGGGATAGAATAGGTATGTCTACATTAATCACAGAATCTTAAGAGCTGGAAGGGACCTCGAAAGATCATCCAGTGCAACCCCCCTACCAGAGCAGGATCACCTAGAGCAGGTCACACAGGAACTTGTCCAGTGGGGTTTGAATGTCTTCAGAGAAGGAGACTCCACAACCCATCTGGGCAGCCCCTTCCAGTGCTCCCTGTTTCTTTGGAACTTCTTGTGTTCCAGCTTATACTCGATGCCCCTTGTCCCATCATAAGTTCAGATCCCCAGTGGTCCCTGCTGACTGTTCCTTGATTTGCATTGACAGTATCAAGGCTCTAAATAAACAAGCTGGCTTTCTTCTATAATAGCAGATCAATTTCTGAAACATTTATAGGCTTCTGCACTGTAGTTTCACTCTGTGTATGGGCTTCCACTGCCCCATATTATGATGGATGCCCATGGACCAAGCAGTACCACAGGACCTAGAAAAACATTAAGAGCTGTCCTTTCTGCACAAGCACATGGATGCTGCAAAGTGTCTCAAACTTTTCTCAGTAGTTTGGGGGTTCTCACTTCTCTGAAACAGAGTTTGGAGAGATGGTTTTCACTTTTGATACTGAGCAGTCATGCCAAAGAACATTCCCGTTCTCCCATGCATACCATTAGCACAGTGTACATCTNATCATATCTTTTACAGTCAGGTATATTTCTTCAGCTGTTTGCAAAGATGATAAAAACAATTCACTCCAAAAGATGCAATTTCTGAAGAAAAAAAAAACAAACAAACCACCCACAAAGAGGGGTTTGGAAATTTAAAAGCTTTCCAATCACCTGGCATAAAGTATGTCACTGAATTTTCTTTGACTAATTAAAGAAGCTCTTCAAGATAGGGATTGTGCTTTCCTCCCTTGAGCCCAGCAACAGTGTCAATAAATAATAGTAATTGCAGGCTGGATTCAACTACAGAGTTTTTTTATTAGTGAGCATCTCAAACAACAAAGAACGTCTGTACATCCATCAAAAAGAAAGCAACACAGGTTCACTGAACCATCCTGTGTGCGTTTATTTTAAACAACAATTGTATGTAAATGTATATGCAAATCAGGTGTGGCCCTCAAGCTCATGGAAACTTGCCAAAAAAGCCTTCAGAGTTGCAAAGTTGAGCATCTTATCTACCATATGGCGGTACCTACCAATCTCAGAGGGGAAAAGATATCAGCTCCTCATACAGATGGCACTCATCAGTATACCTGTAAAAAGTTTGGGAATGTAATGGTGAAAGAGAGGTCTTTTCACTGTGATGAAAAACAGTTTTCTAATCATGGTTTAATCATTATTACTGCAATAATAAGTTGTAAAAAGTAATGCTAAACTATATCTAACACACCCTAAATTATTCTAGGAGCTTTTATTAACCAATGATAGACAAAAAGAAATAATTACATAGACCTTTCTTCATTAGTTGGTGCATTTTAACAGGAATATTCATCCCTGGGATAGAATAGGTATGTCTACATTAATCACAGAATCTTAAGAGCTGGAAGGGACCTCGAAAGATCATCCAGTGCAACCCCCCTACCAGAGCAGGATCACCTAGAGCAGGTCACACAGGAACTTGTCCAGTGGGGTTTGAATGTCTTCAGAGAAGGAGACTCCACAACCCATCTGGGCAGCCCCTTCCAGTGCTCCCTGTTTCTTTGGAACTTCTTGTGTTCCAGCTTATACTCGATGCCCCTTGTCCCATCATAAGTTCAGATCCCCAGTGGTCCCTGCTGACTGTTCCTTGATTTGCATTGACAGTATCAAGGCTCTAAATAAACAAGCTGGCTTTCTTCTATAATAGCAGATCAATTTCTGAAACATTTATAGGCTTCTGCACTGTAGTTTCACTCTGTGTATGGGCTTCCACTGCCCCATATTATGATGGATGCCCATGGACCAAGCAGTACCACAGGACCTAGAAAAACATTAAGAGCTGTCCTTTCTGCACAAGCACATGGATGCTGCAAAGTGTCTCAAACTTTTCTCAGTAGTTTGGGGGTTCTCATTTCTCCGAAACAGAGTTTGGAGAGATGGTTTTCACTTTTGATACTGAGCAGTCATGCCAAAGAACATTCCCGTTCTCCCATGCATACCATTAGCACAGTGTACATCTGAAAAAATGTATTTATATATCTCAGAACGTGAAGTGCTGTGTAATTAGGAGTTTAGATGAGAAATTATCTCGGGGAAACAGGACTCGGGAGTTGTGTCATCTGTTCGGTGTGTCGCTCGCGCAGCTCCTTGAGGAAGCTGCACGCACGCCGCACAGCGCTTCCCCTATTTATAAAGCACCCAGAACATCGCGGCGCTGCCGCCGGGCCCACTCAGGCAAGCTGTGTGAATATTTCATAATGAATAACTCATTTGCAAGGTTTTGGACTCTTTGTCTGTTTACATCTCGCTATTTAACAGCAAGGTACTTATTCCCGCAGTCTCTGCTTGAGCAAATCGTGTGCTGGAGGGGATGGGAGTTTCCCTTGCTACGGGTAGAGCATGGATCTTATGATTTGACCCAGTGGGAGTGAAGGGGGCTCAGAAAGATCAGATTACCAAGCAGGGAAAATGGTTAACACTGGGTTGACAATGCGCTTTAGTTTGACACACCGCCAAACAAGACGTATAGATTTTGTGTAGTGTTGCCTGTAATCAGCCTACTGTGGTATAATTAAGGGACTGGTTTAGTTTAGACACAAGAAACGAACTCTCTCAAATGCAAAATCGGTCAAGGGATTGCTTTGTTGTGTTTCTTGCTCTAGCTTATTATCTTGCAAGTGAAGAGAACGTTTGTAATTTCTGTTCTTTCGGTTGTAAATGGCGTGGCCTCTAAAGTTAAAAAATATCTGGCAAGCACACTTTGCATATCCCACTCCACATGATTAGTACAGGGCCGTCAGTAACATGAAATCAGCTCAAACAATGGATAAAAATCAATCATTGCTAGGTACACTAGATTTGAGATGGAAAAAGCCCTAATGGTTGTTAAATGAGGTATATTGCATGGAAGGATTATATTTTGAATGGTATGAAAATTGCTTTGGGAGTGAATATTCTGACTAATATTATTATTTGTATACTTGAGCTGGGGTGTGATGGGGTTCTGTTCCTGAAAAGAGTTTATGAAAAGTACAAATAGGTTGCTGATGCCTTTTTTTTTTTTTTTTGGCCTTTTACATTCTGAATAATAAGAGGGTAAACTACACTTACAGTGTATGAACTGCAGCTTTCTCTATTTCCCACTATGATGCAATCAAGTAAAAAAATGTCTCAAACATTTTTTTTTCTCATAAAAACATACTGTTCCATCAACACCAAAAGGCTTCATTAAATTGTATTGATCCCCATTTAAATTTTAACAGAACAGTGTCTCAGATTGAGATGGAAGAGATTCAGACAGAAAGACCTTCTCATGCCACAAGTAAATACTCAATGCCAAATTCTGCCTCCCCAAAACCAGCAAAAGGATTTTCATTGCAAGAATGCAATAAGACAGTGTGCTGGGGTCCAACTGCTGTTGCTGTCCTTTGCAGCTGGAGACAGATTGAGATCTGTCTCTTTTCAGAAGCCTCCTTGACCTGAGACCATCTCCCAACACACTTCCAAGCCATCATGTAAATATTTGGTAAAAGTTTACATACAGTTAAAGCTTATCCTTAGACTTACAAGTACAAATCAGTTGGGTATTGACTTAAAGCCTTCATGGTAGCTACATGTCTGTCTTAACTATGCTTTCTAGAAAGTCCTTGTGGCCACCCTGCAGGGAACACAACCCCAACTTCTGGCTCTTGGCACTTGCCAGTGCCATATCCAACCTTTTACCCTTTCCAGGGGCTCTGCCAAGATGCTTGAATATACACATTTTGCTCCATCCTGCAAAAGATGCTACAGGAGATATCATAGAATCATAGAATGGTAGGGTTGGAAGGGACTTTTAGAGATCATCTAGTCCAACTTCCCTGCAGAAGCAGGTATCTTAGTCACTTTTTATCTTACTTCTGCTGCATTGTTTGCTTGATTTTTTTTTTTACCTTTTCAGTTGAGAAACTCTTTCTAAATGTGATGCTTTTTTTCCCCACTGTATGTCTTCGTTTTGGTACTGTGCCATTGTTGAAGGCAAGCTGGCAGACTGTCAGATTGTTTTCAGTAAGTTATACTGCATTCAAAGTTAAAATGGGACCATTTATCCATGTTTGTATTTCTGGGATCATGGTTTGTAGAAACAATTCGTTCCAGCAACAGAACTTTTGTTATCGTTTTCAGAAGAACATTTGGCAAGATAGGCCCATGAGAAAAAAAAAAGTCTTGACAAAATAAGAAAAAATACTACTGTTCTTTTTCAATTCTCCCATCTCTGAGTTATCAATAACCACAGCTAATCTGCCTTCATATTCTGATAAAACAGACCTTTTCCTTTCAGGTCCACCTCCTCTTTCATTGCAGCCTCTCACAGATAGGCATGAGTGAAATGCAAGATTGACTTAAATTTTCATGTGGTTTAAATCTTTTCAGAATAAAAACAGTGGGGCAATGATACAGAATCAGGCTAGGACTGAATTAATGTTTGATGGATACACCCTGTGTGAATGCACTAGGCAGCTCTGAAAGGCTTCAATTGGTGTATTAGGACCAGGGAAAGGGTGTAATTTGTCTCAGATCACAGGCTGTAAAATAGCTCAGATTTCAAACTTGCTTGCAAACAGGTTTCCTTTTATTTGCCTATCAGCTAAATGACAGTCATTTCATCAGGGTTTTTTTTCCCCCCCTAGAGTAGAGTGGGTGAAGTTTTTTCTCTAATTACTAATACATTTCAAACTCATCTAATCATAAATTCAGATCTCATCTGATAAAAAGGATCACAAGAAGGAGATCTTTCCAATATTTGTTGGAAAGGAAAAGTTTTTCAGAACTGATGTGGTTTTCTTTGACACTTTCAAGGTGGGGTTTCTGTGTTGTTGTTTTTAAGTGAAATTTGAAAACAAAAGGATTCAGAGAAAACAAAAATGTGAAACAATTCAAAAATAATGAAAATAATCCACCTTGCTCAACTGTATCAGGTGAATTTAGTTTGAATGACCTTAAAATGTTAGTAACTCTTATTAGCTTTTTTTTTTTCCATTTTGTGACTAAAAGTCCTTATCAATTCCTGTTTAACCTGATGCTTTTCAGGTTTCTCATAGTTTTTGTTCTCTCATCCCAAAAAGAACAAAAATGATTATTTGCCTAGTGCTATCACAGACTAATGAGGTCATAACTGAGTAAACTGCAGCTAGCCCAAGGTCTCCCTTTCTTCTTTCATCCAAATCTCACAAACCCACCAGACTAACCCTTTCTATTAAATTGCTACATATTTTGTTTCTGTTGAGCTAGAATGTTCTGCTCCCACATAAACTTTTCTGTACTTATAATGGTAGAGTTATCTGATGTCCTGAAAAAATTCAGAGCAAAATTTGAGGTCTTTTAACTCTCCCTTGTTGCAATCTTTGCACCATAAAAATTGTCATTTTTTTGCTTGCTGACAGTAAAAGGATGTGATTTTTACAGTGTTTTTATGTCATTGTTTCTCATCAGCTATGTTCCCCTGCAATTTAATGTCACCAACAAAATTCTAAAACTGGCTTTAAAAACTTTTAAAAACTTTCAGTAATATGTAGCACCCTGTAATTATTTACATAAACATCCATGGACCTAGGATAATTTCTAATATATCCCACCACTAACCTTCCTGTCTCCTATAGGGTCCATTGATTGCTGGTGTGTTACACTTTGTTCTGTGTTTTTTAACCAATTTTAAATCCATTAAACTCAACTTTCCACTTATTCTGTGGCTCCACATCTTAGCAATAACCTCTTCTAGGAAACCTTGTCAAAGGATGTCTGAAAATGTAAGTATAAGATGTCTCTTTCATTGCCTTGTCCATCCTGGCAGAAATAATAATGCTAAAGGATTCCAGTATATCTGTCAGACATGATGACTCCCCTTCACACCTCATCCCCCCCCGCCCCACCTCACCTCTCCCCCTCTCAAATTAAATTTGCTTTCTCTAATCAGACAGTACTTGTCCAGATGTATCTTTCATTTTATTCCTTAAAATATTATCTAGGACATTCGCCACAGTTTATGCCAGAGATGTGGTTTTTTACTCCGATATGTCCCTGGACCATTTTTAAATAATGTCTTTCTATTAGATTTTGCCAGTCTTCAAGGATCTGAAATTTCTAATAAAGTCTCCAATTTCCCTTCTCACTTCCTTTGGCTCTCTTGGATGTATTTTGTCTGATTCTGATGTCCTATCAATTTTTTAAAAGCCTCTAATCTTTTAATAGCCAATTTGAGGGATATCTGTATGCCTCCTAATTCCTCCTTTTCAAGCTCTTAAATCTAGTGTTGGATTTATTCAAATGAAGGAGACAGGTGTACAGAAATTGTCTCAGCAAATTTTACTTTCTATTGCTCCTCTACTTTATTATTTCTGAGAGTTCTTTGGGGTTTTTAATATTGTGGCAATTACGGTCAACCTTAAAAGATCATTTAAGACACTTTGTAGAATGTATTTAGGTTAAAATCAATTTTGTGTGCTTACACCATAGTTATGGTATTACAGTGCTGCTCACTAGCCTTGCTGCAGTTTAAATTCTGCCAGTATTTCTACCCAAAACCAGTGCTGCAGTTGTAACTTAGCTGTGAAAACCAGCCCCAGGCTAAAATAAAGCATTGAAAGTTTTCTCCAGTGACTGTTTGCTTGGGATTTTTTTTTAAGGGTTTGCATTAAAAAGAATGAGGCTTTTTTTAGTAGATGCTTAATGTGGAAAACAATCATAATTATTAGAAAAAAAAGACTTCATAAACAACTTATGCAGACAGTTAGTCCATAACATGGACAAGGTTTTGTATGTGTGTGTATCTTTCTTAAGTGATCAACTACAATATGAAATTATTAGAAACCAGAAATTGTCAGAAATAATCTTCTTCTTCAAGGAACAGTTCAATGAGGATGGATTTTTAAAACAACACCTAAAAGCTATTTCCTTTGACAGCAGAACTCTTTCAAAAATTCAGAAGCACCCTGCAAAGCGCAGGAAAAAGATCTTTGCTCTTACGTGCTCATGCATTGTCTCCATCTGGTAAGAGCTCCACTTCTGCATTCACACGATCCAAAGTTCTGAAGATATCATAGCTTGGATCAAGTCATCAACAGCCTTGAAACAGCAGAGCCAGGGATTGAGAATCACCAAACTCATCTAATGGATGAGGTTAATGACAGTGCACAGCTGCTGCATCTTTAGCATGTGGAGGTACAAATCTCTACAGGATGCATCCCATAGTGAGGATGCAGAACCCAGGCTTGTACAAAAGTTGTGCATGCAAATTTCAAATTATGGTCAAAGTGAAAATATCACTCAGTTGTCTTAAGGGTTTAGATGCCGACTGACCTGAACATCATCCTACAAACTCCTAGCTCAGCAAGTGTTATTTCTATTCAACTGTTTAAGGGTGGTCTTCATTACTCTCCTGAGCCATAGCTCAGCTTTTCCCCTTCAAACTTGTTGGTTTAGGATTTTTATAATGCATTTATATTAGAATGAGAAAAAAGGAAATCGAAAAGAAAAAGTTTATGATTAATAAGTGATAGGAAGGAATAGACTCTTGCACCTTAATTTTGTATTCCTTGAGTAAGCCTTGGTTCGCCCACCTGCCCTGTCATGCAGCTCCAGATAAGAAAGTCAGGGAAAGAGAGAAGTACCCTGCTTTGTATGTATATATTGTATATAAATTCATAGAGTGTATTTATATGGATATACAGAGTAAGTGATGTCACTCTCCCAAAAAGTAAATATTCAAAACCCAGGAATCAAGGTGGGAAAGCTGAAAATTTTCCGCACATTCAACATTTCAGGAAGGTTGGATGGTAAAGAGTGTCAAGGGGGCGGAATGCAATCAAGAGCTTCTTCTGTTTTGTGAAATGCCTGCCAAGTGGTGGAGTAGCCATGCAAATAACCTCAAAAGAAGGAAATTTTAAGGGTCTGAATTCACATCTATCAGTGTTATCTTACCTGCTAGATAAAAGTATAGCCTACATAAATTCAACAGTTGAAAAAAGAGCTTCTGAACTGTTTTATATGTTGATTTCCATCCCACTAAAACCAGCTTCTTTGCCTCCAGACATGTATGGCAAGCAGAAGAGAGAAAAATCACCTTTCACTGTGAATAAAATTCACCTTTCACTCAATAAAATCATTAAACAATTTTTAATTTGATTTTTTAAAACCATCCCATAGAATGAAACCCATGTCTTTGTTCTTCTGTCACCAAATGCCTGCCATGTCTTCATTGGTGTCTCTGGTTCTGAACACCACACTTCAGCTAACAAAACACCTAAGCCTTGATTAGCGTTTCACAGCAGGTAATGATATGTTCCGATCCAAAAAGCAGCCATGTAACTGATTTAGCAGATCAGACCTCAGGAAAAACATTACCCTCTAACCCTTTGTCTGCAGGATCTTGAAGTTTAGGGCAGTTCATGAGAAAGGGCAATACTTGAGCTCAAATCTCCAGCCCCAGTGACTCCATGAAAGAATTTGGCTCCCGAGACTGGTCCCCTAAAACCTTCTTACTGAGCTTTCCTGTATCAAATAAAGCACGTTTATTAGGTGAGGGAGCTTGTTTAACAATCAAGTTACGTTCGCTCACAGTCACCTGGGAAACATAGTTTGCAGCCCTTGATATAATAAATCATTATCAGGGTTGTGAACACATTCGAACACATGGGATGTTTTGCCCCATACTATGTTTCATATAAAAATACCTGAGCAGTTTGCATCTGGATCTAAATTGCCTTTAGGATTTTTGGAGTATTTGTAACTGCTGTTTCAGTGCATCTCTAATACACAGCGCTCTCACAATCTGCTTGGGCAAGAGAAAGATTTGCTTCCTAGCTGTTTGAAGCACACATTTGTAAATGTAGGTACTTAATATAAGCAGTAAGAGAAGAATCATGTGTATAGACTTAAGCACAGAGGTGAGGGCTCTGATAACTGAAGGCAATGACATGGTACTTCATTCATTCCAATCTGAACACCATAGATTAGGAAAAAAAGCCCCTAAGGTTTCATCTTATTAATCTAAATCACACTCCAAGCTAAATTTCTCAAAGTTACCTACAAAAAGTCCCAAGTCTCAGTAAACTTTAGTCATTTGAAAGTGCATAATCCTAAATACATTCTTCAAAACACGGTGTAGATGGAGTCATCACTTGTGGTGTGGACTTGGCCAAATATCTCTTGATGATACAAGCTGCTTATTTGGAAATAAGAGCTTTAATAAAGAGTGATAGACAGAGAAGTTGTTTGTGCTGGTTACATGTGTAAAGTAAGCTTATAAGCTTAGAGCTTTTGTTTTTATTCTTTAACCTGGACCACTAAGGATTGTAATCATAAGGACATTTAGACTTGTTGGATATTTGTGGAATGTACTGAATTCTAGCATTTTGTTGCCACCTGTTCCAAGATTAGCTACAACATATTTCTGCTTTAAGAAGAAACACATCACACAATGCTACAGCTTTTTCAGAGAAATTTCAAGTAACAAAGTCTGTGTTCTTTAAACAGTGAACCAACAGGGTCTGCACAGGCCACAGACATCCAACACATTTACCCACCTAGAAATTATAAATTTACACATTAGAAAGTCTAAATAGTTGAAAGCAAATCTGTTGTTGCTGCAACATTGGAATATGTTGTTAATAGGTATGACAAAGCAGTAATAGCAGACCAGCATTTTTTGTATTTCCACTTCAAACAGCAAATCCGCCTGAATTTACCTAATACTTCAATAATCCAATTATAACACTTTACTAGCAGAAATCATCAGCACATAAGCCTCAGAGACTGTTAAATTAGGACTGTGTCGAGCTGCTCACCCAAGATGCATTTCAAACTCTGGCAAACAAGTTCCTTCAAGATCATCAGGCTCAACTTATGTCATCATGTTGGCTATAAGGAGCGAGTACCATAAAATCCCTCCTTCAAACACAGGGCTATCAAGCTAATGGGAAACCCATGGTAATCAAGGCACTACTGATTGGTGCAAGACACTGAGCAACTTGTTAAAGCTTACGGTTCTCAAGTCAAACTAGAACACAACCAATTTCTTAGTTTGTGACTTAGCAGAAATGATACATTTCGATCTCAGCCTCAGAAACTGTTGATTTACTGGTGAAAGTTCATTTACACTAAATTCTTTGTGTGTTCTAAACACAAATAGCCAATGTTTTTTAGTCCTGGAGGATTTAGGGCCCATAAGTGTAATTTCATTTATCTTTTCACAGTCATATCACTTCTCTTTACTCCTTTACACCATAAATCTGCACTTGGTGATTGAGGTTCTTGTATATCAATCTAAAGCCTTTTTTTCCCCCTGCATGTAGTATTTATTTAATGGATCAAGGGAACTATCCTTCAAACAAAATGGGATATTCTATTCACAGTTAGAACATCAACATGTCAGTGAAGTTGCTTTCCTTCAAAGTAGGGGAAAACAAATCTTGCAGGCTTAGAGTCATACAGGTCTGTGAATGAGCAATGTTGGTGTGATTTTTTTAATAATTACATGATCTAGTCACATGCTAAAAATTAGACAAGAGTTTCAGTCTATATTTTAGAAATTTCAGCAGAAATACTGTATCGCATTGTGATTCACAAATAGTTTTCTGGGTTTTGAGTGCTCATGAAATATATCCTCTTATCCCAGGAAGGCACTATGGCTAGAGAAAGCCTTGTGTCAGAATCAGTGTCTGGTTCTAAAAAGTAAAACTAAGTTGACAGATGAAATATTACCCACAGAGTAAATATTGTCCTGCTTCTACAAACTGGTATCTATGCAGATATGAGTTTCCTCAAAGCATCAGAGGTTCAAGCCAATAGGCCACCTCTAATTATTCGGAGAAGTGTTTGCTTAAAAATCACCAACAATTAACAGAATGTTTTGAAAGATAGATTCTTAAGGTGATTTCTGCTGACATTTTGTATGTAGTACATTTGTCTTTATTCATTAAATACTGTGAACTATTTTCTGAGGGTTAAATGTATTAATTTCACCAAAGTTCCAATTTCTAAAATAAGTCAAATCCAGGAAATTTATTTGTAGTTACATGACAATATAACACAGAGATGAGACTGAAGAGGTAGACTGGATAAAAAGAAACACAGATTTTATCTACTAAATGTTTGGCAGTTGGCTGTGAAAAATATAACCCAGGCATAAATCTACAAGCCATCCTCAAATTTGTATTGCATTATTTTTAAAATAATTACAGCATTTTCACATCCCCTAAAATGTGCTATAAATCCATTAAAATTACCCATATGTTATATATCTAGGAATGAATTAATTACTTTTCACTGTACTGTAAAATACAGATAAAGGAACTCTACCCAGAAAGTTAAAAATGCCTTTAATAGACGTTTTGCCATATGCATAATAAGGAATTATGGCACTAAGGGATTATCTAAAAACTGAATTTATATGACAAACAGTTAAAACAGGAATTTAAACTGATGTTTCTGTCTCTATAAGAGCTTGTTTGGGTGCTCACATTTAGGAACAGACATAGAGTACAAGTTACCTGCGCTGGCAAACCTTGCACAGGTGACAGAAGAGCTCACAGAACAAATCTACTGAAAAACCCTAACCCAGACTTCCTCATCTTTACATAACAGACTTTTTATTAAGTGCTTAAATGAAACACATAGTATTTTAAAAGATATTCTTCTAGACATTTACGACAACAGCATGGAGAGCTTCAGGTGTAAGGTCCACTCTATTTGCAATGTCAATAAAGAAGACAAGAGTTCACTCAGGGAAGAAGTAGGGTTTCTAAATATGTTTAAAAGAAAGGGAGAGGAGAGAACAAGAAAAAGAGGAAACACAAAACAGGAATGTATCTTAAAAGATAATTAAAATATAATCAACACTGCAGTTTCCAATCTTATAGCCCATCAATTTTACCATATATCCCTCTAAAGACCACTGCCCTGTCCCTTGCCATCTAATGCTTTTGCTATGCTAATTTGCTAAAAAGGATGCCAAAGCAGTATGTGATAAACCTCTATTCTGAGAGAGCCTGGCTTGTGTCAGCTTGTCACGCCAAGGCTGATGCAGAGCTGCATCCCCCTGTGCTCCCCTCCCTGGCTGCAGCAGAGCTTGGGGTGGGAGCACAGGGGGATGCAGGTCTAGGTGTGCCCATTTTCCACAAAGGGCAGGAAAATGCTGGGGGTTGGAGAGCAGAGAAATTAAAAGCCCCAAAGTTTATGCACTGACTATCTGGAGGACAGCTGGAAAAGATTTAAGGAGTGTTTCAGTCTCTCCCCAAGCAAAGGGTGCCAAAAAACAAACATAGATGTATACACACACATATATATATGTAAATGTTTTTCACAAAAAAAAGCTGATTCTCAAAGTGTGGATGCTTTTAATATTTAGTCAGAAAAATCTAACACTGAAAAAATATTCCAGAGGTGTTATGAAGACAGTATAGACCTTCACAAGCACCCAAGCACCTTTAAACTGATATGGTTTCATCTCTGCCATAACAGTCACCACGATAGAAGCTCTAGCAAGATGCTCTGTGAGCAGATCCCAACATCACCATGTAAATCAGTGATTTTTCTCTATCTAGAGACCATTTTCCTTAGTGGTGTGTTTGAATGGTGCCAAGCATAGCTGAGGTCACCTTGGTTGAGACCTTTAGGAAATTTTTTTCATAACAAAAAAACACAAACAAGTATCTAATAGCAATCTATCACATCTAAAATCCATCCAGTAATCACTCTGTGGTGCAGCCCTGCCTTTTGTGTGGTTTGTTAAATGTCTTGCATGGCGTGTGGGTGTTGCATAAGTAATAAATAATAATAACTAATATTTGTAATGTTCTTATAACAGTGGCTAAACTGCTGACATGCTGACTAATACTGTCTCACTGGCTCCCTATACTGTCTGCAATCTATCTGCATTCATCTCGGCTCCTACATGAAAAGCTAACAACCCAAGTGTAACACAGGAGAAGCCCTCCTACAGCGAGGTGATAATGAGAATGACAAGTTAATAATATCTTCATATGGACACGTACCATGCCTTTGCACATGTGCTACCTTCAGCTGTCCCTTCCAAAGACTCACTCACCCTGAGACTATTGAGCCAAGGAGTCAAATGCATGTTTCACCTTAGAAAGGCAGGAGCCAGCTGAAGGATGGGCATGTAAGATTGTGCTTGTATTTAACACATTCATGCTTGTATTTCATCCTGTTTGCAGGCATCTGCTCTTACCCAAGGAGCTGGGGGAGCTGCTCCCCAATTCCTGGTGCCTCCCGGGGCTGCCACAACTAAGGGGTGAAGCAGGTGTTTCTGCAAGGTTGTGCTTCTCAATGTGGAGTCCAAAAGCACTGAAAAAAAGGAGATTGAGAGGAAAAGCACAGAGACAGTTGAAGTACAGCAGGAGATTATTTATATCAGTATAGGGATGTGGAAAAGTCAAGAGTTTTCTAATTATTCTGTTGGCCAACAGTTTTGACCATCGAAAAAGAGCAGGTGAGATGAAGGGACTCACCTCTAACTCCTGAAGCATTGACAGTTCCTAAAGGATCTGTCAAAACGCTCTAAATACGTCTTTTACTGCACAGATCTTTGCCAGACTGGAAATGAAAGAAAAACCATGATCTGACTTGACACCTCTCTTTATCATGAGTGGAACCAGGCCCCAGATTTTTAATACTAATGCTTTGGGACATTTAAAATCCACACGTGTGGCTTGGCTCTCTCCCTGCTGTTTACATGCTAAAGTGACATTCCGATTCAGTCTATCTTGTCAAATTCACAATTTCAAAAGTTCCTTTAAACATGTCTGCAACATCATGCTAACTTTTCAATACCTCCATGTCAATACATGCCAGTTGCTTAGGGTTATTTTTTTTCTTGTTGGAAAGAAGGTCAAAACGGCAATGCAAATGTATTAGGGGGAAAAAAAATGCATTCGAGTAACATTACTTGTTCCTGGACTCAAGATGCCAGTCCATCTTTAAATCACACAGTTGAGTATTCAATTCACAAATACAATGAGGGTACTTTTAAATTTTAACTGTCATATTCTGTTATGTGGCCTGATGTTAAGTTGCATTATGCTAGCAGTGAATGGGATAGGACAGAGCATAATTCACTGCGTTATAAACAGCGTAACATAACTTGACAACTGGAATTTAAAAGGAGGAAATTCTTAACCGTAGGATCATATTGTATATTCTTATACATTTATAAACCCAGCAGCAAGAGATCTGAGCATAAAAGCTGATAATATACCTTTTGCCAAGAAACAAATGTTGTCTCGTTTGTGTTGCATGCAAATAATTGGGGGGAGTTTTCTTTACATTTTCATTTCCTGACTGCACAGCTGCCGCTTTTCCTTTCTGTGCTACTTAGGGATGTACTCGGTGGTACTTGGTGGTATTATCTGAAAAGTTCTTTCATACCTAAGCCTCGGAGCAGCATTCACATTTACGGAAGCTGTTTTCTTTGCTCTCTTGGGCTGAAATAAAGAATGAAGTAACACGTTTCTTCAACATGAATATGCTAACAGCCATAAATCTGCTCCCTGGCATTACCGTAGAACAAACCATAGTAAATGTTTAAAAATGTGCTCCTAAAATAAGCCCTGACTGAGCTTTGATGTCACTTTATTTAATTCACATTGGCATTGCATACACAGCTCAGTTTACCAGAGAGGATTCATTCTTTACTGCAGCATAATTACATTATCAGATATTCAGTAGAGGCCATAAACCACAAAATGGAAATTAGACCATCAATGGCCATTTTATACTACAAGGATTATTGTGTTTTAACGTTTGTGTTGTCAACCACTGTGATGGCAAGCTAGCGTATGGACCCCAATTTTCAACATCACTCTAACCTGAATAAAATTTAAATATATGAACACCAAATGGAACAATCAATAACAATCTTTTAATCTATAGAAGCTCCTGACTGGCAGCACACTAAGCAATAGCACAGAGGCAAACCAATCAGGAAGGTCTGCTTTCCTTCCTTGTCCTATGCATTTCAGGCTGAGGGAAACTTGTTTTGGTGCATTGTTTCCCAGTCTTCAATATACTAAAAAAAATAAACTGAGCTACAGCTTTCTCTTCATTGCCCACTCCGATTTGTAAATGGAATTTATTGCACACAATGTCCTCTTATAGATTAAATTAATGTTATTGTAAAGAGGTTTAATGCTCAAAGATATTTATGACTCATGCTGAGAAAGAAGCTGTACTCAGTTATGATGATTAATATAATTTCCCCAAGTTCTCACAGATGAAATTGCTCCATGTGCATATTTTGAGTACAAAACAGATAACCATAACTCTTAGAAAAGGCAGCCATGATTGTGTGACTGATGTATCATCTGGAATTAGCGAGTTGCTCGCAGAGCGCGTGAAATGTTTTTGCTGGATTCGGTTTCTGCTTGATAGACAACGGGAGATGCAACGTTCACATCATCACAACCTGTGTTTGTGTTTTGATCTTAGCATAACAGAAGTTAGTGCTTACAGACAGCTAGCTCTTATGGCCATCCACTAATAAGACAGGCTGTGATTTAAAACTTATATCCCCTGTCCAGAATTAAAACTGAACAAGATAGGATTTGACAACTTAGATCAAGAAACTGAAGGTTTGCTAACTCCTCTGGCACATGGATTTGAAAACAGTGCAATATCTAAATTGCTGCAGTTAAAGACTAAGAAATGGATCACACATGTCTGATTACAAGCCATCTTCAACATTTTTTGCAAGGTCAGTGAAGATTAAACTGAATATCTCTGCTCCTTACCTTTTGAGGGTCATCCCCCACTAACAATATAGATCACAAATGTTCATTTAACATTCTACCTGTTATGGACTTTACTATAACTAGTGTTATACTAAACACTATAACTAGTGTTGTGACTATTACACAGTCCAGTTTCAACCTGTGAATTTTGCTACTCAGATTCTAGCCAAACTCTTTGTTTTCACGTGAGAATAGCAAACTAGAGTCTGTGTAAAAAAAGAAAAAGTATAAAAAAATCTGAAAAAAATAAAAGACTAAAGACTAAAAGACTAAAATAATAAATTAAAAACAAACATTCCTGCAACAGAGCTGTGTTGGTTCTTAGTATTTTCCCCTCTTCCTGCATTTCTTTATATTAAGCCTAAGGAGGTGATAAACTTGCTAATCTAGAAAAGCCAATGTTAAATGTTACCTGAGTTGAACCAATTGTTATAATTTAAGTTTGAATTATTATCTGTACACTAGAGACTACAAATGTTTTAGATATTAGTGACTTAATATCCTTTCTGTCAAAGCCAAAGACTTCCCAATCTGGGTCTGTGGACTGAAATTGCTCTGAAAGTGCAGTGTACAATCGTATAGCCTCAAAGAGACTCACAATATCATTGCCTGCTATTGATGGGACTGATGCATATTACAAAATAACACAGTCATACAAGTTGACAGAAGTGCTAAAAAAAATAGATTTTGCAAGTTTCTTACACACTTCTAGTACAATGAAAGTGAAGGAAACCAATTTTTCTAGAAAGGCTTAAAGTGAAGGCTTCCTGCCTCTGAGTCCCATTGAGGTAGGATCTTACGGCCTCAGCCTCACTGACTTTATTCAGGCTCTGCTGAAGGCAAGAGTAAGAGTATATGGTACAAATGCTTTGTTGAGTACTATTTCAGTGAATAGGGAATAGCTGATGAGATGGAGCTAAATCTGCTGCTTAAACCTTTTGGCTTGTTTAGGGGTTTTTATTTGGTTCTTGAGGTTTCATTGTTTGGTTGTGTTTTCTTCCTTTAAGTAATATTTAAAACGATCTTTATAAACACCTTTGGAATAAATGTTTCTCAGAGGAAATACAAATATATTTCCTTCTCACTGCATCATATCATTGGCCCCATGTTTCAAATTCCAGAGCCCCTTTGAAAACCACATGTTATAAGTTAATTGCTTTAATCTGGTTGTGGGAGTTATCTATTTTTACTTGCAGTTAGAGATGAAACAATTTATATGAAATATTGATTGTTCATTAATGTGGGGGTTATCTTCTTTAATACATTTTGTAATAGTTCAGGCTCCTAGAGTACAGTAGCTCTGAACAGGTCTAGGGAATTTTAACTGGCTTTTAAAGTTGTGAATGTTATTTCAAATAGCTTGGCAACTGAAGTCAATATGGAAGTGATATATACAAATAACAGGCATAAAAATACATCTAAAGAGCATTGTCACTGTATTAATGAATTCATGTTATAACAACAACAGATCTTGTTTTTCAATTTCTAGTTATTTTAAATGAGAAAAATACATCTTTCTTTACAAACACATTCTCTTCCTGTTAGTATCTTTGCATTTGAGGCTCTCATGCTTATCCATTGCTCCCCATGGAAGAGTCAAATCATTTAAGTTACAAATACCAAGAACAAAAAGCATAATGTACTGCAATGATATTAAGTAAAAGAAATAGCAATGTTAATAATAGGTGGTAACTACAGCTGCAGAAGTCAAAATCACATTTGGTTGTGAATGTTACTGATGAGAACCATATTATGTATTGATATTATGCTTTGTGACAAATCTTAATCAAACACGAATCTCTGACACTTCATTAATACACACAGATTCCATCCTTAGCAAAAACAATTCTAAAGATCTACAAAATGACTTGTAAAAGTAGAACATTGTTAAGTGGTTGAAGTTGTCCATGGATAGTATACTCAGATCCATTCAGCTTCAAAAAATCCTGTTCTGCTACCCCACCAGTCGGAGTCTTAGGTTCCAAATCCTCTTCAATCATAAAGAAATCTAATTCATCATGCTAAGTTTTATTGACACTAGATGATACTAGATGTTAGCAGGTTAAAGAGCTATTTTTCTATTGGTTCTATTTAAAACAGGTTGATTTTCTCCCAAAGGAGATTTGAAAAGTCTGAATAATGAACATCCTTCCAAACTATTTTATAACCTGATTGTTATGGAAATCCATGTAACATACTAAATTATCAGAGGTCTATACTTTTCATCCACCATTATTCTCAATTCTTACTGGAGAAGAGGCTAGTCCAAAAAATTTCCCAGAAATCTTTCTCCACTCAACAATTTTTTCCACTTTCTGTCCTCCTCCCTCTTTACGATAGCTCTTGTCAGCTATCATTATAAGTGAACAACACAGAGGCTCAAAGACATACCCTCTGGTTAAAAAGAAAAAAAAATAATAAGAAAAAAATCCCACAGCTTTCAACTGTGAACTGGATTAATCACACATAATAATTATACAAAGTGATAACACTTATTATATGATCACATAAACACCGTTAAACGAACAGTGGCAGTAACCTTTAGGAAAGAAAAATAAAGCCACCAAAAATAATACGAATCAAGATTTCTATTACGAGACTTTCTGGGTAAGGCTTCTATGAAATCCTTGATGAAACTAATGTGCAGCATTTCAAAGCAAATGACAGTCACAGCTGATTTCCATATTCCATACATCTTCAAAATGCAGTATAAAATACATACACAAAACGTGGGTGATGAAAATTACCGGTCCTCAATCTCTCATCCTTCAGCAGTCTTCATCAACTTAAGAAAACCTCTTTTCCTAAGCTTGTTTTCTAGAGCATCAACATAATTATACAACAATTCGTACTCTCCATATTAGCAACTCTTTGTTGAGCTTCATGCAGTCCTAAACCAAGGCTTTCAAAGAATTTTTTAGTTTTTTTTTTTTTTTTTTAAATTGCATTAGCTGTGGCTTCAAACATATCAGCCTTTCCCTTGAAATTGCTTTGTTTTTCATGAGAAAATTCTACTCTTGAAAGTTTTGGTTTGATCTTATATTATCACTCGTTTTTATAGTTCCCACTAAGTATCTGAGGAACAGTTTCCAAGAAATTCTTCATGGACAGCTGCACATTTTGGTTTTTTAACAACAAGTAAATCCTAATGGATTCTGGTACCAAGGAGCAAATTTGTTACCCCAAGTTACTGAGTGAATGTTACTGATGAAAACCATATTATGTATTGATATTGTGAGGCATTTCCACCGTAGCAGAATGTAGCCCAAAATGAGACCATGAGGATAACACAACCTACAAACCTGCTACAGATTCCACATTCCAAGTCAACAAATGTTAGACATTTTCCAAAGTTTCACAGGCAGTTTTGAAGTGGATCATGATTTAAAGAGAGTGGTCAGGGAGAGAGGCAAAATGAGAGAAGATGCAGAGCAATATATAAGGTATAGAAGTGGGAAGATGGAATATAAGAAATTTTTCAAACAGCTAGAAAGTCAAAACTTGAAATTTTATAATCCCTAAATACATTCAATGTGCAGGAAAAGATTAGTAAGCATTATTGAGAAGGCAGACTTAGGGCATGGCAATGACTACATGAATGTACTGAGACCATAGATCACTTATATGTTAAAATAAAAGCAGAATAATTAGGGATGATGCAGAGTTCTGCAGGTCATGGCCAGAATGGGGTTTAGGCAATATTCTCAGTACCACAGGGCAAAGGGGGTAGGCATGAACCTGAGCTGAGGGTGTCCAGCATCTCAGTGAAAGGTGAGATGGACATTGATGAAAAGGGAGAAGTGAGAGCTGATGACAGTGTTTCTGCCAGAAGGGCAGCAAAGAAATCACAGAAATTCTGAGTGAAATCTCAGAAATTTAGTAATGAAATATCACCTGTCCATTGCAAAATGTATGCATAATTATAGTGCTAAAATGAAGTGAGTTCAATCTTCTTACTAATTAACAACATGTAAGCAGTACTATAAGAAAAATAACTGCAAGCATAAGAAAGGAACAGCTTGTTCACGAATATTTTTTTCCTCTCCTCTTTCAAACAAGGGACATTTTGTTACTTGCCTATTGTCCAAGAATTTGTTTGGGATCATTAAACATATGAGAGGCTCAGATATCTGTATTTTACCTTTATGTCAAATATTTATATGTTATACACAGGGCCTCACCAAAGAGTTGTTGTGATTAGTTGCCAAGAAGTATCAAGAATCAAATACAACTGTTAGTGTTTAAGGGTTTTCCGGTTTATTTCTACAAACATACAGGATAAACACTGTCAGTCCAAAGTAAACTCTCCAGTACACGTTTTTTTCCCCCCCAAATAAATACTCAATAAAGCTTAGGATGGTTGAAAACTACATTTAAACCAATTCACTCCAGTGACCATGTGTGAAGAATCAAATATATTTCGTACCCAAGAGATCCTCTAAATTAGTTGTAATTATCGTTAGGAAGCTACCCTTGGTTTGGACATAATAACTGATAAAGATCCTCCTAAACACATCAAAAATGTAGTCAATATTTGGATCTGATCAAAGGAAGTAAAATAGATATGAGATATTATTTTAAGAAACAAAAGCTCAAATTCAGTTTAAATTGAAAGAAAATACAACAATCCAACAACACGTATGTACAGTATCGTAAAACCTAAGGCACCACATCAGGGACTGACTTTTGAGTGACATTCAAAAGATTTTCATTGAACCATACATTTGTTTCAGTCATTTGAGAACTATTTAGTCACTTAACTCTCCCAGATGAAATTTTCTCAGATGCCAATTGACAGAGGAAATTCATTCCAAATAAAGATAAATCCCCACTTCCACTGCCAAGAGTTTTCCTGCTATAGACTATTATTAGTATAGAAGGGAGTTTTTTATTGAGATTTAGCTCCAAGAAACCTAAGCAAAATTAAGTGCTTTAATAAACTGAAAATTCTCTAAGCCTACCTTAGTTCTTTGTTTCTTCTAAGGCAAAGTTAAAGAACATATGAAATGGAAGAAACATTCATATATAAAATTTATAAAATAATTTTTTTGCTTCAATTCAGTGGTTAACAAGGTAAAAGGGGGGAGTGGAAATGGGATATAAAAATACTGGTTAGTTCAAGCAACCACTTATTTTCTTAATGTTTTTTATTAACAAATCCAAAAAGTATTTGAAACTGAACCATTTGTTTCAAAACTCATCAGTCCCAATTAGTTTAAAAATAAATCAATAAAGTTAAACATTACTTGTTTTTTATTTTGTCCCATTCTATGATATTATGGATTCTATCTTAGACAGTCCTTGTCTTGTCTTGTTCATGGTCTTTGAACTCTCTGGGTGTAAATTTCTATTCTAGAGATAACGCTTCCACAAGAGCTCATGGCATCAAACATATTTCAATGTCATGTTTTTAGATGAGTAGGAACCTCTGAGTTTACTAAGGCTTTTCAAGTGGGATGTATAAATGTGGTCATGATGGATCAGAATGACTTTACTTTTCATCAAGTAAGAGCACTAACAGCAATGCCACCTCTTAGATGGTGCACAATTAATTACTATTAATTATTACCTACTATAGCATTGAATTCATCTATGTTTGGCTTCTGTGATGTATCCTCATATGCTTTATGTGCCAAAATACTAGGAAACATCTGAAAAATTCCTCTGAAATTAATGATATCAAAAAAGGGAAGAGCACAATGAGAAATGTTATCATTTTAAACAATTAAAATCAGAGTAGCATAGTAAGGATAATGGGTTAAAATTACTAAAAGTTAGGTTCAAAGTAGATGGAATCTGGTTACCTTGGAAGTTTTCAGGGGATTGTCACATTCTGGAAGCAAAGGATAGTCCAAGCAAAGTATATAGAAGATACAGCATAGAAAAACAAATATATCACAGTAGTCTACTAAGCAGAGGCAGAAGGTTTAATAACATCCATAACATAAAATAGCTTTAAAGTGAGGATTCATTTAAGTGTATTTTAAAATAGAAGGTGATGGTCAAAAGACTATGTTATTAGAAAACAATAAGAAGGAATCTGAAATAAGGTTTTACTAGATTCACTATTTACAATTACATCAAGGAAAACTTGGTCACTGAGGCGATACTACAAAAATATATTGGTTATGTAGACCAACAGTCAGTTTGCTTCATCACACCTTAAAACAACACACCTTAAAATGGACCTAAGGAGGTTCATAAGGTCTAGTTGCTTCATCCAAGATGGTTATGCCACAAATAAAGGCTTCGGCGTTTATGACCTATTTTCAATAGAAGGCCAAAAGAAGCCTTGACAGACCAATGTAAGAGCCCATGGTGGTCATGAGAAAAAAAATCATTTTGACATCAACAGTCTCCAGGTCATGCTCAAGGCAGCCAAAGCAAGACAGCATCACCATGGAAGACATGAAGCCTGCATTCAAACACCGAACAGGTGATGGAGCCAGTCTCTCCATCTGACAAGGGATCCACTCTGTGTCCTGCAGCCTGTGTTCTTATATAAAGAATTATCATGATGGAGAGATTCATTTTTCTACATTTTTCTCATAGTAGAAGAAAATAGATTAGGTATGCAAGAAAAAGAAACCTGCAAACTAGTAAGATTTAAAGGAAAAATAGGATTCAGTCCTAAATCTCTCACGTGCCTGGAAATCCCACTGCACTTTTCCAATTTTGGTGCTAAATAATTAGTCATTAACTCCTGTCCTGCGATGAACAGAACGCGCTCATCTACCATTTACTGGACAAGATTGGGCTCATGTTGATTATTTTAACAGCCTAATTTAATTCAGGTTTCTGTAGTTTCTCTAGGAATTTGCCAAGCAGAAATTTATCAGATCCCATATAAATCTATGTCAGGGGGGGACTTTAATGGAAATGACTACATTAAGAATTCAGGATTGGGCCCTTAATAGCTACTATAATTTATCATCTTTTTAATATGGAGAAATCAGTAAAATGAAATATTCTAAAGACATAAAAGTAATAACCCAATCATTTAATATGAAAGAATAACTAGACAATACTGCCCTGAAGAACTATAGATAGCCTGATGGAAAGACACTGAATATAAAAGCCAGAAAAGCATCAGTATTAATTTCAGGGAAATGCTATGCTAATGTAAAAAAACATCAGTGAAAAGAAGGCAAACCAACCAGTTCTATGCCTCAGTATTTTTTTAGAGATTTTCAAACATAGCTTTGGTAGCAGTATCACAATAAAAAAATCATTGTCCTCAGCTCAGAGTGTGAGAAGGAGAGGGAAAATCCTGGCCATAAGGCAAAAAAGGCTGAATTACTCTGGAAAATCTACAATTTTGATATGTTATGAGCAAGAAAAATGCATAAATTTGCAACAGGTAACTATTAGCTGCATTTTCATCCGTCTCCATTATAACTATAAATATGTGTTGTGAAGGGAATATAACTCAATAAGTCAGAATCAAATGAAAGGCTATCATTTTAGTCATAATATTAAAATTAAATACAAACGTCAATGGAAAATACTCTTTTACAATTGTACTTACCTACTATATTGCTTTCAATGAGAGATATCAAGTTGCTTTAAAAAGATTAAAGCTTACATTCAGCTTTTGTCTTTTGAGGCATGGAAATTTACCTCCACTGGTGTTAGAGGCTACTGGCAGAACCATGTTGGAAGGTGATCAGTCCAGTAAGTTGGATCTTAGACTGCACCAGTAAAGCTGTGCTGGCAGAAGCAGGCAGAAGCACATGCTACAGGTGTGGATACACCCTGAATAACATCTGGTCACTTCATCTTTGTCATTTAACCTCAGATTTAGTTACTTTCAATGATGGCTGCTGATTCCCAAGAAAGAACAGAGAGCTGATCATATTCTTATGGATTTCTACCAGTCATGAAGATCCTGCAGCTTCTCTGCTGCATTGAAAGTCCACACAAAACCAAAAACTTCTGCCCAGCTGCTGTCAGAGTCTTGGAGACTCAGGTTTCTGGGCACCACCAAATTTCCATTCACAAGGTCTGATCTGAACATGCACAGGGCCTTTGATTTCTGCCATCAAATGTCATGAAATATTGTAAAAAGATGAGTTTTTGCTAGTGGATATTTTCAAAGGGAAGATCCTTTGCACTGTGTGATGATAAAAGAAATAGGTTTAGAATGAAATCTATTTTAAAACAATGAAAAGTTCTTAAAACATAGCAAAGAATAGGCCTTTTTCTTTTTTTTTTCCCCTCTATAACAGGAAATTACCAGTTGACTTTTCTAGTATTCCATGAACTGTGATAAATTCATCTTTATGTGCCAAAGAGAGAAAAAAAGAGCCCTCACTCAATTAAACGTGTGTGTGCTTCATGCCCACTGCTACAGGGGCAGGATGCAAACTTCTATCTGTGACTGCCAAAAAAAATTGGTTGTGTAGTTCTGGAAATGCTTTACTGAAGTGGAGTAACACCATTTAACTATTCAGCTACCTGATAAAACTTAAAATACTACTAATTCCCATCTGTAATATGCTATGTTGCCTGCAACTAGTTTAAACAAGAAGCAAGCCAGGCTGTGAGTTGTTATCTGTGGACAGTTGAGTAAAATACTTTATTTGCCATCATCTCATAAGCAGAGGGTTTTAGCAGAATATGTTTTAGCTCCTAAAATATAGACTGTGAGTGGTTAGCCCATACAGCCTCAGAACAGTCAAATTCTGCCAAGAACTCACTGCCTGAACTTGCCAAACTTGCCACTTCCTAATAAATTTACACACAGGCAAAATTTTTAGCTTTAAGTTGTACATTTTTTTCCCCTTTGTTTTCTTCTATAGCTTAAAAATTTCCTTTGATTTCAGGTATTTCTAAATCAACAACAAAAGCATAGCCTTGAAACAAACAGAAAAGCCAAAGCATATCATATGACATGGTAGGATCCTGCAATGCTGAAAAAAAAATTAGTCTAAACCCCAAGATCCATCCTTGGGAGCTTAATTGCTTCAAAGAGTAGGATTCTTGTCAAATTGGGTCCAAACAAACATAATCAGTAGCTTTCAAAGCTTGTCTGACATCGAGGAGACATAGAAAACAAGGAGGGAACCAAAGAAACATACATCGATGGTCTGTCAAAATTTTTTGTTAGACATGATGCTATTATCAAGGCACATCAGGATGAAATAAAGTGACCTGGCTGACCACAGGCTTACAAATGTCTTGGGAAGGAAGGGAAAACGGTGAATCAAAAGGTAGCTTTGTTGCACGTCCCCCCAGGCCGTCTTATTGACAGGGATGACAATGGTCCCAAGATGCACCATTATCTATGACCAGCAAGCAGACATCAAATGCTACCGAGCTGTCTCTGTCAGAATAGAAAATGCTGCTCAAAATATACAGGGCTTGTTACATTTTGTTCAGCAAAGGTTTGTCAAAAGCCGGGGTCAGTCTGTGTGTGCACTGCCCTGAAGGATAATTTTAAAAGGCAAGGAGAGATGCACTTGATTCCTCAATGTTTCTCCTGGAAGGAGACTTCCAGACTGTGGGTGACCAAAATGTTTTGAAAAATCAAAGAATGACTCAGAATCAAATAAAATTAAACAAAGTGAAACAAAGCTCGTAGATGTTCATGATGGCTGTGCTGTTAGAAGGTAAACCACTTTTCAAAATAAACAGGTTAAGGAATGATTCCCATATTTAGATGTTGTTTTTCAATAAAAACTGGGTTGATTTCTAAAACATCAGGGGTGGATGCTACCGTAAAGTCATGACTCAAATTGGAGTGGATAAGTACACCCTCTTCAAGTATCTGTGTTGTACCATTATGCAGTTAATTGCAGTAAAAATATTTATACTGGCGAGAAAAGGATTGTTAATATGGTACCCTTTGGAAAGAAAAGAGAGAGCCTGTATATACAAACTCCAGCCTCAGAAATGTTTGGGTAAACTTTGTTTTTTTCTGTGAACATCTGCTAAACACACACCGAGGATAGAAAGTCCAAATGCACTTCAGCAATTGACACAGAAATCTTTGTTTAAGAATTGCCTTGCTAAAAAAATTAAAAAATAAATAAACCAAAACAAAACCTGATGGTGAAAAGAATATTGCAGGGGTTGAAAAGCAGTATTGATACAGGAAAGACAATATTCACTGGTTCTGCTTACAGATCAGCTCTTGCTGTTTTGCCTTAGTGGTCACTACAGCGTTATAGACGGGTTTGGCCTTGCAAAGAGATTAAAAAAGGGGCCACAAAAACTCATCAGTGCTGCAGTGTACAAACCAAGCAACACAACATGACTCTCCACTGTTAACTTTGTGTTTGCGTCATGCCCTGGCAGTGTGCGTTAAATGGCAGAAGAACTTTCCTGTCCGTGCCCCCATGTACCTGGGTGCTCAGTGGCACATATGGAGACTGATGATCCCTCACTCTGCTCCTCACCCTTTGACAAAGTGTATATCCCGAAAGCATCATGCTCCTTTACTTCAGTCCTCAGCTATCCAAACCCATTTCCCTGCTCACATCTGCTATTGATTTTTGTGACTCCTCAGAGCATGTAATTGTCTTATTTTCTTCCTTTCCTTTTTAAGGATAAATAAGAGAACAAAAAAGGGAAGGGAAAGGAACAAACCAGTTACAGCCTTTTGCTTCAGCTTTGCAGCTCCGAGGTTACAGCTGATGCTCCACTGTCCATACACGTATGATTTTCAGGACAGAAATTAGGATAATAGTCTATCAAATGTACTTTCTCTCCTACTAGGCCAATCTCAAGATGATAGATATGATCCTTTTGTGTCTCATGGGACATGCTCTTTTGTCCTCAAACACAATGCTATTAATTCAATGCAATAGTTTCTTTTTTCCTTTCACTGGAAGTCACAATATGCTGCAAGTAAGGCTGGCTCATCATTTCTTCTGTTAGGGGACTCATGAGTGTTTTGAGTGTCAAGGGAGACTTTGCACACCAAGTATTTGCCCATCAGTACTGCTT
This sequence comes from Urocolius indicus, assembly GCA_013401255.1. Lineage (NCBI taxonomy): Eukaryota > Metazoa > Chordata > Aves > Coliiformes > Coliidae > Urocolius > Urocolius indicus. The sequence continues at coordinate 189,498 of WBNH01012526.1, forward strand.
TAGCAACTTCTTCAAAAGCTTTTTGCATTCCACCTTGCCTTTTTTTTCATTACTCACTAGTTACATGAACTCGTGTGTAACATCTAGTTTTCAATTGAGGTGGTGACCTTTGGTTAAATGCTACTAATTATTCGTCTGTTGATTTTTGATACAGACATAAATGAAGGTAAAAAACCCACATAATAAAACAACAAACCAAATATATTCCCCATCATTAAATTCAATGTTTTGTTAAAATATCTGCATTAATATTCTTACACTTTCTAGCTCTTAAAACCAGGAAATCTTACTAGTGACTTCCGTGCTGTAATACTCCATGGGAAATTTAGAGCTTTAAGGTATCTTTAGCATTTGGACATCAAAGCTTTCACAGAAAAATAGCTGCCTGATGCCATCTGGAAGGAAAATAAGGCACAAATACATCTACAATCCCTTTTGCCCACCATTCAGTCGTGCATGAAACAGTTCCCCAAGACTAGAGACACTGGACCAAATTTATGTGAACAGTGTGGTAGGTTCACTTTCTCCTGAGCCAGGTTTCAAACAGATATACCATGGAGACAAAAGAGAATGTAAATGCTCAGTTTATAAAATGTTATTTATTAAATAAACCCTGTTTTATACACATCACTACTCGTTTTCATGATTTCTGACCACAACAAGATACTTAGCCTCCCATCTTTGTTTCACAGTATTTCACCTTTGTTTAGAATCAAATTAAATTGAAGAAAAAGCAGCATCAACTCTACTTAATTGTTGTGCATCCCCAGGGTGATCAAAACAAACAACCTAGGGCTGAGATCTGCATCACACACGAGGTTACGCGGTGTGTAATGAGGTAACACACTCATGTGTAAGCTTTCCACTCCAAAATAAGGAGAACAACATCACCTCAGGTTTGTCGCCGTCAGCAAGAAATCTAAGCAGTACCTGTGATTCTGCAATATTTATCTAGCCCTGCAATAACCATTTTAATTTAAGAGCAACAGAGGGCTTACAATTAATGACAGCTAGGTTCTTGCTGCAAGGATATACACCAAGTAAATGAGTGTGATTGCAAATGCTTAAGAGTAAATGTGAAAGGAAAGGAGTGAGCATTAAAGAGAGAGAGAGAGAGAGAGAGTATTGATTCAGTGTGACTGATGTGAATGAGTTAAATGATTGACTATGAAGTGTGAATTCAAATTTACTGTGAATGGAATTTACTGTGAGTGGAACAGAGTATGCATGACCATGACTGAGTGTGACTAGGTATCATTAGGAAGAACTAAGCGAATATGAGTGGAAAGCACTGATTATCTCCCCTGTAATCTATAAATAAACAGTATTGCAGGAAGTTTTGAAAAATGTATTTAATAAGGGATTTCCACTGCCTGAATAAACTTGCTGAGGCCAGACAGCCTGATCTGGAGGAAAATGTATCATTTTACTCAAAACTCTATCATGTAATAATACGTGAGCTCATATCTGACAGGAATAAAATAGGCCCAAATTCACAGCAAAATGAAATCACTGGGCTTAAAATAAATGTCTTTCCAACTATCAACAAACAAATTTGCTAACTTACATGGTATCAATTATTCTCTCTTCTACTAACAGGTATTTTCCTAACATACATGTTTAAATTCAGAAATATGAACATTCAGGACCCACAATTTTGGGAACCTATGCTGTCTTCTGTGGTTCAATAGTAAATCAGTAAATAACTATCCTTCAGCAGAGGGACCAAATAACTAAATTGCCACCAAATATCTGCCATTATGCAAGAGTAACAGAACTGAGTCTGGTGTTATTCCAGTTAATTCAATGACAGTAGAGTGTGTTTTACATCCCAGGATCTCAGACCTCACATGTCTATCTTCTCAGCTGTTGCCTTTTCTCCACAAATACTTTTGTTTACTTCAGTGAATCTTAGTACAAATCAGACCAACAGAGTCTTTGTTACTAAAGATCTGTGCAAATAAATGTTGACTTTAAAGGTGGAAGCTGCCAGAGATGAAAGCAATGCCAAATTCCTAGATTCCTGGTACAATCAACACAGATATTACCACTGGATTCAGTTATTTGCTTTACTTGAGTAACATTCTTCCCCCTAATTCTTCTGCAATCATTACCAACCAAACAATCTTCAGAATTTATGAGGCTTTTTTTTAATATCAGCCTCTTTCATTGAAGAAGAAAAGATGAAAACATAGAACTCTGTGTTTACACTGAGTAAATTAATAAACAAAACTAAATAATGTGAAAGAGCAGAGAGGCCATTTCAGCTGGTAGAAATCTCTCTTGGGAAACCTGCACTGTCCCTTTCCCCTGATTATATACTAGTGATAATTGTGCCAGGGTGAAGAAATTCCCCTGCTCCATCCGAATTAGCTGGGGTTTAATCTAAACCATGCACATGAACATCCTTGAACCCTGAGGTTCTTTTACTTGGAGACATTTTAAACCAATGTTCAGTGGATTTATATCTCTTACAGGCTCTAAGTTAGCTCTGTTGATTAACAGTGGCTCAGAGCATAGTACAAACTTTTGCACAAGCTTTTGTTTGCGTTAGATTTTGTTCCTAGGTGCACTTCCATTAACAAAAAGACAAGGACAAAACCTATTACTGGTTTGCTTCTACTCCAACAGCATCTCCAACATGAAAAACTGACTCCTTTTTGGATCTTATTGAGCACCAAGAAACACCTCAAAATTATTGGCTTTGTCACCTTAAGATAAGTACTCTTGTCAGAATCTACAAAGGAATTTCTTAAAAAATCAAGAAACCCATTAAAAAGAAAAAAAAAGAACATACCTCAATTCATTACATCAAAGAACATATATCTCATGAGGTTATGAAAACTCTTTTCCTCAGCCTGCCAGCTCTTCTTATGAGTTAGGTCAAAGACAGAGCATCCGCTCTGAGCAATCCACTCTAGATGTGCATCTCCCAAGCAAGACAGAAAACCATTGACAGGAAACAGTGGGTAATTTATGCCTCTTGTGCCAAAGCTGCACATGTTCTGTCGATAAATGGAAGACTTAATTCTTCAGGATAGCAATTCAGGCGTTTTAAAAGATTTCCTAAGGAGGTAAAATTCACTAATGAGCTACAGAAAAGAAAAAAAAAACCACCTTTTTCACTTGGAGTTCAAGAAATGTAGAGTAAGTAAATTCCAAACATTTTTACAGCGTCATATGATAGAAATGGGTAAGAAGGAGACACCGCATTCTTTTTCCAACTCAATATGAAAACCTGTTTATAATAGCTAAGCCGAACTACCTTTATTGCTATAAGACTTGCTATTAAAGAGAAGAACAACTCGTGTTACTAATTCTGCTAGCTTGCACTACTAATGAATATATGCCACAACTTTCCACTTTTCTGCATAGGCTCCGTTAGCAGAATTCCTTAGATTTGATGTGATCACAATGTCACTGGCCTCTGCAAGCTGTTACACAGAATAGAAGTCTCTGTTTATTCTTCCTTATACCTCTTGCACCTTTCAACAGCTCAGAAGTCTTATGTCGGGCAAAGACCAAAACTTGTGTCCCCTCAGCTTTACTTATAATTAATACATCCTCACTTCTTGTTTTGACCTGGGGAAGAAAAAGAGTCTGTCTGGGCTTTTTTTTGTCCAGTTTTTTCTACATTTAACAAAGTGTCTTATTTCTGGTATTCTAAACAAATATTTGTGATCCCAAGAATCTTCATACAACTCACAGAAAGGTCAGGTATTGAGTAGTCAATTAATACTCAATATAGCCAAAGATTTTATTTTTCAGTTAAACACTGAACTAAAGTGAGTATTTCCAACACTTGCTTTTCTCCTATCTACCCTGAGTCACAAAATCAGCTGGGACTACATCTGAATTTCATATCATGTTGATGAAGGACATAGCTTCTTATTTGCAGCAGGACAAAAAGAAATGATGCTATGCTAAAAGAACAGTTACAGGCCATTTTTTAGCAGTCAAACAAAATATGACACACTTAAGTATCGGTATTGCTTCAGTAAAGCCAGGTTGTCTGTTCACCTTACATTACGCTACAAATTCTTAACATAGCTTTAGGTTATCCAGCTTTATTTAGCTGTCTACAGAAGGACTTTTACTATTGTGGATCAAGGCAACTGTCTCTGGAATTGATCTCATTAGCAAAGTTTCCATAGGAAAGGAGATTAGAGAAAGCAACTGATTTTCTTGATTTGTACTGGTATTTCTATGGCAGCGAAGCAATTTCTTCTTCCTTAGAGGCATTGGTTTCAGGTCATATTTTTAACTATATCTAAGTCCTCCAATAATTCTGAAGACAATCAAGGATAAGTGACCACACTCCAATACAGCAAACATTCAGCCTGGACAAGCAGCAGCTTTTGACAAATGTCTTTTTTTTTTTTTCTTGGGCCTTGCACTTAACATTCAAATGAAAGACAACGTTCTGCATATAAATGCATATTATATACCTCCAGATCAACATGACAATAATCCCGTCTGAACACTCAAAGATAAAATTTATCCCTAAATTGGACAGATGGAGTGTAAAAAGTTGTCAATGGAAAAAAAATCCAAGCCTGCTTTCTTTTTAATACTTCTGGCATCCTAAGAAATATTCAATTCTGCACATATATTGGACAATTTTGGGCCATATTTTATCATACATCCTTATTTTAATGTCATTTTAAAACCTGTAAAAACTTCTAAATTCCTTTTATAAGAGCTAAAGAAATTATTTCATTTTGCAATTGGTAAACTTTATTTTTCCAAAGACAGCATCACCTCCAATATCAATGTGGAAACACTTGGGATCGGTCAAGAGGAGAAGAGGAAATGATCTCTATGTTTTTACAAGCAGAAGTACGAGACTAGGGCATGGGTGGGAGAAAATTAATGTGGCAATTCGAAGGATTCACTATTCTAAATCCCCTAGTTCGGAGAGAACTAAGGGGCTTAGTAATATCTACAAAGTAGCTCTGATGTGCTTCTGCCTACTGCAAACTGCATCCGTGCAAATCGCTGCTCATGCAGGCTTGATACGAGGGTCCAGATTTGGCCAGCAGTCATTATTTTTGTCTCCACAACATTTTTATTGAAGTCACATTCATAGCTAAAGCTGTCATCCTAAAGGAGAATGTTGTTGCTGTTTGTGTCCTATATATGTATGTTATATAATTCTGGCTGTTATCTCTAGGGCCTGTCTGGCAAACATTCCACCATTCTTTCTCTGTTAGGTCTCGAAGTTATCAGAGTCAGAGTTCATTTATACTTCTGATCATTGGCTAGACAATGTCCTCAGGGTTGTGTGGTATGGCACAACAGAAACATAAGTTCATGGCCTCTATATTATAATTCCTTTAATTAGGGTTTTTCTTGGATATCTGGGGTGTGTGTCTTTTCATGTTTAGAGGTTTCCATAGAAAACCTATTTCCATTGCAGAAAGTCTCAAGGAAAGTTCTCCTGCAAGTGTAGATCTTGTTTGTCCTCCATCAAAATATTACTCATCACATCATCAGAAGAATATAGTTGTCTGTGTTCTCTCTGCTATTCATTTGAGGGAGAATTCTTGCACAGTATCCCACAAAGATAAGCATATAATTTAGATATACTAATTATGCAAAATCTTTACATTTTTATGGTCTATTTTTTTTACAAGTGGAGACCCTGACAGGATTTAAATCAAAGTGGTTAAAAGCAGCAGATTGATAAGAAGAGCTCTAATTAAGAAACATCTTGCTGCTAAAAATGTGAACTTTTCAACATATTTCATACCTCAGGCAGAGCTCAAGCAGAGGTAGATTGTATCTTCTTCTTTAAATAAATGAAAAAGAGGAAAAAAAATATTAATCTGCATTGTACTAATGCTTACACAACCAAAGCTGAACCTCGACTTCGTTGTGTAACAGTCTCTGCACAGACATAGCACAGCAGTCTCTACCTTGACAAATTCTCAGTCAAACCAAGAAAAGCTGGGAGAAATGATGTGTTATCTTCACGTCACAGAGGCGTGGGGGGAAGGTTGCATGCTTTCTCCAAGCTCATGCAAGAAGACCCTGGCAATATCCAGATTTTTTGAGTCTTGTTTTTTTATATCTCTGAGGAGGTAGGTATATGCAAGCACAAACAAACAATGAAAATGAATCCAAATTGTCTGTATTTGCTCCAATGCGATGTCCATGAAAGAATGGAAAAAAATAGTATTTTCCAGTTAAATATTTAGTACTTCAAATGTAACTACAATAGCACATCTAAGTGCAGGAAAAGGAGCATCACTGTCTACTTCCTACGTCTAAACTAGAGAATATGAACTGGAGCAAATAAAGTTATGTTAAATGGCATAAGTTGAAGAAAGCAGCATAGTAAAACAATTCCAGAGATATTATTTAAAAATATAAAGTTTCAAAATGAAATAATGAAGAAAATTGAAATAAAAATGTAAGTCAGGTTTAATTTAACCTCACAGTGATTGTTTTAATCTTTTCATTTTTGAGAGAGTGTAAGTAACAATGAAGAAAAAGCCATATTTCAATGTAACTCATTTGTAATCATCCTGCTACTTCTTTGTGTTGTTTTTGTTTGTTTTCTAATGAAGCTACTTGATTTGAGAGCTATGGAAATGAAAGACTTTTTAACAATACAGACATGTATGAAAATGTGTGCCACCCAAACCCTTAAGTGTGTACTCTAATGATTTCCTGCAAATATGATCCACTAATTTACTATTAAGGAGTGCTACTGTTTATACACTAAGAGGAAAGTGATTTTTTTGAGGATACTGTATTCTCTTCCCTCACTCACCGTGGTATAATTACAGTCAGGAGAAGGCTTTCTAAATGAATTACAGATCATAGTTGGTCATGTTTCTTGTGACATTCCTGGCCACAGTATCTAAGAACAAAGATAACTGTAACAGACCAAGGTTGATATCAACTTCTATATCTGAAAAAGACTATCGTATTATCCTGGAACATGAACAAACACCAGTTATTAATTACTTCTGAGATTCTCAGTCCTTTCTGAGGATAGGAAAACTATCAAAGCACAGGACATCCAGATCACATTTTGCTGGACAGAACTATTTTGTTTCACAGGGTAGGTGAAAGATATTGATTGTCTCTGGCAGCCAGTACAAGGGGTTGTAACATTCTTACCAAGGTTGTGTTTGTCAAATGGAAGTAAAAATCCCCAAAATATTGGGGTGTTCAGAATACAAAGATCAAGCTAAAATTAAATACTCAATGCAGTAGGTCTATTTATGAGATTCATGTAGAAATAAAACTGGTGACCCTTAACCTGCTAGCATCAGAGGTTGCTTAGAACTAAAGAAATACTGTCTGAGCAGGAAGAGTACTTACAGCTCTTCTACACTTCTCAGGTAACCAGAATCACAATTTGCACCAATGTTAGGACAGAAATACCACTCATCATTTTTCCTTTGGCAAAATAGTTAGAAGAAGCTATAGAATTTGTTAACTGGTGAAATGACAGACAGGCAGCTTTGCCATGTTTTGCAGAGAAATGAATCTAACAGAGATTTTTTTGTACTTGTCTCCAAAAATAAATGTTCTGGTGATTTTTAAATTCAAACAACAAAAATGAAAGAAGATATTGCATTGATAAATCTAACTTTATTTTAAATTTAAATTTATTGAAGATACTTAAATTTTGTTATTTCTCTACCTACACAGATATATATAGAGAGATATTCCTATATAGTCTCCATCTTCATAATTACTATTTGTGTTTTCCACTAGATTTTCACTGACACAGTGATAGGATCCCAGACAGCGCAAAGTTCTCAGCAAACAAGGGCAATGAACGGGCACAGAATCAAGTTTCCTTTTTGCTTACTCTGACATTACAGTCACTCAGCTGCAGGCAAGTAACCAAGCACAGTTCAGGACATTCTGAAACCTCATTTGACTTCTGTCAATTCTTTGCTATGTTGAGACTCTCAGACTTTCCAGATCCCAGCATCAGCTCTGGTATTTAAGCTAGAGCAAGTCTAATGGCTAATAAACCTTTGTCTCTCATCTGAACTACTCTAAATCCCGGTAACACCATCTTAAAGTCATTTCAGTGGGAAGACCCTTCTACAGTTGTTTGCATTACTGGTAAGGCACCCTTATAGGACAAAGTTATTTTTAAGCAGACCATAATCTATTCCACAAGAGTCCTCGTGCTCTTGCATGAACTATCCTTCTTTCCAAGTTTCTCTGACATCATTAGGTGAAGGAAAAGATGGTGAAACAGCAATTCATTTTCCACCACTGTCTCACTGACCTTGGGAGCCATTAATGAAGCCATCTGCTGCAACTCAGTCCCCAACATGGAGCCAATCAAGTGATCCAAGCATTTAAATCATGAGATGCTATTCTGATGTTGATATATACTGCAATATAAGCTAGTCAAGTTGTCCAGCAAGATCTTTTCCTCCTGTCAAGAAGAATGCCTCATTTTGCAATTATAAACTTGAAGTACTGGGCTTACAACCAAAATCTGACAATTTAGCATATATTTAGATGCTTCATCATATATCTTAATAATAAACTATACATTCACTGAGACAGAGTCTGATTACCTGTCTTCAAGGAAACAGACTGCTTTAGAAAATTATTTGGAGTACTGTGCTATAGCACCTGTCATACCTTCTTAATTAAAAATGTATTGATGCATGACTAAATTGTGCACAGTGAAAAACAGACCTATTTTAGTCCAATTGCAATAACACACACATAACCCAATGAAGTAAGTCCATGCAATTATAGCAGGAAGACAACCCCAGCACTGTTACACTTTTTCAGGTCTACTCATGCCAGATGTATACGCTGCAGAGATAATCATCACAAATCAACTTGGACTCAATCAGCACAAACGAATTTACTAATCTACTCTAAATACCTGTAATGAAGTCATTTCACTAATCTATTGTAAATTAAATATGTGGTGAAACAGACAGAATAATGATTAACATTATTTTATGGAGTATTTAACAACAAAGTCTGCTAAGGCAATCTACACCTAATATTTTAATACATGAGGTATATGCAACCAGAAACACATTGGTTACATTCTGTTAGAGCTAGAAGTATGAAATCAATGCATTGTTTACAAAAAAATACACAAACCCACAATTGCCTTTTGAGGCCAACGTCCTCTGTTTGAGGAATATTGAATTTAGACTAAGTACAGGTAAATGTGTTCTTGGTTAAAATGAGTTGAAGAAGAGTTGGAACTAACAATAAAATAGTTAGAAATAACATCTATATTGCAATGTCAGAAATTTTACCACAAAATACGTGACTTGAATTCTTCTGGAAATTTGCTATGACATATAAGACTCTGAGATAAATATCACAATATTTATTTGCACACGAGGCTTTGGAGCTTCTTGAGAAACTGATGATTAAAGTGCTAATGACGACAGACTAATTGTAACTATGAGGAATGACATAATGATTTAGGATTCTGACTATTTGACAGATGGACTCAGTTCCTTTCTTCACTAAAGGATATCTGCTTGAGAATAAAGGTGCACCCACAATTCATGGACAATGTGCTAAGGACTAAACAGAGATCAGAATTGCTTAGATACTGCAGAAAGGGTAAATCTAAAAGCAATTGTTTTTTACTAGACCATTATTGTCCAGATAAATAACTCCTCTTTTTTAATTTATTAGTTTATTTCTAGATTTTATTTATATTATTCCTCAGACCCTCCTTTCTATCCTTTGCCATGACAGGAACTACTCTGTCTTTGCACTTGCATCACCTACCACAACTCTTCCAGTGAGAGACAAAAATAGTTTAAAAATGCAGACAGTTTCTTGAACACTGTGGGCTGAATTTCATCAAATAAGATTCTCTGCATGTGAAAAAGGAGGGAGGGAAGTATTAAATGAAACAGTCTTTGCATCACTGTTTTCATTCTCTCTATCTTAAGTGCTTAAAGATTTTTCCAGCAAAATGTTTTTGAACTGAAAATGCCAAGACGCTGAAATCAAAACTTTACATGGGAAAAAACCTGGAAAGTTTTCATACTCTAAATCAAATTTTCACCAAAATCGCAGGCGGACATATGGAGGACATGGAAGATCTAGCTTCTCCTCACTACTCTGCCTGACTGAGAAAAAGACATGCAAGTGCTTAAACAACTATATTCTTGGCTCACTCGATGTGTGCAACCAACTTCCTCAAAGCTGTGAAAATCCTCGTAGCTCCCCAGCATGGGAAGAGACCCTTCTCCTACTTTCTCCTTGCCTGGACAGCACTCTCCCTTGTATACCAAGACACTCCAGAGAAAAGATATATTATAGTTTTATTTCATTGTAAGAGGCAATTTTTTAATGCATTCCTCAGTTATCTTATTAAAACATAATTCTATTCCCCTGGTATAGTTCATGCAGGTTGCAAAGAAGAACAAATATTTAATTTTACCTCTCTGAACTCAACCGAGGAACAAAAATATGGAAATCATGTTTTTAACTATAGAAATTTACATTGCACAAATTACTAATAAAAAAAAATAGACATTTTAGAAGCTCGTATAAATGCAGCCTGTATTTGGTCCCAGTCTGAAGAGCTATAACTATTTGATAAAAAGGTTCTCAAAAGGAATTCTACTTAGTGGTTTATCCTCCAGAGCAACCAGAGACGAAGCACTGTAAGTAAAATCACTCCTTGTTACAAGATCTCTGCTACAGTGAGGAACAATGCAATGAATTTTAGATGTAAATCTGAATTTCATGACCTTTCAAGTCAGATTCTTAAACCTCATTTGAGCAGCATTTTCCCTTTATGAATATGTGGTTGAACTGAAGACCCAGAACTGACATAATATTTTTTTCCCCTCAATTTTTGACCCTCTTCAGGTGTAAATCAGGCCATTACATTGTCATTCTTTTTATGCTCTACAATGTTAGTAATCATTGTATTGTATTTTTGGTGCACTGCATTTAGCTGTTTATGCCTGATAGGTAATGCTTTCACTTGAACAGAACAGACAGGACAATTGTTAAATCACTGAAATACAAATGAATACTAAAAAAGAATCCTGAAACTATATTCCCTTGATTTTTAAAATGTGTAATGCTTTAAATTATAAAAAGCTTCAATGCACTTTGGAAATATAGAGTGAGCAATGAAATACAAAGCATCTTAAAAACAAATGCTTGGGGTTTATTTCATTCTAAACCATGTAAGTCACAATATTAAAATATAACTTAATTAAAAATTTTAAGATCATAGAATTTTTTATTTTTTTTTTAAGGATATCACTTGTAACAACTCATTTCTTTCAAGGGCTTTCAGTAGAAATCATTACATAGTGCTATCTATAAAATGATCTCACAAACATATGTGGGTCATCCTACAACTATAATACAAATGTGACCTAAAAACTGACAAACCCATATTGTACTATTTTCCTGAATATACTATGTTGTAAAAATAATAATAACAAAAATATAATCTCCAGAGCATACAAAGCAGGATTTCAGGTTTAGAAGCCTAAATATATCTGGCTTTGCATAGAAGACAGTGACAAAATGCTAATACTACAGTATGTCGCTTATCAAAATGCACAAACTGTCGAGCAGCGATACACAGATGGGAGAGGATTTCCACTTTTGCTCCTAATTCACGTAGGTGCCTTTGAAAATCTTCCCTCTCACAGAGGAAAGAAGCAGGAGTATTTCTAAATTGTGTTCACCCCACTTTCCAAGGCTGCCTCTGCAGTTACAAATCTTTCCTTAGTTAGGAAAATTCAGAACTGGCTTTTTTTTTAATTGAAGATTAACATACACACTACATAGAGCATCTTGCTACTGAAAAATGAATGTGTGATCTTTAAAAGTAGTACCAAAGCAGGGCTTGAAGATTATAGAGTTGTGTTTTTTTTTTTTCTTTTTCCATTTCTGAAAGTAACTTACTTTAAAGTCCCTGAAACGGGGTAACATCCATCACACTATATTTCATTAGTCTTTAAGGCAGCCTTAAATAACTGGGCCTAAAAACAGATCTTGGTTGATATGGCAAGTATCTAAAAAGGATAACTCTGAAAATATCCTCTGCTGGGTTCAGCTTGGATTTTGCCCAAATAAATTCAATCATCTCTCATTATGATTGAGGAGAGGAGAAAAGGGAGAAAAAAAAAAGGGGGGGAGGGAGGTGGGGAAAAACCTCAGGAAAGCAAAGTGCAGCTCTGTTTAATCCATATAGACATGTCTACTCAAATCCCTGTGCTAATGTATTTCTAATTCAGATAGGCTAACTCATCCTGTAATAATGAGAGCTCCTGTGAAAATGCAGTGCATTTTTAGTATTCTTCAACTGTATTAATGCATTTCTATACTATTTTTTAGGACTTTTAACAGGAGAAAGAAAAAAATCTTTAAAACGCAGCTTTCTGAGGTAGGCAAGTTGGTTTTTTTCCCAGTGCAATTGTGGGGCTATTTAGGAGAATTGAGTATCTGATGGACAAAGCCATAAAATAAACAATATTTACTATGCAGGTAGAGACCTGTAAAGGATATTTAATCTCTTACCCTACTCCTTAAACGTCCCTGTATATCTTGCCAATATTAAGTTACCACCAAGTGTTAAATTCTGACTTTTTACAGCTGCAAAAAGACCTGTCGTATCTGTAAGGCAGGAATTAAAGAGCAATACTTCAAAATATGTGTTTCCTTTTAACTTCAAATACTTTTTTTTAACTTGCTTAATCCTGCCAGTGGTATATGACAATTAAAACTAAATAATACAACCTTGGCAACAGAAATGTAGGCAGAAATCAGGAGTACCATTTGTACAGCTGTCACACTCGCTTCCATGCTCAGCTCAACACTCAATACCACTTCCCAACTCTCCTCTCTCACTACTCAAACTCCCCATGGCAAAGTCCTGCAGCTCCAACTCACATATTGCTAAACCAAATCAGGACTTTAAATAATCACTATGGTAAAATTTTAAAAAGCAGAAATTGGAGTCAGTCAGACCCTTTACCTTTTAATTTCACAAAGTTGAGTGTTTTTAGGTTTTTAAGGGAGACACTGAAGGGACGAATCTTGGTTTTTTTTGATGACCCAAAAAAAGTCTGTAACAGTAAGATTTTTGAGGATACATTCTATTTAGGTAGATTCAACCACAATTCCATTTATCACACAGTTTATAACAACTTAAGACCAATCTTACAACACATGTCCTCCTGCATCCTCCAACTTGTTTCATCCTCATCTCATTTCAGACACGCACCAAACTCACCTCTAGCAGAGACTGCACGTGATCAGATTTGCTACCACATTCCTGTTAGTGTCTATGGCATCTTTATGTAACTTGGTATCACATTCCTTACAACAGCAGCTTTCATTGAGCTTGATGGCCACACCAGTTAATTTTCTCTGATCAGAAGATTATCATTTTATTGCTCACCTTCTATATCGCCTTTTTTTCCTCATACAACCTGTTCTCATCCATTGCAACCCTCTTACTCTCCTTACATTACTTAGTACCTGTTGAACTGGAGAACCAAACTTGTGGACAACCTGTGCAAGTTCTTGGTGTGTTTTGGTTGTTTATTCATGGAGGCAAACAGAGAACAAGCAATTTTCAAGCAACTTGTCAAGAGAATAGCAAATATCACACTCAGAGCTTCAAGTACCTACTGATAAGTCAGAATGGAATTAGGGATGATGTGGAAGTGTAAGGCCACTCATAAATCAGGAGAGAGAGGTAAATGAGAGGGCACCTGTTAACGTGCATCACTATTTATTTCATGCCTTTGGTGATGCAATCTTGTGATTGCATATTTTTGGTAAGGTGCTATCTTTACGCTACTAAATCATTACATTATACCACAAATATTTAGAAGAACATTTTTCCCCTGTTAGTAACAAAGTATACCATAATGAAGCTTGCATATGATTCATGTTTACATATGGTTCACCAGACATTTTAACTGAACTTACATTAGCGATAGTGATAAACTGACACTTCACATCTTCAATCACAAGTACACACAGTCTATGTTTTCTTTTTAACACTCAGGTGCCTAATATTAACTAAGAATAATTAGACTTTGAAGGTCATAGAGCAGATGATACAATTTGTATCCACGACCAGGGAATGAATATCCTATGATCTGGTAACCAGTACAGATGGACTGCTTTATAACACATATCACCATGCTTGTTTTTATTCATTTTAATATGTTACCCTTTAGGTGATTTAACTGATTTTGTAAAACATAAGGAAGTGAATAATGCTATTTAGTGATAGAATAAAACTTTCTCATCATAGAACGTGCAGCATTTAAATTACATGGACTTTCCTACATGAAATCCACAGGGACAATATCGCATTCAAAGGACCCTGTTTAACAATATTGCATCACCATAACACAATAAAAGTATCAAGACATTTACTCCTCTGATAAAAACTACAACACCTCAACTACCTCCCAGGAAAAGATATTACTTATACTACAATATTATTTGCATTTTAAGGGCTTATCATTATTTAGGTTTTAGAAGATTTTATGAAATGAAGGATAAAGGAAAAATAAAAGGCTTTTACATTCAGGTGGACATTTGAAAAACAGTATTATACAACTCCAGGATGCACATCTCCATTCCCCACACTGCAGATGCTTTAGTAAACCAAATAATGTGCTTACAATAAAATTATGGCTATTCATTATCACTGCCATTTGAAGTGCAGTTGCAATGGCAGAGGTATTAGTTGAGCTTCATACAGTTGTGACTACTGAAAGGTGCTGGGTACTTATTTTTCCAGTCCCGTGCAAGCAGCTTCATGATACTATTCCGAGTATGTGAAATTGTACACATACTCATACTACTGTGTGATCGGGACATAATAAATCTTACTATGAAGTTAATGTCTTCCCACTAAACTAGATTTTGAAACAGAAAGACAAACAGACATTTTTTTAAAACTCCTCATATAGATGCTTAAGCATATGCAAGACTAAGATACAGTGGCCTTAAAATTAACAAGGTAAATATTAGCTGCTTGACCTTTTAACTATCAAATATTTTCCCTATCCCTATATAAAAATACACACTTTCCCCGTTCCAGGCTGAGTCCTTCACAGATTACAAGTTTAAAGGTAATATATATATATTTTTAATGGTTCAATAACAATATACAGACGTAACAAAAACGGGAGTTTATGATGGCCTTTAGCTACAGCAATGTGAATGGTGCCTCTGCAATTTGATTTGGTTAAAAAAACCTCTAATTGTTCAAGTGATGTAAAAGCCCTTCCCATCAAATTTCCTTCTCTTCTTCACAAAACTGAAGGTGCATTGTTTTATTTAATATGCCAAATGAGTTTGTTGATGATAAAATGCTGCCAAATCCCATCTTTGATGAATGGTAATACATTCAAACAACTCATATTACACTGCACTTTTTTTTTTTCTGAAGGAGAGAAGGAAAACATACAAATTTCTCATAATTCACACTATTTGACCCTGTGTGAGCCAAAAAAAAAAATCATAGCATCCAAAAGAAACAATTCCAGCTAACTATCCTTTTTACTTCTGATGCTGCTAAAGATATTTAACACACAGAGCTCTTACTACAAAATAAAGCATAGTGCATTTCTGCTTGATAAGCTATGAACCATGAATAGGAACATGAAAATAAAACTACTTTGCTTTAAATGCCTTCTTCCAATTGAAAGCACTCTAGTAAAAAGTCCATTTGTACTATGAAAGTTTTGTTAGGGTCTTGGGTCAAAGAAAGGAACCCTTAATTGAGAAGCTTGAACTCAGAATGCCTCTGCTGTTGTTTAGGAATGGGAAGAAAGAGGATTACCTAAATATACTGGCTGCTGGATTCAAGATTTGGAGGAAGAGGTCAGTTCAGTGTTAATAACATGTTCCTCACTTCATTGCTGCCTCTTGCACTTGGCCATGCAGAATACTCTGATGCCTTTTTTCACACCATTATTTTACAACTGAATGCTACCTTCTTCAGCTTAGTTATCTTCACTTTATATTTTTTAACAGAAGCTTTAGAAGAGGATTCTACATACAACGAATAGCACCCCATCATTTTTCCTACAAGTGACTTAACCTCAGCTCCTCTAAATAATTTTCAGTCCAAGTTTTTATGTTGTTTCTATGCAATATCTTTCTCATCTTGCCCCTGAAATAATGTAAATATTAACAAGCTGCTCTGAAGATACGTGATTCATGTACACCTGCTTCTCAAGTACTGTGTATCTCAGAAAGAAAAGGATGTAAAATTGTCCCTAGTCTGATCTAAGATTTTTTTCCAGACTCGGAACTGATAGAGCAGCAATACATGTAGGAGATTCAATTTCTCAGTACAACAGAAATGCTTCAGATATTTAAAGAATATTAATCAATAGTGTCACATCAGTTGCAATACTTTAGTGACTTGACATACCCTAGGTATTGATGAATGTAAACTGTTGGAAAATAAACCACAAATACCTACGTAAATACAGTCTAGAATTTGACTTAGACTGTGAAATAAGTATCTGATCATTAAGATGTGCTTGCAACAGGTTGTTTGAAGATTAAAAACACAACATCAATGTGGACAGTCCTAATATAAGATCTTTTCCTTACATTCTTCACTGCTACAGCTAAGCATAGCACACCTTTTTACCTGTCATTCTATTATGTGTTTGTATCAATATTCACTACAGTTGTTAGCACTCTGTATCACCTCAACTTTCTAACTCGTATGTTAATTCGATCTGTACAGAGGTCAATAAGCAGTGAATGTCAAAGTGTGTTAAATAGCCTTTAGCACACTTTCAGCATATTCTTCTAATTGCTTTTATCTCAGTAGGTACAAAACGGTATCCTCAAAAGAGATCATAAGAAACACACAAACTTCTCCTGCTTCTTTTAAGGTCTTTTATCTATAGTTTTGTTTTGTTTCTACTTTGGGCCTGAATCACACCAACTTGAGTATCTATGTCTGCATTTTAAATCAGTAATTTATGTCATAGGTTGAATCACATACTAACGGCATTTATAGTTCATCACACTCACACTTTCTCTGTGTGTACCTCGGAGGCAAAAGAAGCAAATTTTTATTAACACATGTTTATCCATAATTGACCATTTGGGAAGTAAGAAGGAGAAATGGCTGTGATTTACATAGTTTAAGAAATGTCTTAGAGCACCTCACCCAGTCTGGAGCTCCCACTGTGACAGATGAGCAAATGCCCATGGGAGATGACAGCATGGTATTTATGGTATTTCCTTCTGAAACAATTAAGTAACATATGCCAAGACCATAGGGATTATCTCTGAGCTACACAGTATGTAACTCTATCTGAAGAGAAATATAATATTTTATAAATTTGACAAACCATAAGAAAGAAAAAATTGATTCACTCATTTTGATAATGCAGCAACTTTTCTCTGACTTAATCAGACATTTCTTGATTCTTTTTTTTTTTTTGGCAACAGAACAGTGACAAGCCAACATCCCACACACTACTTCAGAGATGCTGTGTTGGGCTAGGGAAAATCTCATGCTCACACACAAAGCACATACTTTTATCCCGTGATTAAATGATTTGACAGCTCACTTGGTTTAGAACAGACCTGATTTTATACCTACATTAAGGAATCAAACAAACTTTTCTCCATCAAAGGCTTTTGATGTGATCATACCTGAATCTTGACTGGTTTTCACCTTGTGTAGTCATTTACACTTTTGTAAATGATACAAAACATTCAACTAAGGATTTGCCATTGTTTTATTCTTACTTTGTCTCCAGATACTAGCAGTGATGCAACCATTCCGAGAATTCCTTTTTGAGTTCCTGTATTATCTTTTAATAATTTTTTAGAACAATAGATTTTTTCATCTCCACCAGTAAAGAGAATTAATTCTGAGGAATGCTTACTGAATGCATTGTTTGCAGCAATTTGCTTTATAAAGAAGTAGGAGAAGCAAATTTGTTCTGCATGTTCAGAATGGTATCAGGTATAAGGTGAATGACTACAAGCAAAATCAGATACATGTTATAGCATGTAAGATGTCACATGGAACACTTCAGAAACTCTCACAGATAAATCAGGAATTTCTCATGGTTAAGCAAGAAAAGAGAATGGACCAAGAAACAAGAAACTTCCAAGACACAAAAAGGTCAGGTTACATATAATGTCTTCTCAAACACCAAACATGCTGAAGAGCATTACTTTGTAGATTTAAACATTTCATTTTCAGTATCATTTTTAATGAGTTTAAATTTTTGAAGTGTTAAGCTTCACAAAACTTGCAGCAGTCACCAGTTCTGCTGTTGTATATATGCTGTGGGGATGTTCTTCTGCAGCCCCTAGTGTAACAGGATAATGGGTCATGGATCTAAAACAGTAATATTACTTTTCCAGTATTTGTAATCAAGTCTTTTGTTATGCATTTGGTGTTCAAAGAGCTGATAACGTTTAAACCATTCCTGCTGAAAGAAAACACGAGTCTCCAACATTGGGCTTTATGATTTCACACCAATTTTTTGTTCCAATTCACAAACGTGTCAAATCCATCACTTTATTTTTACTTTCTATTTGGACCAAGAGATTTCAATTAAAATGAAAATACAAAACATGACTTTTACTTGAGGAATTACCCAATGGAAGGTTAAAAAAAACCCAAACCAATCAAAAATATAGATCCAGCTGTGTTGGTTAATTCCTCCAATAATTGTATAACTTGGGTCAACAATATAATGAAGGCATTAATTACAAAATAACCAAGATGTGAAGGCTACTTTTAATAGTCATGGGAAGTTCCCCTGCTACGTACATCATGTGATAAGAAAGTAATGCTCCAGAGAGGACATTACTGAAAGTTATGGATGGACCAGTTTGGCAACTAATAGATCCTTAATGGCTTTCAGAAGTAGCCTATAATCTCTGGTAATACCATCTCTAGAGGGCCTTCATGATGTATTATGTAATAATTGTAGTGCTTCTAAATATAGTTTGTATTACACTGATTACTGTACCATTACATATTTTTTTTTTGTGAGATTATAATGGTATTTTTGGAGTTTGTTCTCTCAACACAGAACTTTCAGAGTTGTTAATGTTTCTTATGACATTAAATTTATTTCAAAATACTTGGAGTGCTGATGATTTTGCAAAAAGGGAAATATTTACTTTGAAAAGAAAGTCTGGGCCATTTTTTTTTTACTGCTCTGATTTTTACATTTCAAATGGTACCGAGAAAGCAAAGGATGGTGAAAGTAGCCGTGATTCCTACCATTAGGGCATCTTTCTCTGCTGCTATTAAGCTGTCCCTGTGCATCACTAGAACTAAAGTTCTGCTCCCTCACCTTTTTTGTTATTGTTATGAGCAATCTCAGACTCAGACCTGCCTGCTGGGTGATTATTATGCAAGTTAAATGTTCTCAGCATGCAGGCAAAAGTGAACCCAGTAGTGGATTCCTCCTTGATTCATACAGCAACTCAATTAATCTGATTTCACCCTTTGCTCCAAGCTGATCTGCTCTTGCAGGTTCTGACGCCTACTCCTGAGAGGCTGCAGGCACGAAGGAAGGGGATCAGCACAGACCAGTGCTTGGTAGAAGCATCCAGCCTCTGCCAGAATAGTGCTAGTGCAGGAATAATCCTCCCAGCTGTACCTTCTGTTTCCTTCTCTCCCCCCAGATCAACAGATGTCAGAGCCTCCCAGCCACACACTTCTCACTCAAGCACCAAATATACAAATAAATAAAACTGTGTATCAGCCACAGTCCATCTGCACCACCATCAGAGTACTGATGTGCAATGGTCAGAGTGCAGAAGACCTTGCACGCTCCCTTATTATTGTGGTTAACTTCACTGTAAATGAGTATATTCAGCTGTAATTATGAAAGTCAGTTCATGTTTTTTGCATATTATAATCATGTTATTATAGCTTAGATCTGAAGAATATTTCCAAAAGACATGAAATGTGCCCTGGCCATAACTGCCCTACCCTCACCACTCAGTTCACAAAAGTAATGTATATATATATATCTGAAAGTAGCATACTTTCCTTTTGAAGAATTGCTCCTCCTCATGTGAAGACACAGAGCTTGGCAAAGTAAAAGGACGGGTATCAGTTCTGGTAGGTGCTCTTTCCAGGTACAAGCCTATGAAATAAAAAAATGAACAATATATACTTAATGTACAGAACTTAATATTTTATTGAAAAAGTTCAGTAGGCTTTTCTATTTTCTCCATCCCCACTTTCCCCTTCCCTCCTGTCCCAGGAACTCCTCTGTTAACCCTTTGTGAACTGCCATGCACTAATATGGTGCAAGCTGATGAATATTCAAATCACTAAAGCAGTAACTGAACATGTAAATACATCAGGCAATGGTAAACTTGCATGAGCTTATTGGGCCGCTGAAGTCACCCAACAAAAGGAGGTTTAAGACATCTTGCTATGCCTCTTCTTGCATTACTTGTGAAGGATTAGGGCTGTTTTGCTAGGAGCTACTCCACAGTTACACATTACATGTGAAAGGTCAGAGCACCACAGCCTCCTAAAGAATGGACAGCTTAACTCTCCATACAAGACACAAATATGTTCATCCTGAGTAGTGATGATGACAAAATGCAGCATAAGATGTTTTTGTTTAAGCCTGTTTGGGTTTTATTTTCTTTCTCCAAGAAGAGGAAATATGAAGTGAAAGGAAAAAAAAAAACAAACCAGCACACATTGCTATTACAGTGAGGGGAGTTTAGGATGAGTGCAATTACATCAATATTGTTGTAATTAATGATTACATCATGCTTTAGAAAAGGAGCACAGAAAAGGTTGGTATTAACATGCAAGACACGGCAGAGTGATATCAATACTCATTTCACTGTTCAGATTTTTTTAAAAAGCTAATAGCTGTCAAAAATACCCATTATAGGCTAGTCTATAATTTGTAGAAGTCAAGTAATACATTTTTTCTGAAGGTATAATGGATGCTCCATGGAGCAATTATTTTAGAAAGACAACTTCATCTCAGCTGTCTCATGCCAGCAGAACTATTTAAGAGCGAGAAATGCATAATTCAACATGGAGGAGCTGTCAGATTTCAGAATACCTTTAAATTATAAAAACTTAGCACCACTAGTCAGTTATAATTATAATGGAAATGTGGTTTTCTGTCGTTTTATCATAGCAAACATCTCTTAAGAAGCAATTTCATGTGTTAAAATATTTTGGCAAAGTGACTTTTGATTCTAAAGGGATACAGATTATCTAATTTTATACCTGAATATTTTTCTTACAAATTGAATGTAACAGCTTACAAGATGGTAAGAGCAAGAGTATTATTAAAATCCCATTGGAAATTGTTACTATGAAACAATGAGCAGCATAACTCACTAGGACAGGTCAAGTTATGCACAAAAAATATTATTTTATTACAAAATATGACAAGACAGTTTTTCATCAGACAGTCAATTATTTTATACAGCACACAGCCAAAATATAGAAGATGGTTCTTCTTTTGATTTTGGCTTCTATTAGCAACTAGAAAAGCAAATTACAAATAGTGACGATGGCCACTTGAATGGTTTTAGGATCAGCAAAGCATGATCCTAAAACCATTCCAGTGGCTGCTACCACTATATACGATCAGCAAAGGGGACATCTCTTTTTTCTATTGTACCTAGCAACAGGACAAGGGGTAACGGGATGAAGATGGAACACACAAAATTCCATTACAACATAAGAAAAACTATTTTGCTGTGGGGGGGAGGGAGCCCTGGCCCAGGCTGCCCAGGGATATTGTGGAGTCTCCTTCCTTGGAGGTCTTCAAGACCCACCTGGACACATTCCTGTGCGACCTGATCTAGGTGAACCTGCTTCTGTAAAGGGGTTGGACTAGATGAGTTTTAAAGGTCCCTTTCAACCCCTATCATTATATAATTCTATCATAGCATGCTAAAAGTGGTCTCAGAAAACCAAGGTGGTATTTAAGTATTTGTCTTTTTGCCTATCATATTGAGTGAATCTACAGCTTTACTCAGAAACAAGCCTATCAACATATTATGAGGTTATATCAGTTGTCCAATACGTGCTTGCTCCAGGAGTTATACCTGATGTACACACGAGAGTCATAGGTCATATTCCAGATACCAGGGCTTAAGTTCACTTTCCTTTCTCACCTTACTCGCCAAGACCCAGAGCAGTTCCCAGTCCCCTCCTCTCCAGAGGAGATAATGAAGTCTAGAGTTGTGGCTGCTGGGTTTTTTAATGGTTCCTCAAGATTTTATAAATTTAACTCTTGCAAATCAAAAGAAAGAAAGTGATATAGGGTGTTTTTTTTTTAATGTTCACAAATAGTTCATCCTTCAACTAGTTCTACTATTATTGTCATCAAATTGCCTTTTTGCAACTGTTAACAGAGACCTTTGTGTAGCCATTTTTCAGACTAATTAGTTTTTTGATGTTTTTGCTGATGATGACCATCACACTTCTCATATTTTTTTGGCCTTTCTGCTCAGCCCACACACGCAGTGAGCAGAAGAGCATTTCACACTCACGGGTGATTAATTGTGGTTAGTTGCTTTTACTTCTATATTTGCTAACTAAACACTCTGATACATATTTTATTTTCAAACAAATTAATCATCTGAGGTGCCCATGGTAAATTTTAAGCAGGTTTGGGATGAAGGATGTTCAATTTTATCATTACATATAACAGTGTTTACAATGAGGTTTCAATGCATTAAGTTCTTACAATTAAAGTGGCAGTAGAGCTTCATCATCATAACAAAAAAAAGGAGAGGGTCATCATTCCTTCCCTCCTGTGTTATTTACTCCTTTTTCTGCTCCCACAGCATAAGAAGACATTACATCCAAAAGATGGAAAGCTATCTTATTGTTTTCTCCCTAAAGATACCAGCATTCATCAAAGTGCTGAGAAATAGAAGATCTGATTCAGAAAACATCATTTTCTTGTTTCTATGGATGCAAGATGATGTAGTATTGCATAACATAATACAAATTAAGGAATTAAATTGATTTCATTTCATCTGATTTTCTGGCAGACTTTACTCTGTTAAGCACCTGCTAAAGAGGCAATTGGAATGCATACAGCATACAGAATTATAATTTATTAACACATCATCAGTAGTGGCACACGTTATCTTATGTGACCTCACCTGTAAATTTCTGGGTTAAATCAGGTTCTATCCCAATAGTACCTGAAGTCATAAGACAGATAGCAGCGTGTTCAACCAGCAAGTTTCTAGCACATTGGAAGATTTACCTCTATTCTCTATCTTTTTCATGTAATACACAGATGTAATTGCTTAAACAGAGCTTTAAAATTAATACTATAAATACAAATTTGGGGTTTGCAGGACATCACACCATAGACTTTTAATGAGTCAACAAAATTATAAGTTTGCTACTCTGTAGTATTCCACATGCAGGCAATTTACTAATAATGAATAATAAATATATTTTAATGGCTCCTCTGTTTGCTGTGACACATATTTCATTTAAGTGCAACGTGGGACTATCCCCATCCTCTGTAGACATGGCTGCTAAAGGTTATCAAAGGGGCTGCTGCTGCTGAGCCACTGTTTCAAAGAAACTACACAGATTTTCTTAAGTGTTTTCATCTAACTTCGAAGTCCAAACAGAAGGATCAGCAATAATGCAAAGTTGCAGTAACTATTAAATTCTGCATTACATAACAGTGCTGGGACTCCATGCTTGTGTATCCTACAACATGGGAAAAGTTAACATTGCGTGATTTCAGACAAAGAAAGAAAGCCTTCTTAGCTATTAACACCAACAGACACATTCAGACATCTAAACCAGGTGGAGACTGAGCCAGTTTCCAACGACATTTTTCAAGATCTAGATACCTATTGCCTGTTGTTTTCAATGGGATGTGAATAGCCCTGTGAAAACACTAGGCTGGCTGTGGGACTCAGGTGGGTGTCTCTGCACCACAGTATATATGAACCAGGTAGTCCATGTGGAGGTCTCCTGTAGTCACGCCACAGTGCAATTCACTGGACAATTGTGTTGTAACCTGTATGCAAAATGAGATACTTAACATGTTGTTATTGCAATAAATACACCAAACACAGCATTAATAGTAAATTTTTTTTTCCCCTCTTCTTTTCGCCTGAGAGCGAACATCAGGATGAAGCAATTCAAGGACATATTACCTCTTGGCTTCCTTTGACACAAAGTGTATTTACAGTATGGCCTGAAAGTTTTTAGTCCAGTTTCTCAGTCCAACACTCTTGAATTCGATTAATGGAGACATTCTAGCACTTACGTCAAGTTATGCTGCATATAAATGGGGATAAAAGGATTACCAGGTTATAAATCGAGAGATTCAGGGACATAAATCTCAGGGACACTGGGCTTCAGCGTTAATGGAAATGCAGAATTCCATTGGCTAATCACAATTTAGATTGCTACCAGATACATCACTGGATTTCACAGGGTGCCCTAATAAAACTCCCTCACGGTGCAGGGAGGGTGGAAAAGTAGAATAAAAGCCTTTGAATGTAGCCCACAAGTATCTGCTTCCACAGTAAACTATGCCAACAAGACTGATTTCTTTGACAAGAAATAAACTACATCATGGTAATAGCAAGAGTCATTGTTCTTTTTCTTTATATGGGTAATGCAAAAAGGAGGCTTTTATATCTAAATTGATCTCTTAGAAAAGTAAGCACATAAGTATAGAAAGCTATACACTTACAGAAACACAGAGCTGGCGTGACAAAGTCAGAACATGGCCAAGTTAAACAATGCCTTGGGTCCTGTAAGGAACTTCACCTTTGTAGAAATATAGTTTTTATTACTCCACAGAAAATACAGTTTTCCTTCTCTTTGACAAATCATTGCAAGATAGAGAGAAGGCTCCAATACACGACAACAGAAAAGAAATGTAACAGAATCAGGGAACCTACTTGTGTTTTGTTGAAAAGGAAAGAAGATGGCTACAGACGAGACAGTCCAAAAGGCAGAAATCTCAGACTTGGTGCTGAGGAATAAAGAAAGAGGGAGTAACAGCTGGGAAGATATCTTCACTTTGGCACAAATAGGGAGGGGGGAAGAATTCCATGGGAACACAAATACTCAGCTTTCCTCAAGGGTATGATATCTTCTGGCTGTGTTTGACCGAGTACGTTTCTGCTGAACACTGTAAGAAATAAAAACCAAGGAGACACTATGGGAAAGGGAATGTTTGTCTGGATATGTAAAAATGTAAAGGACAGTTTATACCCAAAGGGTCCTTTGTGAGTTTATAAATATGAATATGGAGTTCTTTGAACAAACAAAGCAAATAAGTTAAAAACAACTCAACTCATGCACTGATTAGTTGAGGGCTTTTGCAGAGTATGACATATTTTAAGCTTATCTAACGCCTAATATTATCATGAAAATGACCTAATGTTTAACTAATCATTTTCCTATCTTCTAGATACAAGGGGAGTGAAATCCATGTTAAAGGCTTTCCTTTGTAAGAAAGATGTCATATTAGAAATCCCTTGACTGTTGTATTATGTACAAAACATATCCAACAGAGAGGCTCTTGTAAGTTCCCATAAATACTTGCTGAACATCAGGATATTCTGTTGGAAATAATGAGAACGCACTGAGAAGGCATGACCCTGAGCAACTTGAGTGGGGAGGGTGGCATGGAAGATATTAAATCATGCTTTCTTTTGTCATTGCCAATTATATATTCAGGTTTCATGTCAATGTTTAATATATCATCATAGCAATGTATTATAGTTCCAATGTGTACTGCATAATCACAGTAACATCACTGATGTCATATTAGACACTGGCAAAGAGCCACATTATGAGTTAAAATTGGGGCTTACCAAGAAATGTCTACTATATTAAAAAAAAAAAAAAACCACACAAAAACATATGATTAATTTTAAGCCAAATCAAAGAAACACCACACTGGAAAGAGTGGAGGTCATTTCCAACTGTTACTTCATAGTGTACTTTGGCTCAAAGCCAAAGAGACAGAAGGGGAGACCCTGTAATAAAACATCTTCTTTTTTTCCTTTTTTTTTTTTTTTCCTTTCCTTTTTTTTTTTATAGTGTGGCTGAAGTTTTTGAAGCACTTTGGCATTTTCTGATGAGGTTGGGGGGCTTCCTGAAATTACCACTGTTCCCCTTTCAGTAGGCAGCCAAGTATGTACACCATAGCATAATGTATTATGAGTTAAATGGTCAATCATCATCTAACCTATCTGCAATGACATGCACAGATTTAAAAATTCATTATTCAGGACATTTTTATGAAACACTGAATGTTTTAGTTGTTATTTCGAAGACTCTTGGTAAATTCAGGACAGGTGAAGATGAGAGGACAAGAGTAATCCGCTATAAGATTTGTTCTGCCTCAACAGGAATGAACAAAGTGTATGTAAGTGATCAAATCTAGATTTCTGGGAGTTGTTCCTAAATCAGTTAATAATATGTTCTTCAAGTTTAGTTAACTCATTTAATTACTTTCTGCAGATTACAATAGAAGTGGAAAGAAGTATTCAGTGGGGTTAAATCTATGTCTCTGAATAATTTTCCTCAAATACAAAGAAATCATTAGATTTCAGCTATATACTTAGCAAAAGCAGTTTTCAAAAATCAATACACACAGTAGACCCCTGGCCAAGAAACTGCATATAAAGCTTTAGTTTCCTCTCATTCATCCCCCAATAAATTCAGCCGTAAAGCCCGTGACAGCAGTAACCCTGGCCATCTAAGGCTTCATTCTAAGGCTAATGTCTGAGGTGAGACTTTCTCAACTGAAAACATCAGCAATATGTTTTTACACTTCATCTCATAACTCTGTCACAGACTGTCTCTCATCTGCTAGTCAGGCAACGGACCAGGAAGTATTTTATCTCTGATAAAATTCCATGTTCACATTAATTCAAGTACAATAAAGGTGTTATCACTCTTCTTAAAATATGTTGTTTTTATAATATACCATGTCCACTGTCTCATTTAGTAACAGGACAACAATTGTTATTATGTATTTCAGACCTTTCAGATTTCTTAAATGTCTAATATTCATTCTACATAGTAACTTTAGTTAGTACAGTGATGTGATTATGAAGGCAAGTTTTCCTCAGCTACATAGGTCTAAGAGCATAAGCTCACCCCAAGAATATAACTTTACTTTTCAGCCTTTCCCTCTATGAATCCTACTACATAACCACTTCTTGCAAGTCAGATTCAAAGGCTATTGAAACCAATAGGCACACTCTCCATGGCCTTCCCTATTTATGCCAAACTGCATTTCAGCATTCAAATAGCTAATAACAGAACACCACAAGTACCTTGTAGAAAAGTAGAATGGAAAACAGAAAGCTGAAAATGAGCTTATTGCATGTTGTATGGTTGATTAAGGTTCAAATTTGTTCTCTGAAATAGAAAGAAATGAAAACAAGACATTTTTCTTAAAAGCTCAATTTTAGTATTATCATTATTACAAGGGTTTTGCAAAGGATAGCAGCTCTTGTCACTAATTATATTCAACTAAAAGTATTGTCAAGTACTTAGCCACCTAAATTTAGACCTTTTTTGTCCTTTGTCCTTATATTCCTATTTATGTTTTCTGCAGATACATACAAAAATTAACATCCAAAGAGCAAATTATCAAGTATCAAACAAAGGACACTGATAGAAGCTCTACTACAAAGTGCCTCGAGAATTATTTTACTGGGAATGTGAGAGGGCTTAGATGACTTTTAGTAGCACATTATCATCACTTAAAGAGTTCCTCTCCGAAACAATGAGACAGGGAACTGCCACTCCCATCCCAGACCACTGGAAGGAAGAAAGAAAAAGGCTGTAGTTTTTTGAAACAGACAGGTGAAACTATTCACTACCAAAGGCAGAAGCAACAAAGGGCTTGCACAGGCTTTCCAGTCAGGTGCTTAACACAGAGGAGGTTCTCCCAGCCACATGCTGAAAAAACTCACAGTTTTGCCTAGGAAATATCAATTATCAGACTTTCTGGCAGTTAGAGGGAAGTTCAAAGTAACATACTCTGTGAATCTTAGCACATCCCACAGTCAAGATGAAGTTCAAAATACTGTAAAGATGGTTCAAAGATCATGTCTACCTCAAAACTTGTCACAGTTTAGCTACTTGAGGTTACTTTGTGACCTTAACTAATATACATATGCAGTGAGGGGGGGTTACTGATACTAATGCAAGAAGGATTTGCCTTAACTACAGAATTTCACAATAATGTGCTGTACAATGTGGTCCAGACCTGATTACTTGTAAAAACAAGAATAAAGAGTGAAGGCAAGTGCTAGTAAAAAATCTACAACATGAACAAAATCTCCTAACCATGTTAAACCTTTCCTTGAATTAAAGAATGGAGTAGTACAGATATCATTCCTTAAGTTCTTTAATTAAAAGTGACATAAATACAGATATCTTTCCTTAAAACATGATGATGAGGAGAAAGTCTGTGAATAGTTTGATATATTTGCAAAGATATGAAGGACAAGACTTTTGCAAAAATATTCCTCGTTATCCATGCCTTTTTACTCTTCTACAATATTGCTTTTCATGCTTGCAAAGTTTAAGTGACTGTTAAAAATAAAAAGAATTTAAAATATTGCAGTTATTTTTCCATTTTGTTACTAAAACTTGTTAAAATTAATGGAAAAATGAAAAACAAACGAAAACTCCCTCACAACTAAAGTAACACTGGTAATAATAAGAAGTTTTTTTTATTTTTCATGGTGGAATAAATACGTACTTTCTCAAAGTTCAAAGAGCTATCACCTTTTTCAAAACCTATACAACTGAACTGCTAACAAACTGTCAGCTCTGTCAGAACCTGGCTCTGAATTCCATGCATCCTCACCAAGACTCATCACTCAATCATATTCCTTGACGCGAGAAGAGTGAAAGAATCTTCTTGAATTTCGAGATTGAATGTTAAGAATTTAAACACTAGAGGCAAAGAGACAAAACAGAGGGGGAAAAAGAAAAGAAAGTAACCACAAAAAACCCCAACCCTTCTGAACTGGAAAAATAATGTAAATTTGATGGGGAAGTTACTAAGATACAGCGCATAGGGAATCATTGAGGCACAGGATTTCAGAAAAGTTTTGCAATTTAAAGCTGAAGCTGGCTCCTAAATGTGAACCTGTCAAAGAGGTAGTTGACTCCTTTTAATCTTTTTTCACACTTCTTTAGTTGTGACCTAACAGCACATCCGTGCAGCCAAATAGAACTGTAACTGTTGAAGGAAACATTTTCTGTTAATCCTCCTTTTGTCTGAGTGCCATACTTTCCTTCTTTTCATGGCAAGAGGAGCTGTCCACGTGTTTGTGTGCATCGTTGTTGGTGTGTTTAAAGTATCAGAAATGGACAGATGGACAAATGCATTTTTTGTTACAAACTTTAAATATGTATGTACTCATATACATAGAATGCTTGTATAGTTACATTCCTCTACACTTTTATTTAAGTGTGGAATGTTTCTACCTCTGTGTTTATCTGTACATATATATACACGTATGTATAGATTAAAATGAATATATATGTGATCCTCTGAGCTCTTTACCTCATGAGGAACTGGAGTGCTTCTTTCACTGAAAGTTCCAAAGTGTCTGCACATTTCTTGCTGGATAAAAGAAGCAGTTTGAGCTCCTGACCACTATTCTCTAACAAATAATTCTTTGTGGCTGTAATTAAGACAGTTCTGAAAGACTGCTGGGATGTCTTAGTGGTCTGAAGAGCACTCCCCCTCCCCTGAAACAAAATCCTTTATCACATCTTTGAATTAATTATAAAAGTTAAAAATTAAATCTTTCTTGTGTCCCCCATAATAATCCTCCCAGATCAGTTTTTGTCCATATTAATGGAGAACACATCCCTAGTAAGATTTAATTTCAAACTTTTATAATTATGGTTAAAATTAAATCTTACTGTGGCTGTATTACACATTAACATGAATGAAAGGCAGCCTAGGAGGATTATCAATGGTACTCTAGCACGATTTATTTTTAACTTTTGCAATTAATTAAAATCTTCAGATAAAAATCTTGTTTTGGGGTGGGGGAGTCCCTATTAAGATGAAGCCTATAAAGTGTTTCCATTCTTGTGCGGGATATTGGAGCTGGGAAGGAAAAGACTGGGAGCTCAGAGAGATCATCGAATAAATCACTCCTCTCTGGTGGAGCAGTACTTAGTTCTGAGCTCCCTGTGCTCTGGAGAAAATAGTAATAACAACCCAAAACAGCAGTTTGTTTCTGAAAACTCTCAGTCATGCTCCATACAAGCATGGATATAACCTCCCATCACCTTGTAATACTGAGAAGGATCCACAGTAGTTCTGTATTAACATTTCTTAAATTTCAATATCTTTTGGGAGTCTTTTGATGATCTAACCTGAATTCCCAGATGACACAAGTCACAGACTTTTCCACGAGACTCCTTGTTGCAGAGGGAATTATTCTTTTTTTTCACCCCATATGAGTAGGAACTGGGAAATGCAGTCCCATGTTGAGCACACCTTTGCAGAGGACTCCAAATAATAATCTAGGTACTGTTTCCTCTGGGACTAAGCTTTGAACCTCAGCTCAGAGAACAAGTCTCATGGATTGCCTTGCAAGGCAGAATTCATAAGCTGCTTTTGGGTAGGCACATTAATGGCTGATGAGCACACAGGTTAAATTGCAGAAAGCAACACATAGATAAATTTCATGAGTTACTTATAATTTCAGCTCTGTGTGTCATCCCATTTAAATTCTCTTCTGTTTCTTAGAAACAATAAAAATATATTTCTAAGAGTAAAAAGGTGTTTGCCTTGAAATTTTTAATTGCCCCCAAACAGAAGTGAACGTATCTTGCAACACTTTTCGTGGCACAAGGTATCCCTCACACTCAGCTTGCTACATAGGCAGCCCTTTGACAGCCAAAAAATGGATAAAGCTGCCAGGAAGCTTTGTCTTTAGAAACGTTGAGTCCTCTCAGGGATCACGTTGGTCTCACTGAGCACTGAAAGTTCCACAACACCCTGCTCTGCCTCAGATAAACTGCAGCACCCATGTGAACTGCCTGCCACTGACCAATGGTGAACCTGGAGGTTTCTTAGAATCAATAGATTAGAAAAGATCTTTACTTAAGATCATCAAGTCCAATAAACTTAAACCATGTTCCTAAGTGCCACACCTTCTTCTGGCATCAGAAAAATGCCAGTAATGGGTAGTATTTAAAATAAAAGTAACAATAGTATTGTTTTTCCTGAGACATTTTTTCAGTCAGTGGCTTTATTCTTCCATCATCAAATACCCTACACTACCAAAAAGTTATATGAAGCTGTAACTTCTTCAAGTTCCCTCTGACAAGCCAGCACAGCGCTTGCAACATAGGCTCTGCAGCACCTGGCTTTTATAAAACAGCTTTTGTTTACAATCTGCTTATATGCCTTGTTTCCACCATTACATGCACACTTTTAAAACCAGATAAAACCTCCTTAAAATATAGATATAAGTTAAGATTTATGTACCCAAGTAGCTGAAACTGCTTCAGCCTCCACTCCCCACCCAGACTCAGGTCAGTATTTAGGGGAAAGGGTGTACTCAGAGGGCTGATGGACGAAGGGTTTTCTGAAGATAAGTCTCAGAGGAAAATAAACAGGAAAAGGAGAAAGGACCAGGCACAGTGAGAGAAACTATTGTAGCCAGACCCTGAATTAAGTCTATGAAAGGGATCACACTTGGCTGGAAACAAAAACTCTGGCTCCTATATGATTCCTTCAGCAATCAGGAAATGGGAACTTGCCCATTCGTTGCAAATATGAAAGTATTTATATTGCATCAAACATATCTGATTCCACTACCATGTTTTCCTTCTAAGACAAATCACAGAGCTCAAAAACTTTGGCTAACCTCGTTCTTTCTCAGTGATTTGCTATTTTACACGAGAAGAACGTCTCAGTTGAGGATATTTGGAGTCTATGATTTTGTGTTTCCCAGACAGTATCACCTGAAAACAAAAAAAAATTAGGGGCCAAGAGGAAAAGATACAACTTTGCATATGCACCTAGGAAAACCCAACAACGGTGTAATCAAAATGTTTGTGACTTTTGTACAGTGAAGGTTGAAACCTCCTCAACAGCTTCTAAGTTCTCAAGGAAATATTTGTATTTCCTTTCTGGGATATAGTTAATTATCAGTAGGCAATGACTGAATCGACTGAAGTTCCTTTAAAAGAAAAGATGGAAACATCTAGTTTTCAGTAGTTGTTAAGCACAGTGTTACTGAATGTTCAAATGAAGGGCAGATTATTCACAACGCTAATAAATTCATAAGTATAATATACACATTTCTATATAATTTCTTTTTTCTTTTCCTTCTGCAGATCAAAGTATATCCAGATTTGATCTTTCCGTGTCGTAACATCATATATAGTCCTTAAATAACAATTTCAATCCGTTCTGACACAACAAAGAATAATCCGTTCTAAAACGAAGGAATAAAAATCACTTCAGGAAAAAGACTGCTGAATGAACTGTATTAAATGGAGTTTTCTTAAACAATCTTCTCTCGATTTGCTGATACCTCTCTGAATTATCTGGAGATGGGTGTTGAGGCTCTTTGGTAGTTCTTCTCTATTATCCCAGGAATAAAGCTCACTCTGTGTCATGCCAAGAGTCTTCATTACCCACTATCGTTACTACTTTCTAAGTTATATACCTATATCTAAGCAAAGTAAGTATAATTTCAAGTGTGAAACTAAAGCAGCAAACAATTTCTTTCCATTCCCTGCATATTGCCCAGTATACTCTTGAATAAGCGAAAGCCATAATTATTTACTTTGGGGAGTCCTGGAAGCTGTGTCATCGTGAGGGCCGATGAATTTTCTGGGAATGGTTTGAAATGTTTCCCGTTAAACTCCAGACTTAACATCTCAAGAAGAAAAAAATAATGTTTCTACCACATCTTTTATTAAGGCCTTTAGGTCCTTTTACAAGAGAGGAAATACCAATTAACGTATAATTTAGCAGAACAAAATATTATCCCATTTCAACCAGTACCCACTTCCTTGAAGTTTATTCAAGCATTAATAACCATTTAATGCAATTTAACTACACTGAGGTATCCGTTACATTAATATCATATATCCATCAGGAAATTAGAGTTTTGTCTCTATGAATTTTGTATTACAAGAAAGTCTTTATAATTTTATTCTGCACTTTATGGTGGCTAATTTAAGTTTTAAAATGGTTCAGATAGCTTCCCAGTCTCTCTCTTCTACAGTGTAATATGACTAACAAATTGTTACTGATGTTAAAAGATCATGAACACATCATTTATTAAACAGGGCTGGAGAGATAAGTTTGAAAGAATAGTGCATTTTCCATATAATCTCTGTGTTTTCAGGAGCTTACATCCAGCCATGGGAACAACTCCCATGGTTCGAGATGCTCAAGACCTTGGACTCCACATGAGTAGAAATTAACTCAAAAAATATACTCAGAACCATGAAGAAGTGAACCTCTTAGCTTAAAGAAGTTCCCTGCCACTATCCAGTAAACTTTAACACAGACACTGGGCTGGAAGGGTAATGAGAAGATGACTTCCCTCATCCTACTTGGTCTGGGGATCATGGATCAGTAACATCCATGAGAAAAGTCTGGTTGTGAGTCAATGATAACACAAAGTAAATCCTAAACCCTAAAATCCTAACAAAGATAGTGCTATTAAGGATTTGAATATTTTGTGTTTCATTCTACACTACAGATTTTTTTTCTCTGAAACTTTGTCCAGATTGCTTAATCTTCCTCCTATTCCAGTTAAAGGCTCTTCAAGGTTTGAGACTTGAAAGCTTTTTGTTGCCTAATCTATTTCTGAATAAATACTGGCTATACTGCAAAATTACATATGTATCTTTATATATGTATATATTTCTACATAGCAAGATAGACAATAAATAGAAATTCTGAATTATATTATTATTTGTTACAGAATACCTTCTCTCCTACTTTTACAAAGTCATGCAGCATAACTTTTTACATACATATTTTTTCACTCACCCTATAAGTGCTTCTGCAGGGGAACTGTTTGACAAGAGATAGGTTAGGTGTATCACAGAAAATTTGCCAGCACTGTCTACATCTGTCTTCCCCTACTGCTACACTCCTGGATAACATCCTACAAATCATCTGCTTACAGTTCACTCCTTTGG
Organism: Urocolius indicus; assembly: GCA_013401255.1. Taxonomy (NCBI): domain Eukaryota; kingdom Metazoa; phylum Chordata; class Aves; order Coliiformes; family Coliidae; genus Urocolius; species Urocolius indicus. Next base: position 223,696 of record WBNH01012526.1, read on the forward strand.
TAATTACATTTATCACCTCCTTATGACACTGGAAAATAATCATGCACTTTTCAATCACTAAGGTTCAAAATGCACAGAGAAGAAGAGAGCTATGTTTTGCCATAACCATTTGAAAAGTTCTTCATGTGTTGGTTTGAAGGTCAGTACATCTGGACTAGTTGTAGAAAAGATAGTACTGGTTCAAGCATTAGATAAATAGCTGAGATCTATGGAAACTGTTCTTTTGAAAAGGGGTTTACTGAGAGCCTGGGATGAAGAGAAGGGAGCAGGACACTAAGCAGAAGAAATCAGATAAAGCTGAAGTCAAGCTGGAGACTCTGCCCACTAATAGCAAAATGATGCCACCACTCAGGTTGTCAGAAAAGTGCAAATTATAACCCAGGCTATTTGAGGGAAAAAGCAATTTCAATGCAGACTTTAAATAAATAAGTGATGCTACAAAATATCCTGTCTTTTTGTCTCATTGAGCAAGTATAAATAAGCCTGCAAACCTCAATAGACATCAAACATGCAATAGCACAATGCTTCTACTCTGGCCATTTCACTGCAGTACTTAGAAATAACGTACACTAGAAAAATACTCCACTGCACAAGAAGTTTGCTTCTCCAAACCCTCTTCCCAGCACAATGTGGTTTTCTGTGTCAGAAAATTACAGATTCTGAGAAGATGAATTTTCCTGGGGTGCATTACTCAGTCACCTGCACGCTTAAATGAGATGGGAGAGAGTGATAAGAGAGTCTATATTACATTTCTTTTACTGGATCACTATAGAATAAAAAAATATCTGTCACACTGTTGATATGAATCTCCTCCTTGTTGTGCCTTTTGGCATCCGCAGATAATTAAAGAAGCCTGAAACTGCTTTTTCTGCAAGTTCTGTCAATTCTTTAGTTCTTTTTATTTGTCCAGCAGGCTCTGGTCTTGTTAAACTTTCCCTATTGAAGGGAAGGAAAAATAGGCTCAATGTATTTTATAATTCCAGAAGTGTTACTTGGCCAGAGGGAAGTGGCAAATTTCTTTGGTGAGAGATTCGGCAGTAGCAGACAGAGCAGCTTCACAATGCAACCAAGTTTAAGGCTCAGAGGAATAACGTCATTTGGATACTATAAATGCACTGATTTTAATTGTTGGGTGCACATGAATCTTTTTTTCTGTGGTACTAGTGACAGATGGTCAGGCCACCTTAAACATTTGTGTGAAAATAGACCAATAGTACCATTTAATACAGAGGAAAGCAGCACTGAACATGCACAGAAAGCTTTGACATTCCTTTTAACTTTATCTGTATTATAAAGAGTTGTCACAATCAAAAACATACACCATCACGATACACACAGAGGGAGGAAAGTTGCCAAACACTAAAAGAAGATAAGAACTACCAGTATCTCATATGATACAATGATTTGTGCTAGTACAAATTGATAATATTGCTGTATTTCAATGAACTCTAGAGTTTTATTTCATCCACCCCTGAAGCAGAAAAGGTTATTTGCCAAGCCTCAGCTTGTAGCAGAAAACTAGACACCAGAAATCCCATCAGCGTGAGAGGAAATAATAAGTGACTGTCAGAATAGTCTACTCTACCTAAAATCCCTCTTTTTTCTTTAATGAACTTCAGCAGAATTTTAACCAATTTCCTAGTCTTGCAAAGTACACACATATAGAGGCTGTGATCTTCTCCATATGAAGTGTTTTCATGTGTAATCAACAAGGGAAGAAAAAGAAATTGCTCATAAAAAAAACTTCAGAATGTTTTAATACACTGGCAATGTCACATCATGTCACTACACTAAGCCACTGTAACAGTAAGAAAATCCTTTAAATGTAATCATTAATTATTGCTTCAGACTGCAGGCCACATTTGTTGTATCTATTGGCATTTAATGCAGTGCTATAGGTAAATGTAACACAGTACGTCTTCTGGGAAAATCAGGTATTCTCAGTACGTTACGTAGTACAGCAAAGTATATAGTCAAAGTAATGTGATTTGGCAGGAATTTAAAGAGAAAAAAATCAATACACAAAGGATTACTGTGTAGAATGACATCATTTGGGATACACAAACCATGGCAATAAAATGCAGTGTCATTAGTTCCTTTAGGCACATTTAAAAATATAATTCAGTTGTGCTTTTATTTTCTAAATATTCTATTGAGAAAAGTCCAGTTCAGGCACCAAAGTGTTTCATGACAAAAAGAAATCGTTTGAGCATGGTTTAATATGTCACAAACTTTGCTGATTTCAATTCTAGTAAAATCCACTCATAAACTTCTAATAAAACTCAATATGCAAGAAAAAGCAGGTTTTACATAGCTTATGTTGTTGAAATGGTACACCAACAATAAAATGTGAGGGGGAAACCCACACACTAGTGAAGGAAGCTGAAAAACAGAAGTCTTAAATTCTTTCTAGAGCCAATATAAAAAGGGAATATTTTTAACCATGCAATTATTTAAAATGTTTAAACATAGCAATATAATATGCTGGTTTCCTTATCAGATATGTTGAAGGACAAATGACATGAAGACAGGCTTAGGAAATTTCAGTCTAAAGCAATTTTTGCCACTAGAATCATAGAAACATAGAATGATGGGGGTTGGAAGGGACCCTTAGAGATCATCTAGTCCAACCTTCCTGCAGAAGCAGGTTCTTAGACCTTAAATCAGATCACATAGGAACATGTCCAGGCAGGTCTTGAAGACCTCTAAGGAAAGAGACTCCACAACCCCTCTGGGCAGTCTGTTCCACTGCTCCATCACCTGAACAGTAAAATAGTTCTTTCTTATATTTAAGTGGAACTTTTTGTGTTCCAGCTTCATCCCATTACCCCTTGTCCTGTTGCTAGCTAATACATAGAAAAAAGTGCTGCCCCAATCTCCTGACACCCACCATTTAGGTATTTGCAAATGTTAATAAGATCTCCCCCTCCTCTTCTCTAGACTAAAAGCAGCCCCAGTTCCCACAGCCTTTCCTCGTATGAAAGATTCGCAAATTATAAATGATATGTGCCTTTTGTCAACTGCATTCTTCAATAATCTAACTGTATCATGCTAATGAGACCTGCGTTGGGAAATGAACTAAGGTTCCCATGCCCCAGGTCAGAGGAGACTGAAAACATCTTGAAGATTAACCACATCGACTGCACGAATGGGGCAGCTGCAGCACTTGGTCAATCCAAAGAGCATCAACCACAGAGGCGATTGCACACTTGACCTCTCAGCTGAAGGTAAAAGGTCAGCCCTTTGGCAACAAGGCAAGGAGTAAAGCATTGGCCATCCCTCTTCCCTGCCCTCACTCAACCTCCTCCAAAGCTCTTGCTGTGTGTTTTCACATGATCATAGAACAATTCATACCAACTTATGTGTCACTGAGTACATACATATATCAATACGTGCCATATTACTACAGCAAGTGGAAATAAGGGTGTAAGTTATTTTAAGATTGACCTTTCTATGGCTGTCAAGACATCAGAGATCACTGAACATAACAAAACTTAATTTTTAATGGAAACTCCATCTGTAGATCTCAAAATATTTTCCTTTTCTAGGCACCAATAAACTTTTCCATTATCTTTCCTTGCTCCAGAGAATGAGTGAGAACTTCCAAATCTACTTTTGGAAGGGGCCCACCTTTGTATATAAGACAGATTCTTGTAACAAAGGGCATAATTCCATCAGGAGAGCTTGTATAGCAATCTTTTATCAGCAAGTGGCAGTTATGGAAAGTGAAGAACAAAAGATAAATCCTACTTTTTTATACAATTACTTATACTCCTAAGAATTTGCTTTGTTTGAGCAAAACAAGGCTTTCTATCACACCTTTGTATTTCTTGAATGGGCTAAAAGTAGCTTTGTGTGTGTTAGCTGTGTATCAACTGCCCTGAAGCAGTCATTTTAAGAACATGATACAAGTTCTATCAATTTCCCCATATGTAATATACAAACCAAATTTCTCCATAGAAACACCTGTTTAATCTTCAGTGACACTAACAGGTTTTACAACATACAATTGAGAGGGTAGAGAAGTAGGGAAAATTCTCATCTACTACAGTTAATTTGAAGCCAGAGAGGTTAAAATGTAGCTTTCCTTAGATGTTATTTAGTTCATCTTGTACGTTAATAATAATAATATTAAAATCATAAAGTGTAGAAATCTACTTAATATACACAAGAAAAACATTTTTTTCTAAGATTTTAAAGATACCTTTCATTGCTACAGGATTTTATATGTCTAATGAACAAAAATATGCAGTACAGAAGTATACATTTTTATTACAAATGTCTTCTATCCATCAGTTCAAATATTTTCATCTGATTTGTTTCAAAGATCTCATCAGAACTATAGGAAAAAAAAAACTCAAACTAAATATATTCTGGAAAGAAAGGTCAGAAAGCAAGAAAATCACGAGTGAGATTGTTGTTGAGCAGCCTGAAGCTTGAGACTGCTCTTGTGTAATGTTTTGTTCTCCTTCAACATCTCACAGTAAGAGTGACTTCAGAACAATCCATTCTGACCTCTGTAGAAGCCAAGTCCTCAGCAACGCATGAAGTAATTATTTCTGTTACAACTAAACAAAAAAAGCCCCACACTCCCACCTCCCTCAAAAAATTCACTGAGCTCTGATTAGGAGTGGGAAAAAAACCCAACTTGGTTTGGAGAATCCCCGTAATCAGTCATCTCAAGGCAACTCAATCCCAATGGTCAGTTATTAAGAGTTTTTTTCTAAGGAATCAGATGAAGCAATGAATCCCGAAGCATTTTCCTTAATTGACTTGTACTTTTCAGCATGTCAGATTCAGCAAACATTAATTGGAATTCAGGAAAGATGAATCAGAACAGGAGATTCTGAAATTCTTTATTCAAGAAGGAGCCACAGAGTCTGAATTTCTTTATTCAGCCATCATTATTGGCAACGTATTTTGTGCTGATAATCAGCAAAGTACTGATAATATATCAAAGATTTAATAAGTTATTTTGTTCACTTAGTGCACTGTGGGAGAACAAAATGACTTGTTCGCAAATGCTGTTCTGCCTCTGCTACAAGAACTACAAGTTGCAAATTCCCAAACTTTTCTGCAGTTGCTTTTATAATCTCTTCTTTTTAATATTCACTTTTTAGGCTATAACTTCAAAATTCTCTCTAAACCTATTGAGAAGCAGGAAAATAAAAAAGCAAGAAATCCAGGGATTTTACACTAAAAGCTATAACTGGAAGTTTTTTGAGCAGTTCCACTGCTAAAAAAGCAGAAGGGAGAGAAAGCTGAAATTTGAAAATGTTGAGGGGAAATAGTTCCTTTGTTGAATATATTTAAGAAAAAGCATTGATATCAAACTTCATAGTGTGCTTTCTAAATTCTTTAATACCACATGACATGATTCACAGCCCTGTTCTCTTACCCACACTGTTTGAGGACTTTCCTTTTGAGACACGGCCTGGAGTTTTGTCAGGCATGTGAATAGGATTTCTCTTTGCTAGATAGTTCTGCTACATATTCTCCTCTTAGAAATAACCCTGTATTAAGTATCCTCAGGTGCCAAGTAGTTCATATAGCTAAGATTTGGGGTATTTGAGGCTATTTTTCATGCAGAGGCAAAATTAATCCCTTAGTCGCTCTCACTTCATACGCATTTGTTCAGGACCATGGGGTATGTTTATGTTTTCTTTACAGAGATTGTTTCATGGAAACTCAAGAAGTTTGCTTTCTCAGTGTTGTATTCAAAACCTTTGCCGTATTCCTCATTTCCTACGTGTTCACTTAATGTGTCTTTGGACTCGTTACAAAAATTTTTTATAAGTGATGTGCTGTCATAATTATCTTTTGTCCAGTAGCTGAAAGTATTTGCCAATATTGGCTTGAGTGAAGCATTTATAGTCATCTCATTGAATGTTTGCTCTCCTACCTCCACAGAACTGCCTCACAGTTTTAATATTATCCATCTGGTTTGTGGTCTCCATCTCAGCATTAGGTCAGATGTTCACCTTTGTGGAGACTGTTATTGACACAGGAAATATTATAGTCAGGTAAGTTAAGAAGATTTTTATGGACTCACCTCTATTTCAGAGCTCTGTATTATCCACAGTCACACCCCTTGGGCTGTAAGAACAGCTTTGAAGCTGTGTCCCAGGATAGATATTACTCAAAATTCAAGGAAGAACAGGCAAAAGCTTCATAAAGAAAAAACTAAGGCAGATACAGATGTTTTTCCATTGGCTGAGTAGATACATTATAAATACTCTCTCCCTGTCTGGGGCTACTTATCCCCATCAACACCCCACAACTACAAATGGGAATGCAATGCAAAAACTGAAAGATTTTTTTTCTTTTCTCCAGAACATGCACAAAGTAGAGTGGAGTAATCAATGGTTTCTCCAGGAACAGTCCAATTTACTGTGCATGCTCGGACCATGCAGACATTGTTTGAGCAGCAGGTTGGATGCTTCCTGGAAACAAAAGCTTCACTGCACTTGTTCTGTGATGATGACAATTCTAGGATTTCCAGATGTCCAGGGGACTACTTGGATCTACTACTTTTCACAGGTTGTCAGTTGTCCAAAAATCCTGAACAAATATATTTAAGTCACTGAATTCCATGCAGACAGAGGAAAAAATACAAGAAAAAGGTTTATCCAGGGAATCTTAAGTATGTAGTAGTCCTGTACTCTTTGTATTTCTGAGAAAAGGAAGAGTGGTAAATGTTTTTGCAAGATAGTGACTGTCAATTCTGTTAAAGTCATGAAAATCTATTGTAAACATAGCACTCATCGAGGAGAAACTGAAGTTGAAGGAAGAGAAATGAGGTGGAAAGCAGGAAAAAAGAATGAAAAATAAACAATGTCAAGTACCAACCTCAATATATTCTGCTCTTGAGATGGAGGGAAGGCAATAAGGAAGTTCCTTACAAAATATATTAATAAGAAGCCTTTGCATTTCACTTATGATGTTGCAATAGAGAGTCGGAGTGTGGTGAATACACTGCCAGCAATCCAAAGTCAGCAGGTATCATCCATACACATAGGGTAGTGACACTTCCCATAGACCTATCATAAATCCTTGAGGACCAGGTTAATAAACAATTATTGTTATAGAAAGTACAAGTTCAAGTTGGGATATTAATCCTAAGCAAAGCAGCAGCAGCAGATGACTGTGACTGCTCAGTATAGCAAAAAGTAAATGAAGAGAGATCTTGGTGCTGGCACAGATGTAAATAGGTATAAACTTGCTGTCAATGAGCTTGGGCTAGATAGCAGAAAATAGTGGTTTAAGCACTAGAGAAAAGTTATTCCTGCATAGCTCCTCAGTGCTCCACACTGTAGTCAAAAGAGCTGAAGGAAAACACTCAACTAGTTTCAAGACAGAGGCTGAAAAGTTTATGAACAGGATTTTAAGATATAAGGGTTTCTTGCATTAGCCAGAAGAAAGCCTGAGCTCAGTCTGGGTCTTCAACATACCTCAAAAAAAAGTCTATGTTAAAATATTACTGAAAAGATTAAAATTTATGATACTCTCTCCACTAAGAGCTGTTATACTTTCCTAGGAGAACAGAAAGAAATTTCTAGGAAGGTTAGGAAAATTTGACGTTTATCCTTGATAAGAGTCTTCTGTGCTTAGAGAGGCTGGGGAAGAATTTTGAGCACAACTTGAACACTGCTGACTGGACATCTTTGCATGATAAGGACCAGATGGAAAACCCAAAAGAGACTAGACGAATTCCCTTGCAAATATTCATTTAGTATTAATTATGCCCAGAAAGCTGCCTCACATTGACGTTTGTATTACCAAATACTACACCACGAACGCATCTACGTAAAAGCTTATAATCAAATCCATGTGAACAATTTCAATATTGCAATGTTGTAAACAGATTAAAGATACGATTTCAGTCAAGTATTTGGGTTTGCAGTAAAACATTTCGCCCTTATGCCATGTGTGGTTTCTCTGCTTAACTGCAATCTACAAAAATGCTGTAATAACACGGCTTTCTGATTAACCAAACAACTAATAACTGAGAAGACATAGTGACTGGCTATCATCCCTACGTAAATAAGGCAAAGCTTATTTTTGCTCACTAATAGCTGCACAAAACAATGTAATGCTTTTAATAAGTTTTAAGAGGGTAAGACCAAGAAATCAATTTGGTGAGTGCCCTTTTCAATGACCGCACACCATGTCTACGGCTGTAGCGTGACATGTTTGCATTGTTATTTGGCTGTAAACAAAATGAAAAGATCTGTCATTGAAATTTAAACAGAGAGACTGGTTACATAAACTGAAACATTCTCAGCCCCAGTACAGTACAATCAACAGTCTGAAGAGACTCTACAGCTAAACAAAGTTTGGGGATGTTTTTGGATAGGGAAGAAAGATTAATAACCAGAAAATAACTCTTGGCTCCCGTTACAAACTCTTAGGAATATTATTTAACATTTGTGTAAATCTAAAGATTGATGTTCAAGCTTATGAAATAACCATTTTTTCCGCAGTGTTGAAATACACACCCACAGAGAAACAAATCTTTTTTGCTAGCCAATTTTAACAGAATAAACTGCTTTTACCAAAAAAAGAGAATTGAATTAAACTGACCTATCTGTTCTCCTAGATAATTGTAACTGTGGTCAGAGAACAACAAATCTTCTCTATAAATGGTCATCTTTCCAAATTACGCTGGCTTCAGAACGTGCTTGATTAATTGCACATACAGTGTATGCCTACAAATGCAATTTGTCTCTGGAGACCAACAGAGGATGCCCAAGACATTCCCAGCAGTCACATGGAAGAAGAGCTTTCTTTCTGTCTGTGTTTGTTGCAGGTAAACAACATTGTGCTTCATCACAAGACCTTGCATATCCCTCTAGTCCCAAACAGATCTTTCGCCTTGCCCTATATGGACAATTGGGAACAGTAGAGCTTCGAAAGGTCTCCTTCTAGGAGAAACTTCCCCTCTCTAACAGCATCTGTCCTGTCAGCAGGACAGTGGGAGGTGAGCAGTCCCAGGGCTTGAGCCAAATTTCGACAGCTGACTTAAATCCCCATGCTTGGCGACGAGAGAGGGCTGGCAACAGGTCATCAGCCTTTTCTCAGCAGGAACCAACACTGGCTTCACTTGAATCTGAGGCTGGTTTCTAAATCAGATAGACACATAAACAGACCACTTTGTGCTCTGGAATCTATGTTGCTATCATCAAATCTAAAACCCTTGCAATAAACTCATAATGCTTACTAGCATACCCACAGTACACTGTAGTAAACTGCTCTAGAAACAAGAGTAATGAATCACAGGCTAATCAATTCTTCTGTGGTATCTATCATCTTTATTGGAATGTAGTAGAATTCCATAGACTCATCTTAAATTTTAGAAGTAGAATATTGTTTCAAAACTGTCTTTATGTGTGATCAAAACATGATAACTCTAACTCCAAACTTATGTTAGGCATCAGTGATATCTAGCAACTCTGAAAACAGCATTTCTGACTTATGGCAAAGAAAGGGTTAAATGGATCTTTCCACTAAGGAGTCAGAGTGAAGCACAAAGAGTAGAAGTCCATCTAACTGCACTCTTCCTTCACCTTTGAGACTAGCAGTTCTCCCACTATAAATACTAGGAGAAAAGGATCTCAGAGACAGAGCTGATAAGTAAGGAGCTGTGGACAGATAAGCCGGCTACACGACTTCCTGCAAAGAAACCAACACCTCCTCTCCATAAATCCTATCATCTGGAACAGGCATATGATGTACAATGTAGAGCATAGGCTTAAGTCTGGAAAGAATCAAAATGCTTGTGCTTAGGGGTAATAAGAGATGATATGTGAATTGTACAGGCAAGAGGTGCTTGCTGCTGGACCCAAGCTCACAGAAGGACACATCCACAGCTCCCACCCCCCATGTCTAGCCTCATTTCCACCCTTTTCTCAAAAGAAGATCCACACCATCTTCTGTTTTGGCAAAGCCTTAGCAGTTATTGTTGTGTTTAGCAAAGTCATTGGAAATACAGAACCAGGTACTATTCCATTCCATCTGTATTCATCCAAAAGAAAGCAGAGGGATTTTTGATAAAGGGTCCATTTTAAGATACATCTCTACTTTCTCCTCTTTTGTCTGTAATACCACATCACAGCTCAATTTGATTAATATTGAAAAAAAACTCAGGGTATACACATCAACTCTCTCAGTCAACCATATCAGAAGAAGGAAAAAGAAAACATATGTTAAGAGCACAAAAATACACATAGATTAGAAAAAGCATTAAACATAAGATAGCAAGAGGTGGGTTAGGATTCATTGGGTTGGGTAGGGGTTTATTTCACATTCCAAAAGGGATTTAGGCTTTCTCCACAATAGAAATAAGCAGTAGGAGTAAGATAACTCTTACATTTTAATAAAGCAAGGATTTTTACACTATAATTAAACAATCTTAAGACATTAAAATCACTCTATTAGTCACCTGGGGTCTATGGAAAAATAGAAATGATTCTGAAAGCCAAGTCAGTCACAGTATAAAGTTGAAGTTAACCAAAAGTTGCTGTTTTGCAGAATGTGAAACACGACACATGCACATTGCCCAGATTGACAGCAGGAGCTGGAATGGTGCCAAAAGAGCAGCTATGATTTATTAGGTCTGTAGCACTTAATCCAAGAAATAAAAAGGACTTGCGTGACAGATGAGCATAAATGAACTATTAGGTCAGACATTCATTTCTTTAAAAGTAAAATAAAAAAGGACTGAAGCAAGATATTTTATAGGTTTAAGATACATTAATATTACAGCTTTCCTGGTATACTTGTACATTTCTGTTTTAGCCAATTACAAAATGATTATTTTTGGTTTAACCAGACTAGTTTAAATAAATATTTATCAAACCCCATGGTGTCATCCTGTCTGTGCCTGGTCACATCATCACAGAGCAGAGAACACTTATAAAGACTTAGGACAGAAGCCCATACCCCAACCCAACTGAAGTCAATGACTAGATTCACATTCTCAGCAGAGACGTGGAGCTTCATACTAAACTCTCTTCTCTTCTACAGTATAAAGCAGCGAAAGAAGAGGGACCATTTACATGATCCTAGTCAAGATTTGAACCTGCCCACAGGGCCAACTAGTCTTTATAGCTAAGTATGATCTGACTCAACACCAGTAATAAAACATTGCTTGAGTTCCCACACATGCCAACAGTTTTATTCTCAAAAGAATAGTATTAGATCCACAATGTACTTACTTGTGTAAGCCTAGGGAGATTTTACTGGGAACATGGTTTTAATGTCTTTGTGAATCTCTGACAGAGCCATAAGCATTTGTGCTTTGAGGTTTAGTCACCTGAAACAGAACAACTCTTTTTTGTTTCTCCTATCTACTACATTGATAAATCATTTTCAAAACATAAATTTCCCTTGTCATAAAAGCTTGATCAGAAAGCAAGAAAAGGTACAATAAATAGCCAACAACATGCTAACCTGTGTGGTTTGATACAGCTGAACAAGCTGTGAAAAGGAATATTGTTCCTTTAATAGAATGACAGAAATGGTGCTCAAAACAGATTGGGCTGACAATTTTTTGCAACCTTGGTGTCTCCTCCAAGATTTACAATGGCACAGCTCCCCTTTTTAGCAAATTAAACCTCGTGTCAAGGCTTAAAATTAAATCCAAACTTCTTTTCTTCTCTGTACAGAAGGAACAAATTGGCACCACATGCCGGTAGTCAAGGAGTGCTGATGGGAAACAGAGTGAAGTGAGCGCCCTCCAACCTGGAAGGCGTCACTAGTCAAAATCGACTGGGATAAACAGTCAATTCCACTTAAAGTTTGACATATAAAGGCTTGTAAGATAGAAACATTCAAATATAAGAATTCTTCTGTACCACACAAACCTGTCTCGGTGCCAACACTTAAACTTTCTGTGCTGTGCAAGCACTTTGTGGAAATCTGCCTTTAGTACAGTTTGATGTTACAAGATCCTGTGTTGCCAAAGCCTGTTTAGTTTGTTCCAGAGGAAAAAAAAAAGGAAATTCAGAGACCAAGAGCATATGAACAGCAATGACTTCATATCATATTGCCTGCTGTTACCAATATTTATTTTTCATTATTCAGGAGTCTCTCTTATAGCATTTTAAAGCTTATTCCATCAGATACACCAGATAAAAGAGTATTTGTGAGGATGGACATCTGAACTGCTTGCCATGGACAGAAATGTAAGAATAGCTTTTACAAAAATACTAAAAGGTCAGATTTCCCTCCAGATAAGAAAGACATCTCATGTAATTATTTGATGACTACTGAAGCTGGTCCCAAGTCTAATCCATCCTGAAATCCACTTTGCCCATGGTTTGCATGCAAAAGTAACCCTACATTTCCCAGATCTAGAACCAAACTCAGGCCAGGACTCAACTATGTTCTTTCAGCTGCTTAAGCAATCAGAAGAGAAGCTGCTGCAAGAAAGGACTTTTTTTACCATAGAACACACACACAAAAAAGTATGTGTGTTATAGTAATACCTAGTTTTAAAAGCCTATTTATATTATCTGTTTTTGCATTAACTGTGTAGATATGAGAGATGTTTGAGACGTGACCTGATTCCCTGTTTCAGGCTTTCCATTGGTCTTCTCCTACTGCTTGGAACCAAAATGCTTATTCAAAAAAAAAATATCAGCAGCAAAACATCAGAAAGAGAAAAACATTTATTTTCTTCTAGTGTAGTACACCAAAAGAACATTTTCTCTCCAGTTTAACCTCAATTTTAAACATATATTTAAGATTTTACAGGACTAGGAGCTAGTTTCACAATTAAAACATGTCACAGACATGTTGGCAGAACGCACAGCAGAATCATTGAATGGCTTGGGTTGGAAGGCATCTTAAAGATCAGCTCATTCCAACTCCTTGTTATGGACAGGGACACCTTCCACTAGCCCAGGTTGCTACAAGCCTCATCCAAGCTGCCTCTGAACACTTTCAGGGATGAGGCGCTCATTCCAACTCCTTGTTATGGACAGGGACACCTTCCACTAGCCCAGGTTGCTACAAGCCTCATCCAAGCTGCCTCTGAACACTTTCAGGGATGAGGCATCCACAGCCTCTCCTGTCCCATCATCTGAATACTATCTGTGTACACATCTGTGCAACTGAGAGTACGGTTGCCCAATATTGAAATGAGCATCTATAAGCAAGGCTTCTTTTGACTTCACCTGAAATACAAATCTGTAACTGTTTAAACAGCTCCTGCAAACACTCCAAAGGTTTGAGAGCAGCAGGCGTTGCAGACCATCATCAGTTCTAACAGCAAATCTGCCTGCACTAGAAAAGTGGTTGTGAAGACAGTTGTAAAGTCACATTGTCCCAGATTACTAATTTTAACTAATGGAAGTTGTACTTGTCTCCTAATATTTTTCTGTGCTGCTACAAGTGGGCTGTTCTTTCATGCTTTAAANAAATACAAATCTGTAACTGTTTAAACAGCTCCTGCAAACACTCCAAAGGTTTGAGAGCAGCAGGCGTTGCAGACCATCATCAGTTCTAACAGCAAATCTGCCTGCACTAGAAAAGTGGTTGTGAAGACAGTTGTAAAGTCACATTGTCCCAGATTACCTGGAAGTTGTACTTGCATAGATGTATTTTTCTGTGCTGCTACAAGTGGGCTGTTCTTTCATACTTTAAAGAAAAAAAAAAGGCCTCTAACTCTAACTTTTTAAAAATACCAAGTTTTCCAGACTAGAGTACAAAACTGCAGTTAGTTACACTGTGGTGCTCCACATTAACTAGAAGAAACAATCTGTCAGCTGGAAGGCAGGAGGAAAGCCTGATGCCACCAGCACTGAACCACACTCTCAGGTGAGGACCAGGCTATCAGTCTCTGCTCACCAGTCAACCTGTGGAAGTGCTCTTACTTCCCAACAACCACCTTACGATCATATTTTATGGTGGTATGTAAATATTTCATCAGGATCTTCCCACTTACACTGGGATCATTTCAGAAGGCACACAAAAAAATTAAGCAAGGGTAGATTATGTGCAGCTATACTGAAGGTTTGCACAATTTCACAGGGACTTTTCTTTCATAAAGTATTTCTCAGCTATAGTTTCATTTGTGTTTAGAAGTTCACCTCAGTGTTTAAATAATAATTGTGGTTGTGACATACAGTGACAAAAGCCAGAAAAATCAAAATTAGCAGATACATACTCCATCCATTGTTTGAATGTGCTCAGCTGGTTTTGCTTTACTAATACCACCAAGATAGAAATTTTCGTTTCCCAAAAACACAAACTTCTGGCAAGGGGTTACAGAGTGAAATAAATCTTATTCTTGGAAGAGATTTTTGTTTGACACCTGAATCATTTCTGCTGGTTTCTCTCCTTTTTTCCTCCTTCAAATGGAGTCTTAGAACTCTGAGCCAAAACACAGAGTCTTAGAGCTATCACAACAAAAGCTCAGCATCCAATTTCTCCTTCCAAATCCACTCTCCTCCTGAAATGTATCAACAAAGCCATAGACTTATTAGCCTGCACAAAACCAAAAAGGCTTGCCACAGCAAGGGCTTCTCCTCAAATATTTTGATATGCAATTGCTTTCTAAATGGATGTGGAAGCAAAGGTGATCAAACACGTACTTTTACAGCTTACTAATTTTAATACAGAAGTTTTAAGATGATACACTCCATTTTAACTGATAATAGACTGGCAAATGCTAAATACATCTGACATCAGCAAGCATCCTGTACATTAAAATGGAGTAAAATGTTTTTTTCTACTGTGTATCACTTTTTTCCACCTCTTTTCTCTCACGTTACTTCTTTCATTCTCCTCTTCTGAATAAAAGTGAGAAAAATCCCTTTTATATATTTATATATACACATAATAGGTCTCCTGTTTTCTTTTACATTGAGTAAATACTAAAATGCCCTATTATCAACAGAGTGGTTTCACATTGCTGTTTGAACATTCTGCAAGTTTTTAAGCAAACACTTTTTTTTCTCCTAATATCAAAGAGATCCAGATCTTCTAATTTGTAATCCTAGAATATTCACAAGATTTTTCCTATCTGCTATTAAGTCCCAATCCTGTATTTACTGGAAAAAAAACTGGAAATATGCCATGGACTTTCATGTATGCAGGTTTACAGTTTTGGTTTAGTGGACTAATTCCAGTATAATACTGTTGTATCTGTGGGGTTACATCCCACAGGAATTTGGCCCACAGCTTCACTAATTAGTATATGCTATGATAGGACACTGAATCCGCCAAAGCTTTGAAGTGGATCTGCTGAAACCATCACCTACAGTGAGATCCCTAAAGACCTAAAGTCTTTTAAACACAAGAAAGCCAGGCTTTATTTGAATAAAATTAGAAATTTAACTTTCAAATAGAGAAATCTCAAAGTGACTGGGGAAGGCAGAGCTTCCTTGAAGTAGAAAGGTTTCTGCACAGCTATCTATCCATGTCCTTGCTTGTGGGCTTTATTTTATCCAACTCTAGCCACTTGCAGAAAATTTTGTCCAATTCTCTCACATCTCTTCAACCCTTGCAGCCAGTGTTGGGACCTAGGCTGGTGCTCTCTACTCCTTACTGCTATCTGTGAGCCTCACGGCATGAGTGGAAGATTCCTTCATTGGCACCCGTGTCCCGCTGTCTCTGGCAGTCCTGCTCAACTTACTTTCCAGCCAGGCAGCCCTCCTGCATACAGGGACATGGCCACCTCCACCACACTACTTCATTAACAACTCTAATGGGTCTTCAGGTCAAACAGCTTTCAATTCACTTTTATGATACTCTCAATTCTATTTGTTCTTCCTGCCTCCACAGCTCTTAGAACAGATTTTTCCTTGGGAAAATAGGATAAAAGCACAAAGCTTTACAGTTTTCTCTGCCTTTCCCTCAGAACTATCCTCCTCAGCCCAATGCCAGGTCAGAGGGAGCTCTGCAAGCCTGTATGTGCTGATGACAGATATTTGTCTCAAATCTGTAGAAATCACTGTCGCTCTGTAGTTCACTGAAATCGTTCTTTTCCCAGAACAAAAATGATTTCTTCCTGGTTTTCAATTAAAACCAGAACTTCATAGTCATTTTCACATATTGCCTAGTCTCCTCAGGTGTGTGTACCAGTGTCTCTTTCTGAAAGCCTTACTACTCCTAGCAGTTCTTTACTGTTGTTGCCTTTCTTCCTTAATGTACACAATATATACATCACACTGTATAAGCATAATTTGAGCTTCACTTCTTGCTTCAAACCAGGTTATCCTTAAGTCTTTCACAGTCTTCCTATAAATCTTACCTAAATGACAGTTTTCTTGAAGAAGTGTAACTTCCCTGGCTGCAACTGCTTTATAGCCCTGCACCAGGAACATTATTTCCTCTGAATTTGAGAAACACAATCTTTTTGTTTCAGAATGCAGTTTAGAATGCTGCTCCATCAGCAATGACTGCCTGGACCACACTAGCCCCTTTTTCTCACCTCTTCTTCCATGCCCAAGGGCATCTGCAAGGACTGTAACAATCCATCATTTCTACTTCACTATTAAACTCCCAAATTTTGCCTCTAGTCCACAGCTAAATCTAACTCCCATCATCTGTTTGATACAATTTCAAAGTCTTTGGATTTTTTTTTCCCTTCCTTACTACCCCCCACTCCTCAGATGTTCTTGCAAATGTGTTATTAATAGCCAGAACATCTAGTGGGAACACAGGAAAGCTGGCTAGTCTTTGATTGTAGGGTTGTTGGGGTTTGTTTGTTTGTTTTAATGCTTCTTCTAGCCTACAGGGATATCTTTTTACCTTTGTTGTGTTATTAGTTTTAACAACTGCATTATTTATTTTTGTTGCTTTTCATTCTGTAATTGTTAAAAATCCATTAAGCTACAGTAACTGAATAATTTCAGATGATTTCTTTCTCCTTCTTTACATCCAAGGATCAAGAATTAACTAACAGTTTAATTAAAACAGATAAACTGAGATGTTAGTTCCCCTGAGAGGATTACATACACATCTGATATTTTCAGAAGAATAACTGGGGAAAAGAAAGAACTTATGAGATCAATTATATGCAATGCCATAGTTTTAGTTTTTCCTCTTCAACAGAAAAAGTGGTCAGTCTTTCCACCTCGATCCCAGGCAAATCTCAACCCAAGGAGGGTAGCTAGGTTCTGCAGTGGAGGTAGAACCAATTTTTTTCAGAGGCAAATTTAGATATATGCAAGTTGGCTTGAAGGAGAGGTTCCCCACACTTATTACTTTACAAGTCACACTCACACCTGAATGCAGGATTATATCTCAGAAGCTCTGGGAAAGTACTAAGCCAAGTAAGGTACTAATCACTTGCCACATGTGTCTATTTCTAGATATAGTCTACTAGTAATGGAAAATCCATCTCTTTCCATAGTGGGGATGCTTGCAAAGCTCATTTCACACCAAGTAGTCTGTTGTCAACAGATATAGCACTCCAACTCTTTACTCAGTGTCTCAGACATACTTGCTATACCCACTGTGGCTATAACCTGTGATGGCTATTACTGATGTCTGTCACAGTCAATACTGTCAGAAGCTCTATGCAATGCACATAGCACAGGTGACTTTTACAGCAACATATGCACATCCACCTGAGGGTTGAAACATTAAATAGCTAACAAGAGTGCACCAAGGAGAAATGTAAAGCATCCAGGGAAAAATACCAGTGATGTTGGTGCTGATTTGTGCAGAGCAGATGCTGGTGGTTTTGGATCCCTGATATGAGACCTCTCCCTTTGCAGGAGGGCAGGTCTCAGAGAGCTCAGAAGAGCAGCGTGTTTGAGCACATTGACATCACGCAGCAGCATGACACACACTGGGAGAGAAAAACTATTCCAAACCCACCGATCACACATGGTCTGTTTTCTGCATCAGCCCACATGCTGAAAAGCTTCATACCTTCCTCCTAGAAATAGCTCAGGATAGAGAAAAGCAGCTCCACATATCTCCAGCTATTTCCCCAAAGCCATTAGCATAGCTATCAGCCACAGATTTAGAACAGATCTTATGTGTTCTATACTTGCCAAACCTGTGCTTGCTCATATCAGCTTACTTTGTCTCTAGTAGTGCTAAGATTTGATGAAGAAGAGAAACATTCCTTTCCTTTTTTAAATTAATATTACCATGAAAACCTGGAATCCAGAAGATGTTGGACCCACCACAACCATTTCAGGTTGGAAGGCTGTTTTCAGAGACTCATTACCACAGAGAGTAATGACAGTAAATCACATGCATGGTATGAAAGTCCACTAGTGCCACATTGGCCTCACATTGTTCCCTATACACCAGGCAGCATTTATCTCAAACTCAAAGCTTTGCTCCCTCAGAACATATCAGATCCATGACAGCTCCCTCTCATCAACCTAGTGTAATGTGAAGGCTGAGAGCACACTCATGCTGTGTACAACACCATAGGTGTAAAACTACGTGTTAAATAACCTTCAGTACATCTAAATGTCTTTCTTTTATAAATAAAAAATAATTAATACTTCATCCTAATAGAATGCACATTTGAATAAGAAAAATTTCCCTTAATCCATTTTTATTTAAGTTACATAATCATTTTGGTAATTCTCCAGTATTAATAATATACTGAAACAAGGGAGACAAAAAAAAAAAAGCTGAAATCAATGCTGAAAGCAAATATTTAGTTAAAATTCCTCCATTTTTTAACTGTAGATGAACTACCTGTTAAAAACACCTTCAGAAATCTCCATGCATTCCTACCAATGTTGTTGAACAAATAGATTACAGTGGATTCCTTTGCTATCAACTCCAACAGCATAATATAGAATGCAGCTGAGAAATTAGGGAATCGAGATGTTCAAAACAAAAATGCATGGGCTAAATGACAAGTTGAACTTCCAGACAGAGACTGAAAGATAAACACGTTTTATGTTTACTGTCTTTAATTCTAAAGAAGATACTGAGTCATAATTAGAGACCTTCATCTTAAAAAAAGAAATGTTTAATCTTTCACATGGCAAATACTTCATTAATAATAGAAACATGATTTTATTTCTAGATGTATTTTCTGATGAATTCAGGATATATTTGAGGCAAAGGCTCTGTGCACTCATTTCACAGGAAACAAAAATCCAAAACAAAAATACAACTAACAACAACTAACTCCCCCCAAATCCACCACAAAACATTAAACCTTAGAATTTTCAGCCTAGTTTCCACTTCTACACCTAAAATAACTACCACCTCTGCCAGTCAGTATTTTGGTCATGTTTTTTTCTTTTTTAAAATTGGAAAAAACCCACCCCAGCAATTAATTTACAGTGTGAAGTTGCAGGGGCACCAAATAAAGAAGTGAAAACTGTTCCCAATTAAGAAGTCACATTCTTTAAAGTATCAGTACAAGACATAGTAACAGGGAGTCTTCCTTCTCGTTGGTGATTTAGTAACCAGGCAGGAGAAAGTCCTAACTTTCACTTGTTGAAAATGAGCGTGTACTCTACAAAGCCAAAAGCCAAATATCTAATGCAAATATTGTCAGATTGCTTGTCCATTAAAAAATTAATTGGAATCCAATTTTGATACAATTAGGTGTAGGATAAGAATTTCTGTCTTTGGCAGGCAGCCCACGTCTGTATGCAATGCATTAAAAACTGTAAGAACGGATTCTATACTAACTACGGGGTGCTTACTTTCCTTCAACGATAATTGTCTTAATGCCTGTTTTAATCAGTATTAACTACTAGCAATAACATGCTTTTAATTATGTTTTAAACGAGTCCTTTATTGGGCTGTTTTGGGAAGCAAATTAGTCAAAAGGAGCTGTTAATCAAAAACGTGTTACTGGCACAAAATAAATGTTCATTTAAGGAGCCATTTGAAATAAACCTGGCTCATTGACTCTGACAACCTACAAGGACACTGGGGCCTCCTGAGGATAACTCCTTCAGTACTCTCCTAGATACGCCTTGCTGCTCAGAAGTTATAAGTAGAAACATTAAGCAGTTTAGGTCATTCATCAGCTAACTTTTACTACTGTACTCAAGAAAATGAGCCTCCTAGGAACTTCACAGCAGATCTATTCCTTCATTAGCTAAGTAATATTGAGAGAGATGTTCCTGTCATTATGAATGGAGAAATCTATTGCAGTGAATTTTACTAGTGTCCCCTTTGTCTACGAACTGTCTTTGTAGATTCCAAGGTATTTAGGCTGAAAAACTAGCATAATTATCTTTGAACATTACTCGTGTGTGTTCATTTCCTTCTGCTGAGTGATACCCGCGTCCAAAAATTCAACCACATGAGATTATGTATTCTGCCTAATACATGGGCACACAACTTGGCACCCAGTACCAGCACATAATATGACCCTCGCAATACAACTTTAAATAGAAATTTCATTACATATGTTCCATCACCAGATCTGAAAACTTAATTTTGCTGTAGCTGTTTAATTTGAAGCACTTTGGCTTTAAAGAAACTGAGGGTTGCTTGAGATACTGCAACAGCTGAAAGAAAAGCCTGGGTTTAAAATCCACAGGTTGTCGCTTATTGGTTGATTCACTGACTTCCAAATCTTCAGCTAAACTTGCTTCATGACAATTTATAAAGAGGAAAAAAATAAAACAACCACAAACCCCCCACACCTTTAAAAATGGGGTGATTTGATTTTATTCACTTTAACTCCTTCAAAGACCTTAAACTTCACCTCCAACACGCATCTTCAAAACATGAGTACCCTACAAAGACCACCAAGACTTCATTCCCCCCAACTCTGCCCTCTGTGACAGAGACAGAGCTCTGAAAATGTAAAATGTTATTACAATAACAAAACTGGGTTTTCCTTTGCCGAGAGCCCCTTCAGGATTATATTGAGTAAGCACTTATTGGGGAGGCAGGTGGTTAATTAAGTATCAGATCACAGTATGTCCTTAAGAGTCTGAGCCTAGGGGTAGGAATGAACTTGCAAGAGAAATTATCACTGGATTAACACCACCATCAAAAAAACCAAAACAAAACAGAAAAAAAACCAAAACCCATCAAACCCAGGGGAAGAATGTAAAAAATCACACACTCTGAAAACACAGGGAATGCTCTATATACACATTTAGTTTTCCAAAGACCAATATCACTTGGAAAATCCACTACCAAAGATCAATGTCCAACATCATTGCAGGAAAAATTACAATATCAGACTCCTGTCTTCAAAAGGCAACTGGAGACACTTACAAGCCAAGTCTCTGGAGTGTCCTTAACACACATTTTAAATAGTCTTCTAATAAGAGTTTACAAACATAAAACACCATCCTTCCTTCCAGCCCAGCCATATGTAGGAAAAACCCTTAATTCTCTGACTAATTCCCTGCTCCTTGATGCTTATTCAAAACAAACCTTGGCCATGACTATGTCAGCCTGCGGACAACACTTCTACTTCATCAGCACATCAACTTGGGCAAGCAGCAGGAGGTAGCAAAGAGAGGAAGAGATGAAAAGACCCAGTGGGCATCAAATTACTTGAGGATGAAGCTGCCTTCTCCTTAATTTTCTTCCACAAAAACAGTGCCATAGCAAACCTAACCTGGTAAGTATGCCATAAACCACAAACAACACAACAAACTGAACCTGCAGACAGATCTACAGGACTTCCAAAGCCCTACTAAATAAAAAAGCCAAGCCTGACCCCATAACTAGGCTTTAAAACTCAGTGTCCTAGAGTGGGACAATAGGAAAAGGTGAGTTTCTTATATCCAAACAAGCACAATTCCTTCTTTGACATTCCTACTTCATTAGCAGCATACCATGTCATGTTTGCAATAGTTTTATGGTCTAATAAACACGTCTTGATTTTATTGACTTGTCTTTAATTCTTTCAGCGTGCATCTAAGGGAAAAAAATGTCCTTTAAACACTTGAAATTATGGCTTTAATCCACTTAAAGAAAGAATTAAAATAAAAAAAATTACTAAGGGACAATCCAGTAAAACACCTCAGGACAATTACTCTTAATGAAATACAAAGGTTAGGAATAGCTGCTCACTACTGCCGTTACAAAACCTGTTATAAATTCTCTGTCTCATTTCCCCCCTTTTTGAAGATTTTGAACCAGACCATAATTGCAAACCTGATTTTTATTTCATTGCATTCAAAGCTGATTGCACTTCTTGATGGACTTCATAACGTTCCAAAATAGCATCAATGCTTTCTAAGATGTGGCTTTAAGAAAGTTATTGAAACTGGCAACTTATTTTTCAAATTATTGCTCATGGATCTATTTTCAACACCCTCTTTCTTAGTCCATTAAATGTATTTCTGCAGTCTTCATCCACAAGCCACAGTAAAAGGTTGTGTCTGACCCTGCTCCAGAGTAGCAGTACTCTCCTGCTTCCAGTTAGCAGTATAACCACAAACGTGGTTTTTATTTTTTTAAGTTTCTGGAAATGCAGAAATGTGGTCTTTTCAATATACTGTAATTGCTGCTCTTTTCTTTCCCCCGTTCTTCTTCTCATCACACACAGTTATTCCAGTCAATACTGCACATGTTTTGGTATGTTTTGGCTGCAGTGTTTCTTGATGCAAACTGTCCTTTGAGGATTCAGTTCAAGTATTTTAGTCATATTAAAAATGATGGGGAATAAGAAGATAGCTCTCTTAGACCTGGTGAAAATCTGCAGAGATTTATGATTTAAGCAATAGGTTCATTCAAATTCAGCATGGGCCTCTAACTACAAAGATATTACCTTAAACTACAAAATCTGAGGTTATTAATGCGTTTTCTTGCCCACCTCAACAGAAAACATACAGTTCCAACCTGGTTTTGCTAGAAACTGGGCAGAAGCTGAGATCCAGAGACAGGATTTGTTGGATTGAAAGGAAAACTATAATCTGCTGAAGTCAGTGAAAGAATGGAGTGTTTTACCAGTCAGCCCAACACTTGAAAATCTCTATCACAAACACATAAAAGCAAAGACCATGCTGTGACATGAGAGTAAGCCCTGTCCTTCATCACTTTCTTTTAGCACAAAGTTCACTACGTAAACCTCTAAAGTGCAAAAGAAAGATAATGTGCAAATATAAGCATCTAGGACAGGTGGTACAGAAAAAACGATGCAAAAAAAGCCATGGCAACATATAAGATTTTAATCTCTTATTTATGATTCTTCCATAAAGTTTATTATAAGTCATTATATACATCTCAAAGTATCTTGTCACAAAATGACATTTACAATGTAACCATAGCAAAATAATTCTGCACAGAACAATTTGCAAAATAACACATCAAAGGTAATGTAGGAGCACAACATAATTGTAGCAATTTCACCATATTAATACTATACTGCTTATACTTTGGGCCCCCAAGCAAAATAACTTTACACACAGAATAGGTAGACAAAAATACTTATCTCTGTTTATATCATTTAAGCTCAGATCTGCATGGAACAGTGTGAAATATATAAAGAGCAACACATGATGCAACTGGTAGATCCCATTATTTCTTCTGGTGAAATCTAGAGATTTTTGTTAAGGAATTATATTAATGGTCTAAATTCTGCTTTACATCTAAAAATCAACTCATCTGTAAAAAAAACTCTAAAAAGAAATACCTCCAAAGACACAAGGGGGTGGGGGGGGGGGGGAAGCTGTAACTGAAATATCTATTATTCCTACTCCACACTAGCTCGTCTTTCAACTCCATAAGAGAGACCAAAAGCAGCCCTGAAAATAATTCATTTAATGACAGAACAAAAAAAGAGAGTAAAGAGGAAGATAAAAATAGCTTAGGACCAAATTTGCACTAAGCATAACATGAAAGTTTTCTTCTAGACTTGCAGAGCTTTCTAAGTTGGTCTGTTGCAGGGACATTCATCTAACCAAATATGAGGCCCTATGGGAACTCTGAGGAGATTAAAAAGAAATAATGAAGGCATAATTGTGGGTTAGCTGGGAATAGTTCTTTCTCCTCCTCAGCATATGGAGAAGTGTGTCAGTCAGATGGTGCACACTAGAAGGTATAATACCTGGGGGGTTTGAGCGGCTGATGCTTCTTTATCTCTTCGTTTTGCTTTCAAATTTCTTTTTTCATCTGTTATTTTAAGAGCTACCAGGGCTCAAGGTATTCTCTATGGGTTTGTCTTGCTTTTTTTTTTTCCTTCTCAGGGTGGGAAATTGAAGATCCACATTAATTTATGCACTGAAAATTATCCCATATCCTATCCTTACAGGTAAAACATACCTGCTCAGACAAATGGATCAGAAATTATATAGTTATATATTATTACCATTTTAATAATTAGAAGGTAAAGCCAACATTGCAGACAAGCACTTTCCATAGTATTCTTCCATGTTTTTACATCTATTAGTTCTTCTTTATAGCCTTTGCTGGACATAAATTGCTTCTACTTTGTTTAAACTCCAACTTGCAAATCTATTCTTTCCTATGTGGTGAACAAAACAAAACAGCTACATCAGAGAATTTGGGCAGAGAGATTAAACTGGCAACTTTTTTAATGCCATTTTAATTGAACTTCAGTATTCTTGCAATAAGCACTGGTAGTAGTTTGCCATCAAATGAGCTCAGATTACAACACTTGATATAGGAATCTTTCTCTGCCTGGTTATAGGTAAGTATCAGGTGAAGATAAGAATCAGACTATTAATACAAAGATGTACATTAAAGTCATGCCCACACATGGCACATTAAACCAAGTACAACTGAAATCAGCATTCTTAAATCTTCATATTAGTGCCTACATATTACTTTCTCCATTATCAGCAGAGTGAAACACACTTGCCTATGTAATCTGCAGCTAAAGTAAAAAGACAATTTTAAGTTCCACTGTAAATACAAAAACTTAAAACAGAATGACACATCTTAAGGCAAAATGCTTTGGAGCTAGCTTGTTCTGTTCTCAGAGATTAAAGCTGTCTGTTTCTGCTCTTACAAGACAGAAAACTGCTAGATCTCCTCATGTTAGCCAACATTTCATCCTGTCTGTGTTGCTGTAATCCAGCAGCTCCTCACCTACTCATCATTGGGGCATAGTCATAATAATCTGTATTTAGGGATCAGTTTTTACCCATCTCACTATCACTCACAGTCAAAATCATTTGCTCAGTTTACCTACACAGTGCCTTGAGGATATGACATGTTTTAGTAGTGTGAGGGGCTACATAGGTGCTAGAAACTTTCCCTAAGTCCCATAGAGCCAATGCCAGTGGCTCCAAAAAGGTGCTGGCCAAGGCAGAGCCCCTCAGTGAAAGTGATAGTGCCTCTGGGGGAGCAGATTTGAGGAGGAAAAGCTACTGTGAATGAGCAACACCAGCCAGATGCAGGAAGGAGAAGATATGAGAGTAACAGCTGTCCAGAGACCAAGGTCAGCGAAGAAGGAGAGGAGGAGGTGTTCCAGGTCTGGCGTAGAGGTTACCCTGCAACCTGTGGTGCAGCTCATGGTGACGCCCTGCCCCTGCAGCCATGGAGGCCCAGTAAAACAGAGATCCGTTCACAGCCCAAGGAGGAACCCACACCAGAGCAGGTGCATGCCCGAAGGACGCTATGACCCTGTGAGAAGCCCACATTGGAAAAGGCTCCTGGCAGGACGTGTGAAACCATGGAAAGAGAAGCCCATAGCAGAGCAGGTATGTTGGCAGGACTTGTGACTCCACAGAGGACTCACGCTGGAGCAGTCTGCTCCTGAAGGACTGCAGCCCATGGAAAGGACTCACATAGAGGACTTTTTCTCACGGGAGAGACCCTACTGGAGCAGAGAAAGAGAAGTCCTGACCATGAGAAGGAAAAAGTAACAGAGAACTTCTGATGAACCAAACAAAACTCTCATTCCCAATCTCCATGCATCACAGGATGTGGGGAGGTGCAGGGAGACAGAGGAAACAGAGTGAAATTGAGTCAAGGAAGAAGTGAGAGGTAGGGAAAATGTTCTCTATAATTCAAGTTTATTTCTCATTATCCTATTTTGACACGATTGGTAACAAGTTAAATTGATCTTCCCCCAAGTCAAGCTTGTTTTGCCCATGATG
>WBNH01012526.1:249850-280403 GCA_013401255.1 Urocolius indicus
ACCATGGAAAGAGAAGCCCATAGCAGAGCAGGTATGTTGGCAGAACATGTGACCCCACAGAGGACTCACGTTGGAGCAGTGTGCTCCTGAAGGACTGCAGCCCATGGAAAGGACTCACATAGAGGACTTTTTCTCACGGGAGAGACCCTACTGGAGCAGAGAAAGAGAAGTCCTGACCATGAGAAGGAAAAAGTAACAGAGAACTTCTGATGAACCAAACAAAACTCTCATTCCCAATCTCCATGCATCACAGGATGTGGGGAGGTGCAGGGAGACAGAGGAAACAGAGTGAAATTGAGTCAAGGAAGAAGTGAGAGGTAGGGAAAAAGTTCTCTATAATTCAAGTTTATTTCTCATTATCCTATTCTGACATGATTGGTAACAAGTTAAATTGATCTTCCCCCAAGTCAAGCTTGTTTTGCCCATGATGGTAGACGGTCAGTGATCTCTTCCGCCTGCCCAGCTGAGGTGGGAAGTGATTGAGTGCCTCTGGTGGGCCACCAACATCCAGACAGGATAAGCCCACGACAGACTTCATAAACACAAAGGATGCAAGTCCATTTCTTCTGCTCAGTGAACATCTCTTAGCTAAAAGCAGAACAGCCTTGTCAAGAAAACAGGTAACTGTTTTCTTGAGATTTGCAAAAGTGTAGGATCTGTCTCAAGTCAGGAAAAAAGCAGAGCTACAATAAGTCAGCTTAAAAAAATCACTACCTCCAAGCTGACTTCTCCAAAACCCAGGCATGGAGAAAGACAATACAGTAGCATATTGCTTACTTAGATAATGGTTGAGAAAGAAAGATTATTAGAAGAAAAATAAAAATCAAAACTACATAAGGTAAAGGAACACTTCTAGGCTGAGAATACTTACAAGACTTTTGAACAGATGCTCTGGTACCAATATTCAAGCATCTTTGCAATGTCTACAGGATGAACGTGGTGCATGGGACATGGATTTAGAGGTATTCTGTGATTACTTCATTGTCAGATACGTATCAGGCTTCTTTTGTGCATACAATCATGACCACATGGCATTCTACCCTGTTTGCAAGTATTAGGTTTTAAACTTGCCCAGGGCTGGTAGGCTTGTGTTTGATCCTACTTTCATGTTGAACAGGCATTTAGCCTGAATCGTAACCCAGCCCTTCATTTGTAGATCTTCCAAAAATATATTTGAGCCCACTTATGAAAATTAAGCAGAGCAACAAAATTATTAATAATTGCTAGGAAAAAAAAAAAAAGCAGAACTAGTGGAGATTAAAAGAAGATGATGTATTAGACTGGAAAGAGCTAGTCTCCAGAAATTATCCTCTTTTTTTTTAGTCAAAATGGGTGAAAGTATTTTACAAAAGTTGTTTTTAATGAGACATTTTCTCTACATCATATCAGGACAGAACTGTGAACTTTTTTTAATGGAATTACTTGACAAACTGATCAGTGCCATATCACTGCCTCCAGACACAGTTCTTTTAATGATGTCCAAACTACTTAACTATTAAAATGAAATTGTGAGCCAGCACAGTAGGAAGTAGATTGAGCAAGCTGAAGATCAAAGAAGATACCATCACAGTGGCCTTTGTGTGCTCACTGTAGGTTTGCTCTAACTGAAGGGTAAAGTAGTAGCGAATTGAATTATATTGGGCTGGTTTTATACCAGAGCATTGAAAGCAACATAAAAGAAGGGTCAAATAAAATAGTACAAGCCTACCTACCCTGGGCAAGATTAAAACCTATTCTGTAATGCCATTTTATCACTTTGTGTAAATAGTGCTGGTATGCCTGGGAACACAAACCTCAGCAATTTATTCATTGGGTTTTTTTGTCCATGTGCTCTCTACACAGACTGTACTCATGGGCTGGGTGTGAATTTGGGTACATGCTATACAATAGACTGGATACTAGTCCTACCAGTTTGCATTAATAATATTGCTTGAGGGATATATTGAGTGTGGGTTTCTTTTAAAATGAATCTACAGAAGCAAATTATGTCAAACAATAATATTTATTCTCTGCTTTCCTACCTTGAAGCACAGTAAATTCTGAGTATCACTTTGTGACTATCCCCACCCAAAAACCAGGACATCTTTTGGACAAACACAGTCTAATCCATACATTAACCAGAGTGCAAATTTCCTCTCCTAAAAGAAAAGAATGGCTGCCAATGAACTGGTTGTACTTGAAATCTCAACTATTGTACCTACGTAAATCATCAAGACACTGTTTTCCCATGATATATCTACTGGTCATTTCGTCTTCTGTGAGAATTGTACTGTCTCACTGCTGATGGAAAAACAATGTTTTGGTTCTACTTTGGTCTGGCTCAGGATTGAATGAAAAAGTCTTTTTTTCTGGATTTTGCACTTAGGCCACCACACCATCAGAGTCCGGGCACACTTGAACATCATAGCTGATACCAATGAGAAGATTAAATTGCATGAAATGCAGACCATAGCTACACAGCCTTAGTTTTGAGATCAAAAGAGAAAGTCAAAGATGCAAAACAGAATCCACTAGATAAAAAGAAACCATATGATGTTCATTAATATGCAAAATACTTAAATCTATCTCCTTGTATTTGCATGTCCTAAACCACCATCAAAAATGTTGTTCCTAGCTGTAAGGTTTTGCTGGTTTACTTAGAATTTGCACTTTTGGAGATTCTTTTCAGCTGCTTTTAGACACTTTTTAACAATTCCAGACAAATCAGTGACCAAACAGCCAGAGAGGCAGTCTAAGTTGCAAGATAAAACTGGTTTATTATTTACCTTAGCATTTTAAAACCACAAGCACCCCTCCTACAGAAGCAGTTGGTGCTACACATGTGCAAGCACACAGAGCTTGTGCTGCAATTTTAAAATTTATTTAAATGAAATGTAAATAAATTTTAAATATTAGGAAGAAGTTACAGGTGCTCAGGGAGAAGTTATTTCTATTTTATGGGATTCATTTTCTGCACAGTATGTGAAGGGAATTAGCTGCAAAACTTTCCATTATTACCCAGGGAATTTGCTTGTTTAATTCTCCTTGTGTTGTTAAAAAGATTTACCTCTCTGTGTTGTTTTAATATTTAAAATAGAGTTTGAGTTTGGGCAGAGGAAGAGGAATGGCAGTGGAGTCTTGGGCTGTTTTGGATGAGGTGTTTGTAGGCTGTATCCTGTGCTGATGAGTTATGAGGGTGAACCCATCCCTGCCAGATTGTAACCTTGCAGAGAGTGAGCCTAGGTAGGTCGAAGAAAGGCACAAGGGGAAGAGAATGGAGTTTTACTATTGCAGTCACATTGCATGATAAATAGTGAACAAAAGTTCAGGTAGATTATGCTGCCTGTACTCTGCTCTGATCCAACAGCCTTCACCTCAAATACATGGCATCCCACAACTCCATGAACAGGAACTTGTTGCCATCTCAATAACCTTCTTCTGTGTTTCAAAATACTTAACTCTCCTTCCTTAAAACTCTCTGTAGTGAAAAACAGAACCAGTCAAACCAAAATCTACTGAACATGAAGTACTTTTCTGCCTGGTGTGTTCTGAGAGCAAGGTTTTTAAGCCTTATGTGCTTGTAGGGTAACATGAAATCAAATTTGCAAGCACATGCTAAGAGTAGATTAGCTGAACTAGACATTATACCATAGACAGTTCAGTCAAAGACACAAGAGTTAAAAGCATCGTGTGTGCTTCTAATCACCTAAGCATCTGTATCACAGAGATGTGGTAACACCTGTAACTAAGTACAGTATTGACTTGGAAATACAGTACCAAATCCCTGCTTCCAAATCCTTGAAGCAGGCAATATCAAAATAAGTGTGAATTGGGCCTAACACAGCATAGATTTGTTAATAGAACCTGGACAATTTATCCACTCATCCTGGAAGCATTGCATTCCTGTTTACAGCTTTCTCTCTGAACTCTCCTCTGCAGGACTCACAGGTCGATCTATCCCAAAAACATACCCTGCACCACCAATACAGTGCAACACACAAATACTGCACAGGCTCAGGAAGTATTCTTTAAGATCCTTCACTTGTTTTGTTTCAAGCTTCTACTAGGAGTACTTTTGTTAACTCTAGAATGAGAATTTTGCATGGAATTTATTGTCACTTCTAACAAGTCCAAAGCAATCCTATTTGACAATAAGCTCTCATTAAAATTCAAACCATTCCTACAAGAAATAGTCATCACAATGAGTAAAAACCTGCAAGGCATAATAGTTAAAAACAAACTATTCATATAGTAACCCAAGAAAAGAAAACAGTGAAACATCCCTAGAAATAGAACAGTCCACGAGCTCTTTCCTTGTGTGCCCTTCACCCCTTTTTACATGGGACTTCTTTTTATTCCTCATTTAATTTTGGCACGTAGCCTCTTACAAACCACAAAGAACAATTCATTTCACAGCCCTGAGTTTGTAGTGAGTCACTAGGTTAGATCTTAAGTAACAACTCTAATCTAAGATAATACAAGGAACGCTTGGATCTTCAGTGATGGAATGAGGCTCTGAGGCACACACATTACTAAAACTTCTGTGTTTTCATCTGATTCATAATTACAAGTGGATATTTTTAACATACATTTTTTGTGGAAGTTAAAAAACAAACCTACAGGTTTTTTTTCCCCAATTTTTGCAGACCCGAAGCCACATCAGGAATTAAAACTATTTCATTAACAAAGACTTACAAACAGCAGCTTTCATGACCAAGTGGACCACGTTCTACGTTTCAGGATCATAATTAGAAACCAGAGAGCAGACTTGGGTGTGATTCTCCAAAGAAGAAATATCAGCAACTTTGAACAGGGAGAACTGAAAAAGCATGATCAAGACTCCCAAGAATGGTGAAGACACTTGAATAAGAACAGTTTCATACTTGTAGGCTGAACTAACCACAGCCAGGAAACACATTCCATGTGAAAAAAAAACCCCACATCAAAAACAAACAAACAAAATAAACCAACAAAACAAAGGAAAAAAAACTCACAACAAACTAGAAACTGCAGTCACTTCATATCAGCCAAGCAACACACAACAACACCCAACAACTAGTACTCCAAGGTAAAAATTTGCAGACTACTGCTAATAGACTTCCTAGTATCTAAAATAGTAACATCAGTTTCATCTCTTTCTGAAAAATTACATGCTGCAAGTAAAACTTGGTTCTTCAAGTTGACATGGAAATCAATTCAGGGAATAGCCTATGGCCTATGATATGTAAAAAGACAGATATCACCCTAAGTGGTGATGAATTCCTCTCCAGTGATCGTAGAGGCAGCCTCGTTAGATAACTACACCAAATGTTTTTCAGGTAGCTGAAGTCACATGAAACAAATCTCATCCTAAACTGTTATTTATATTCCCAAAGGCTTGTGGCAAAACTGAGAAAACTTGACATGCAAATCCTAAACCTTAAATTTAAAAGAATATAGGTCTTCATCTTTTTTTATCGCTGAGGTATATTTACATCATGGCGTACAATGGCTCCTTTCCTATATTAATGCAACAATCTGTTACAGACAGAGCTGTACACAAGTTCTTTTTGATCCACCTTCAAGCCAACAGACACTTCTTAACACAACATCTACTAGGTCACTGACAGAGCTCCAAAAGCTTTGCCAGGAATCTACAGTGTCTAAGGCAGTAAGTTCTATAAAACGTAGATGCCATTGCAACTTCAATGAAAGCATCAGGCAGCATCCCCCCTCCCCTCCCCTCCATCCTCTATTTTCCTCATCATGTTCAGTCTTTCACGGATATGGGGAGAAGGCAAAAATGAGAAGTTTTCATTGCCTTGGATCTGCCAGGAAATCACTAATATTCTTTTTCTCTACAGTTA
The DNA here is from genome assembly GCA_013401255.1 of Urocolius indicus. Lineage (NCBI taxonomy): Eukaryota > Metazoa > Chordata > Aves > Coliiformes > Coliidae > Urocolius > Urocolius indicus. The sequence continues at coordinate 255,676 of WBNH01012526.1, forward strand.
AATACTGTTTGAACCACATTTCCTCACCTATTGTTAACTTAGTTGCTATGATTTCAATTATCAGCCTTGACAGCACCTAAAACAAAGATGCTGCACTGTCTGTGCTTCTTCCAGGGTAGGCTTTATCCCAAATGATAAACCTCCTCATATCCATTTCCTTAAGCTTATGGTGATAGTGTTGGACAACATGGCACAAATACAGCATTTTCCCTTACTTCATCTCTCATGACTTTTTGAGGACATTGGCCCTGAAGTAGATTCTTATTTTCAGCTGCACAGCAACATTTAAGCAAGGTTAAAAATCCATCCCGACCTCTGTCTTATCCCTGCTCCCTGCTTCCACAGCTATTTCACTCACCTGATTGTCTGCTTATAATACATCTTGGCTAAACCACTAGCAGGAAAGGGGGATTAAGCAAACTTCAACCTCAGGGACAGGAAGGAGGATTTAAAATCCTACAACTGGTCAGAAATTCAGAATATAGAGATCAGCCTTCCAGGCACAAAAATGTTCTCTCAAAGTAGTTTATTTTATTAACAGCGCATCTTTTTTGTTGCCATTCCCTGTTGCCACCTAATTACTGCAAATACTAATATATCAAAGATAAAAGTACAGACAGACTCAAGGCTGATGTAGATGTACACTTAAAGGCCAGATCCTCTTCTTGACTTGAATTGGATTTTCACCTGTTATAAACCCAGGAATTCCAGTTTCAGCAATATTTCCACACTTCTTGGGAGTATATTTTGAGTCTTATTCCTTGACTCTACAACGTCATATGCAAGCTATTCCTCCTCTTTTGTTGTTTTGAAAAGTTGTTATGTTGCTGTTCCCATCGTTTTTTAGCCAACATTTTAAATTGTTGTTGCAATATATGAAAAAATAAAAGTAACACTGTAGTAGAATTAGTCTGTTTTTTTTCACTTGTCTTTTGGTATTTGTATGTATAAATGAACAGTGCCATTCATCTAATTTAAAATAATTTTTGTGGCCCAGTCACAGAATCTAGGTTCTAAAGTGCAAGATAGAGAAACAAGAAGGAAATAAAAGCAGAAAGTGAAGCAGAAAAAAAGGGACATTTTTCACTCCCTAATCTACTCTCTATGTTTTCTCCTACTTTTCTACTGTCTTTGTGAATCTTACAGATGATAGGCTTTTTAACAAGATGTTAAGTTTCGTTACTTGCAGAGTATTAAAATACTATCACAGCTCAAGAGATCCCAGTGACAATGTAAATAAAACATTAAAACATCACGACCATATAAATAAAACGTTAATTACACTGACAATAAGATTCCACCTACTATTAGAAGTCTGGTAATTTGCTAGTGGAGAAATTACCTCTATGCACACTTAAGAGGTATTTCAGTCTACATGCTGAAAGTGAACTGAGACTTTCCTGAACTGAAAAAAACCCCTCCAGACCTTACACTTTTCAAGCTTTGTTTTAACACACTAGCCAGAGTTATGGCACAAGGTGTATTTCTACTTTAACCTCCTTTAGCATAAGCACCTTAGCAACATATCCTCACACCTAAGTCTAACTGGAGAATACATGTCAATAGACTTCTTCCTTATCAAAAACACACAAAACATCTAAGTTGTTCATTATTTTAACAGTCTGTGTCAAAGTCCATATATAATATATGCCAAATTGCTTAATGTAGTAAAAATCAAACCATGGTTTTACTCCACATCATACCTGATGGAAAGGGATCTTATGTGCCTCATTTTTTCCTGTTCATTGTACAAATACATTTATTTTGAAGGACTAAACATCTTGAACCTGTCTTCACTACAATAGTTTCTTATTTAACAGATGACTTCCAAGAGTGAAAGAAGGCTTCTTTCTCGAGTTGCTGAAGTAAACTTAAAAGTTCTTTTGAGTGAAGACAATCACTATGGAAAGGTCAAGTGAGAAACACTTTCCTCATGGGCACTTTCAAAAGATTCTCCATTAAAAACATGTCCTTTTCAAATAAAACTGAGTTCTCAGGGAAAAAAGTATATAGTAAAAGTAATGACAGCAATCTTTTCTCTCTCATAATCAATTCCCTCTTTTCCTTTAGACTGAGTAAGCCCACATTCACCACACTTATCCAAAGCCATCCCTTACCACAGGACTTACCAGGGACACCAAAGCATCTGTTTTGATATTCTCCCTGTAGAGAACAGCCATCTGCGTCTCATGATGTGCAGGTCTGGAAATCAGCAACATCACACACCCAGAGAAGCGAGTTCTGCCTAAGCCTAGATTTTCAATTACTGAAAACACCTGAAGGAATGATGTTAATGAGCTGTGTTAAATAAAGCAAAAAGCAGCTAAAGGCTCCTTTGCTTCCTGAAACATTTCCACTCATTTTTTTCAGGGAGAAAAAACACAGAAAAACTTTTTCCTACCTCTATATCAGGTGCAGTTTCAGTCCCCACAGTTCCTTACATTGCTGAAATACCTTAATCAGCTTCACCTGACAGCATTTTACTCCATCCTGAGCAGCTGAGGCAAAGCATAACCTGAGCAAAGCCATATGCCCTTCCTCAACTTCAGAATAGGTGCTTAGTTCTCTTGTCCCCTAACAAGTGCTGCATGTGATATTACTTAACACCTTCTGAAACCTTACAATTCAGCCCCAAAAGCAGGGCTTTAATCCTATAGCCTCTCTGGCAGACAATCATACTGCACACAGGCACATTGTATTGTTTCAAGGATAAAGATTGTTCAAGGCATCTGACACTACACTTAAATTATTCATCTACTAGTATTATTTATTCATCAGCTCTTGAGTTAACTTGCTTTGCTGAAGTACCTGGTTTCTGTTGTTCACAGAAAAAAAAACCCATGTCATTTTCTTTGTTTAAATTGAGATTTTGTGACTTTTGCAAGCAGTAGATTGTGTGCACTGATACCTCATAATGTGTCTTGACAAATGTTTGAATATCAGTGTCATTTCTGCATGCAGATATCGAAAGGCAAGCATATGCTGCTAGGTCCTGCACTTGGTCACAGGGGTCTGGCCAAGCTCTGAATTTCTGGGCAGGCAATGGAGGGCTCTGGGGGTCCCTTCTCAAGGCCACAGTCAATATTTTTTGCCACACAGTGAGTCTATTATGTCTAATGGGTGTGATATTTGGGTATGTGAGGGATACATCTCATCTGAACTGCTACCAGAGTTACAATAATTAAAACCCTTCAGTTTGAAACAGGTCCTTAGTCTGGAAGTGTAACACAGAGCAGCCTAAGCTCCTTGTATGTTGTAGTATAAGTGTCTTTTATATCATATGGCTATAATATTCTCCTCTATGCACAGCCCATCAGCAGAAGCTGTGTTGAAAAAGTTGGAAAGCACAAAAAGCTGGGAATGACAGAACTTCACAGGTTCTGGAAGCCTCAACCAGTGGAATAAAAGTTTCTTTTTAGACTATATCATTTGATCACATTTTTTTTCTCTATTCCATAATCTCACACTACTGATATTTAACATCTTGCAGAAACAGAATAAAATGTTCAGTCCACAGATATAAATGGAAATATGACCACAACTGCCATCTTGCACATCATTGTTCTTCCATGTGAATACATAACGTGGCAATCACATATTTCTTCTTCTTAGAAGTGGAAGCACAGAGGAAAATTTCAAACATGTCCTAAAATCACAGAGAATTTCAGGCTTTCCTCATGATCATATCTAGTGTGTGAATATGCAGTGTTAAAACGGACTTGTTTTCACTTATGGAGGTAATACATAAGGTATGATACCTTCCTGCAAAGAAAACCCCAATAACTCAAGATATATTTAAGAGGAAAGTTAAACTAAAATAGAGAGTTGATCCACACTTCCCGATTTTGCAAAGGTGCCGCACTGACAAAGTCTCTACTTACTATGGTGGTTTTTGCACTGTATGACTACACACTAAAATTTCCAGCATCAAAAAAAGAAGGTCTGAAAGGCTTAACTCACCACTTCAGACATTTTCTTTGCAGTTGAAAGTTGGCTCATGATGAAGGCTTCAGTCTAAGAACAATCTTTACCCACTTGAAGGGGGAAAAATCCCCAACATCTTACTACTAGACACTGCTGTTATGGTGACATAAATTGCATTTTATCAGTTTCAGATGAGGTTTCTCTTCTGGCCTTTAGATAAAAATCTCTTTTTAAGCTGAAGTCCTTCAAGATTTCCTAGCCAAATTTTGCTATCAGTTACACATGTAGCCCTATTAATGTTAGGAGATGGTTGAATTTAAGTAAGGGTAGAATTTGATCTTACCCTATTACTTGTAGGCTGTCTAAATATTTGTCTTTTTTAACTTAAAATCTATTTAGCAATTTCTTCTTTATGATGGGGAAGTCTTATAAAAAACATATCACAAAATCCCAAAGGTGTAACAGCACCAGGTCAGTACTGTATCTTAACTCTGGAAATGGCCACTGCTAGATGTTTCCTAGAGAGAAGACAAAGCCTTGAAATGAGCTATTGTAAAATAGTTTGCCTGGAGAAAAAGAATCTTGACCTGACTTAGTTCTGGCTTGTGCTCTGAACCATAAGTTTTTCTATTCCTTCCAGACTTTAAAAGAAACAACTAAGTTCTTATAATCAAATCTCTGAATGACAGTCAAATCTTGCAGCCACAGAGAAGCATGTGCAGTGTGTGCACAACAGTTTCCATTAGCACACAATTACTAGATATATTTACAAGCCATTTACTTTGTTAAGATTGCAATTCATTCTGCAGTTGTTGAAAAGCAAACCTTCCTTTTTGGATCATCTCACATTACTGCCCCAGCCACAGTTTTTTTTTCAATCATTTCTAATTTAAGAAAAATTAACACTCAATTACAATGAGTTTGAACTCAAGGAGAATTGAAGCAATAAGAGCCTTTCTCTTCTCTCTGCCTGTCTCTGCCTTTCTCTCACACATGAGCTGCTGAAAGAATATCAGCACTGAAAAAAATGAGTATTTAGACTTTCAGAATTCTGGACAATCTTATCTCTGTACCCTGATACTTGTTATGATGAAGCATTTCTTTCCCTGATCACTTCTAGTGTCCTGGAGTGTATTAAGTGGAATGTGGCTAGTAGGTTGAGGGAAGTTCTCCTCCCCCTCTACATATCTTGAGTATTGCATCCAGTTCTGGGCTCTCTAGTTCAAGAGAGACAGGGAACTTCTGGAGAGAGGCCAGATCAGGGCTACCAAGATGAGAAGACAAGGGCATCTCTCATGTTGAAAACTGTGAGTCCTGGAGACATTTAACCTTGAGAAGAGAAGGCTGAGAGAGAATCTCATCAATGTTGATAAATCCTTAAAGGATGGGTGCTGAGAGGATGAAGCTAGTGGTTTTTTGTAGTGTCCAGTGACAGGATAAGAGGTAAGGTGCACAAGTTAGAACACAAGAAGTTCCACTAGAACATGTGAGGGTGAGGGAGCCATGGTGCAGGCTGCCAGGGAGGGTGTGGAGTGTCCTTCTCGAGAGGTTTCCAAACCCACCTGGACACATTCCTGTGCCTCCTGATAGAGGGGAACCTGCTTCAGCAGAAAACATGAGCTCCTTCCTAGCTGCAGCTAAGGGCAATGGAAGTATTCTCCAAACATGCTGACTAAAGTGTCATGATCTGCAAGTTACCTGGAGTACTTGGGGAGCTAGTCTTTGATAACGTTCCCATGGCATAGCTCCTAATCTATTAGCAGAGAAATTGCTGTCCCCAGCAGGGGGTTGTGGCAATTAACTAACATTTCTAAAGCATGCAGATGTATTCTGCAGATATACCCTACTGAATATGAGAATGAAACAAATCAGTAATAGTGTCTTCAGAGTCAGGTTTCAAGAGTCCGCAGTACGCAAGACACTCAGATATATGATGAACTGTGTGGATAATATGTTGGCTGAAGAGCTCCCATTCTTTGCATTGCTCAAAGGGAAGAGAACACAACATTGTGTGATTTCAGCCTTTGCCATAATGCAGAAGCTAAAAATGCAAAGGTCACTTCAATTATACCAGGTTGGAAGTATCTAAATTAGCAGTCACAATGTTTTCAATGTAATTTTTGGCTTCATAAACTGGATCGGTGGTACACAAGTGGTTCCACAAGAAGAAACATTTATGAAGCATGGTTTCCTCCTCCCTCCAACATGGATTTCTCACTTTGTTGCAGCTGAACTGATGATGTGGCTTTTTCCTCACAAATTTGAGCTTACCTTATTTACCCAACCACTTACTCTCATGAAATTTATAGGACATGAATAAAATTATGACCCTTACTCTCAGTGGCTAAAAGTAATTGACAATTTTAGAATCTAGCAGGAAAAGACAGATAGACTACACAGTTATATACATCTGTTTTCCTTAAGAACAGATTTACAAATCCTGATAATGAGGCCTCAGAACTGTTTGGCATGTTCCATGTTCTCGTTTCTCCCATCATTTCAACACATCTTTCTTTCTCTTGCACAGCTCTTCATCCCATATATCTTAGGTCTACCGACATCTTTTAGAGGTGTCAGCAACAGCAGCTGCCCTTCAGATTGTGCTCCATGGGCTGCAAGGCATAACAGGTCTGCTCCTTGTCCTTCCTTCCTTCTGAGTTTCAGCTCAGCCATTACATAAATCCCCCTGGTAACTACCTCCCATACCTACTTGTCCTTGTAAAGCTGATATAAGGTCTCAAGAGATCAACAGGACCAGTTCCTCGTGAGTTTCTTCAGTCCATGAGTCTCATCAAACTACTTCCCAGCAGGCATAGCCACCTCATATGGTCAAGGAAATTGAGTACAAGGGCACAATGCTTTAAAAGTTTCTTGGCTGAAAAAGCTGTGGAGATCCCTTATCTTGTTCCTAGCTTCTGCAAAGTAGTGTAAAACAAAGGAAAGTTGTAACATAGGCATTCAGTGGTCAGTAAACACATCACCATACTAAAACCAATGAAAAGAAATGAAAGAGCTGAGATAGAAGAACACAGAAGCTGGAAGAGCTTGTGGGAATTAAAATGCTCTGGTAATAAGGGGTTGGAAAAAAAGAATAAATGTTTAAATGGCCTGTGCATCCCCAAGCAGGGCAGGCCATGGTAAAAAAAGAAAAAGGCTATCAAAGTTACCCTTAAATCAAAGAGTCATTTGATGAACAACATTTGTGTAAGAGTTTTCAGTTATAAAAAATAAGAACTGCAACTATGAAACTTGTATAAAACCAGAGATTTTGGCACTTCGTATAAACGTGGAAACAGATTTCATAGCATAAGTGTTTTTAAGAATAAACAGAGAGATATAATTAGTGAAGAGTGGTTGGTTCATTTAAGGGCCTTGCTAACAGGACTCCAATCCCTGATCTGAACCCAAATCATGTCCAGAATCTGAATAAAACACCCAAAAGAGAGTAAGAATTCTGTTTCAGTGGAGAATCACAGGTTTAACTTATCCTCCAAATTCAGCTTGAGACCATCACCTAAGTTATTCTGTCCTGAACAATGGTTAAGAAGGGATAGAACAGGTTCTGAAATAACAGGCCAACCATATAGGACAAAAGTGCCATAGAAGACGAAGTCTGGGAATATTAGTCCCATGCACTAGAAAAGCAGTAAAATAGGTCTGACCAGAACACAGTAACTAGGATGTGGTGTAGGTGTTTGAAACGGGATGCATTGCCTGATACTACAAGAATTTGGAAAGCATGTGCATTATGGATAGAGAGGACAGAACAGCATTTCTCTTTTAAAAGAATCTCTCACAGACAGCTTCTAAAAGGCCTGATAGCAAATGAGAAAGTGGTGCAAAGGGAAACTGTATCACGTCAGAGAGCTGGCACGTCATCCAGATGTCTGTTCCTGCTCATCTACCAGGATCTACTGTGCTCCAGCTCAATTTTAACACCTTGAGATTCTCAAAAGTTGTGTCTTGAGATGACATGATGGTAAAATTAAAGGATCTGTACATGAAAGGTTTGAGTGCCATTATTTTATAACTCTGTGGTCAAAACTGCAAACCCATAATTTAAGCATCTTAAGGACACCAAACCTTTATGCTCTTTACAGGCATAAATACTGTCATATCCTTGTTTCTTGGAAATAAACATTGTGAGCCATGATACTGCCACTAACAAAAGGAGTTTCTCAAACAAGCTCCACAGTAACTTTATTTTCTAGTTTACAAATATGGGAGAGGTGACCTAACATAAATCTGGGGAAAGGCTGGAGATTGCAAGCATGCTCTCTAGAGCCTTTGGGAAAAGCAAAGTTCAGAGTTAGATTTTATACATATCTGTATGTATATATATATATGTCATACATATAAACACAGACAAAAAGGAGTTATTCAATGACTGGTAAAAGAAGCTTGAGTTTTATTATGTTTTGCTATAAAAGATGCAAAACAAATTCCTGGTTGCTATTTCTCCAGAGAAAATTCCTTGTGCAAATCATTCAGGTGGTGTCAGATCAAATGTGGATAGTGATTGCCTGGTTCTGGTCACAGTCCAAGAACCTGGAAAACTTATTAAGCTTTTGAACATACTGCAGGGGCCAGAATGTGCTCTTCATCCTAGGGCAGATGGAGGATGTGTGAGCAGACAAGACCAAGTACAACATCAGGCTTCAGACAAACAGAAACACTGTGGAGACACAACGGGGTTTTGGATATGCAAAAGATACAGGTCACCTTATATGAAAGAGCCAGTCTTGATGGCAAAAGAAAACATTTTGCAGCTGTTATTACATTCAATGAATAAAGTTTAGCTCCTATTGCATAAAAAGAAACCAACAACAAACTGCACTGATGCTGGACTGTTCTCCTCACCTCCCAGGACAACATGAACATGAGCCTGAGCTTGCAAATCCACACAGCAAGTCTGGTTTGGCCACAGTGCTGTGAAAGGAGAAGCCTACATCTGACAATGAGTACTGAGAAGTAAGAAAATCTCCATGATCTCCAGTCCATTACATTAGTAGAAAATAGAGTTTAAACAGTCAAAAGCCTTCAGAAGTGAATGCGGTGTTTGCATCTGACCAGTATTTAGCCTGAAGCACACGTGTCTCCGTGCTGCTGTGAATTATCTGTGCGTGGAAATTCACAGCTTTAAAAGGGCAGACGTTATCATGCCATCAGATGCTCATCACATTTATATTCATTTTAGCAAATCCAGGATTGGCCACAGACTCCTTACATATCTTATGATTTACCAGAATCTGCTTTAGTCTAAGAGACCTAATTCTTCCATTACACGTATCACCCATCTTTCTGGCAGCATAATTTACATCTCAAACTGGAATAATTTTGCATACTTTTCATTTTAGCATTCTGACATCTTAAAAAAAGGGGGGAAAAAAAAGCCTTAATTCTGTGGAGTAAATTATCATCAACCTTGGAAAAAAGTCCTGGAAGTTATTAATGCTCTTTTTATGCAGATTTTCTGTACAGTTTCGGTGTCTTTTTCCTCTCAGCTCTCGGCAGTGATATATTTGCAGGAGTGTTGTAGAGCATATGAAATTCAAAACAAGATCAACATTGTGAGGTTTATAGGAACACTGAACACATGACACGTTAACTTAGGTGTATTCCCAAGGGAATTGTGCAACCTTTGTTTACTCTTGGGCTTTCTTTCACAGACAAGTTTCCGATCTTTCTGTATTCAAAGAAGACGCCTTTGACTGTTCAGTTCATTCACTGGATGGACACATTTCAGTGCTAAAACAACCTGAAAAGCTGTAGATTAAAATAACTACATTAAAAACTAAAAGCTTTGAAGCAAACCTGTGGTTCTGATTTTCTCTACTTCTGATACCACAGAAAGAAGGTCTTTGTTTAAAATTAACTCTAAACACATAAATGCTGATCCTTCTGGGATGATACTCAAAAACTTCAGTGAGAACTTGTTTATTCCTTGTTAACACTGTCTGATACTCCTGGTATATCCAATCAGATATGAAACACAGATGTTGTTAATACACAGAACACAGTAATTTTTCAACATTTTTTAAGGTATTGGGCTTTGAATCATTGTAAAACAAATCTCCTTTCTTCCTCCAGAAAAATGATAAGTTTAAGCCCAATTTTTATGAAAATATTTGTGGGTTTTGTCATTAATTTTAACCTTAGTTTGTTATATATATATAAAACATAGAAATTAAGTTTTATAAGAAATCAATCCAAATTAATACTCTCTTCCCCTCAGTAAGATACAGTTGAATACACACAGAGGTAGGGGAAAAAAATCAAAATAGAAATCCATTTAGTAGTAGAAGTCAAATTCATGGTAGTGTGTGACTTACTCAAGTCCAGCACTAGAAAATTCCTGGAATGATCCCAGATTCTTTAAGCACAGGAATCAGGAGAATCAACTTCTTGTGGGGCCTTATCAAAGCTGAGTGCCTTCTCCTGGCTGCAGCCATCCTTTCCAAACAGAAAGGCTGTTTAAGGATCAGCTGAGGTATGAAGTAATGACATACTAGCAAGGTGGATGCTCTACATACACTTGTGCTGAGGGAAGGGCACCAAAAGGGCAGGAGAAAATCATCCTGGCAAGGTGATTCTTAATTCTCCCACAGTCCTGCAACACACCATTTGCATTTAGCTATAGCTCAACAATGTCCCTTAGTGAAACAAGGGCTTTACCCAGGTTACCCATATGCCAGGCAGGGAAAAGGAAGGAGAAAGACTTTTCCCACAGCTTCCTCCACCCTTGCTAAATTACAGGCTGTCAGAGAGACTACATGTGTTAAGGAAAGAAGAAGAAAGAAAAAAGTATTTCTCAATGCTCAGATTTCCTCCCGATGTAAATTTTCCCGATGGTATGCCTGAGTGTAAGAGAAAGAATGTGTTGCTAGTCACTGTCTGTTCCCTAACTGTGAGGTAACTGTAGCCTGCAAAGCCCCAAGAGATATTCCAGCAAAACTCTGGGGGCTTTGCAGGGTACCACATAATCTTTTTATCAGTGCTGGACTGCTTTGTGCAGTGCAGGAGGCAAGAAATAAAGTTTTGTACTCTCTAATGTATAGCCCATAGGAAGATGCCTCTAACTGTCCATACACAATGCATCCAGATGTTGCTAATCCTTTCATTCCCATTACAGGCCAATCTGAAATTTCCTCTTTACTGCAAACTTTTGAGGGGTGGATTTTACAATGGTAATCAGTGATTTTAAAGCAAATAAAGCTACTTTGTAGCCCATAGCTCTGTGTAAAACATTCCTAGAAATAAGTCAGGGAGACCGTCAGCAGTGAAGAGTGCTACATTTCATGTGCTGCCACAGAAATGCTTTCTCACTGAGGTCTAATATTAATCTATTTTGTCTCTGACATCCAGTAAAACTACAGTGTAGCAAATGCTTTTTAAACATACATATTCAGTAGCAGATGCAATAAAGTATTTGGAATTGTTGGTATGAAGAACTGTGTTCACACACACACAAATATCTTTGAAACTCCAGTTAATCAAGGTGTCAAAGCAACTAAAGCAGTTTTACAGATTTTATTGAAAATAAATCACTTTATTATATACTGAAATCTATATTATTGTTTCCCCATAGAGTTTTACTATCCAGTTGCCTGCATTTATTTTTTAAATAGAGTATCTCCTGCCCTCTTTAGTCCAGTTTTTATAACTACATTTAACAAGGAAATGCAGCATTATCCTTAATCTGCCTTCTCTTTTGCCCTATGCAAATAGCCTTTTATTAGCCATTTTCTGACAGAAGTAGCTGAGAGGAAACAGAAGGGAAATGATATAATGGCTACGGAGCCGTGTGCTTCCTTTCTGCCCGGCTGTTTGTGGGATGACCTTACAGTTAACTGACAAGCTGCAAGGTGCCATTGAACCTCAAAAGATTTACACCTTTATCTTCTCATTTTTCAGACCGAAGCCTCCATGCAGGAATACATAAAACTTCACAGAACTTAGTCTGAGGAAGGTTACAATGGGTGAAAGGAAATATTTGATTCGATCTAATGGATATCTTAATAGGTATTTATAGTCTTTGCAGAGCAACTTTTCACTGAATGTTTTTAACTCCCATTATTAACTGCTTTCATTTTGTAAGATGAGATCTGGTTCAGATCTAAAAAAGACAGCATGTTGTTAAAGCATTTCTTTAAAATTTGTTGTTAGATGAAGACTTCTACGGTTTCATTCCTTGAATGATAATTACTTTTCTTTCTCCAGCCATAGTGCACGTTTTCTAACAGCTTAACGCTATAAACACACAAATAATCATGTCTATAAAGCTATTGCATATACAAGAAAAGCTTCTCAATTATTGCTTTTGAATATTTCTCCCTGAAGTTAAAGAATGTCTAATACAGTCCAAGTACACAAAAGAAGTGCTTTCAGCATTTTGGACTGCTTTCTAAACTGATACATTTCACACTGATGGATGTAAGTTCAACAGTAGTTTTCTTGACATTATGCATTTTCACCTCAAAACTAGTTCAAAATTGAAGCCCATTACTTAGAATGGATTCCAAATATTGAAAGATTGCATTTGAAGCCAGGAAGTTCATATATTTTTACCAGCGGGCAGGCATTGTGAATGCAACATATTCGCACCTTCAGTCATGTAAACAATTGTTTTACCCATATACTGTATTCCAACTCTTCCACAGAACTAAAATTGCCATACTTAAATAAGGACAAAGGTGTTTCTTATTCTCCACCCATGAAAATCAAAAATATTTTCTGATCAACAGAGTGATAAGGACTCGTCCAGGACTCCTTATCTCTACTTTTTCCCCAGTAGGGCAGTCTGCAATGGTGTGACTGACCCAGGTGACTAAAAAAGGACCAACCTGCAATATCTGAAATATTGAATTCAGAAAACTAAATCCTACTGAATTCCACTGAAACTAAAATTTAGGTTCACCTTTGGGCACTTCTGATTTATATATCAAGTTTTAGCACTGGTTTTCATATATCTTTACTTATGCAAACCCCAATATGTTTCAATACAAAACTCAAACCTTATGGTACCTATAGCAAAGAATTTTGTTTTCACCTCTTAACCTTTAAGCCATGAACATACTAAAAGACACCAATTTTCCTGAGAAGGTCCAGGGAAGTATTTTACTGGATTCATTATTCCTCTTTAGGAAGTCTCCAGTTAATTTCAACCACAGAAAACAATTATACCTCAATTGTAATGTGCACATGCTTTTTTTTTCCAGCTGATCAGCCCTGATAGCACATCAGATTCGAAACATTGTGTCCAGCTATTACAGTAGTTTTTAATAGCAAAATGTATGTGTGCCTTCCACACTTTAAAAACTGACTGTAATCAAAATCTAATTAGTATTCTGTTTTACTAGTGGGGAAAACTGAGAGAAATGCACACAGACATACATGGCATTAGATATTAAGCCAAAAGTTGTCTCCAGAAACCAGCCATTCATCTTTGACCTTTTTTTTTTTTCCCCTTTATCATCAACATCCTGTCTCCTGAAATATAGACATGATTGAATCAAAAACACTTACCTTTTCATATCATTATAGAATGGCTCAGATTAAATAAGAGCTCTGTACAGCTTTCCAAATCTCATCTATATTTTCAAACCACCAGGGAGGGCTAGTTCTTGCTGCTTGGACAATTATCAAACTGTTGCCAATGTGAGCATTCCTTGTATCAATCTCATTATTATTAAGTAGTCCAAATCACCTATGGAGCTCATTACCATCACTTTGAAAAAAGGTCACAAGGTGGCACCTGCAATTTACTTAAAACTTAACATGAAAAGCAACTCATTTTAAAAGAAGATGTAAGCTGCTTTAGTGTGTTTCTCACGTTAACAAGCAAAAATCTTAGTGATCTTAGAACTCTGCTTGATTTTGTTTGGTTATTGTGAGGTTTTATTCTTTGTTTACTTTGGAAGTAACACAGATAATTATCTGTCCTTTGTTTTCCTGGTGGAACTCCTGAGGTTATCGGGTGGCTCACGTTATAAAGGAAAGGTAGGTCAAATCACTAAAGATGAAGTCCTTATTGAAAAGTTAATTAGTCACTGAAAATGCATGAGCACTAAGGAAAAAAGCAAGCTAGTTTTAGCAGGACTTTCTCTTAGCAACTGTTCAGTTTTCATCACTTCATCTGCCGAAGGGATCACTTTACTGATTTTTCCATCCATAATAATGGTCTTAGGTAAGAAAACAATTTTTCTATCTGAATGAAAGTATGAATATTCCCTTCCTTGGTTTTTTTTTAAGAAAGAAATATTGTCAGAACTTGCTTATAAATCACAAGCAAACACAAAAGGGAACAGTCCTTGCTGTCCACCTCCTACTCATTTTTAAGTAGATCCCTCCACAAAATATTATGCAGTCAGTTTGATATTTTTAAAGGAAAACATTTTTTGCCTAGTAATATGGAAATAAAATAATTGCTATCACTTCCTTCCTCTGAGAAAATGACACATAAAATTTTATATTTAAAGCTCAATTGAGATCCAAACTGTATTTTTCACCAAAGCCTTGTAGCTATGCAGGGGTTTTTTGCCAGTCTTTACAGCCTTATGCTGCATTTTGAATGTGAACTTAATAGAAGATGCTGCAAAAAGCAGCAACTTCAAGGAGCAGCAGAGACTTATCAGACAAGGGAAGAACATAGAAGATGAATGGAACAACACTTCACTATTTCAGAATATGATTGCTCCAGATAACTATATACTCTTAGATATTTTCATTCCTGTCTCTCATTAATTCCTCTTACTCCTGTATCAAGTATGATTTCTTTCTAAAATAGTAGATAAGATCCTACAGCTTTTTAGGCACAAATCTGCTACATTTCAGCTGTGCAGATCAGCCATAAAAACACAAAAATGAGCCCTATCAATGTTTTCAATTCTTGCCATTTGTAACTGTATTTAAGGACCATTTGACATTTCCTCACTTCTTGTGAAGAGAGAGAAGGTGTCTATTTTCATATCTCTCACAGCAGATAATGCAATACAGCTTTGCATCAGGCTCTCAAACATGAAGGTTTGCAAAGAATTAGCTCAGTTTCTACATCTTATAATGACTCAACATGTTCTTGTCACAAACAAATGCCCGAAACACTTCAGACCAAACTACAAAATCTACCAATACTTCTATGAAACAATGGATTTCTCTGTTTCAGAAACATACTCAACTGAAACGTGAAATGTCATTGTATAGACACAAACATTTCATTAACAAACCATTTATATATCTTTCTATTTATACTTACTCATACAACTCCACATAACAGCTCATAAATGTAGATCTTGTAATACAAACATCCATAAATATACAACACACCCATTATATATTTATGTACATTAATATTTGTAATAGAAATCATATCTTTACATCTTCCAAAGGAGTCCTTTGTAGCTTTCTTGCCTTTTAAATTCAGCTATTCTTGAACACAGTTTGTCTTTGAAATATGTCAGGATAATGCATTATTGAAGTACTGTACTGCTTCCTTTTTGAGACTGTACATAAAATCAGTCACGTTCAACAAATTTCCATTTTACTTAGTTCTTTTTCATAATTATTCCTCACTTCTATCACAGCCCTGTCCTCTGGAGCTCTCTGGTTACGCTACTAAAATTAACCACACACTACAGGTTATGCCTCCAAGGGACTTGCCATCAAGAGAAACTTAAGGTAAAGAAAGAAAGCAAAATAAAATACTCTACTTTCTTTTTTTCTTTTTTTGTTGAAGTGAATGACTCCTATATGAACCGAGTCACAAAATTATGCATCAGACAGATGAACTCGATATGAAAAAAAGTTTCTTATTTCACCAGATGCGTCAGAAATATTTGGTTTTATTTCTTAATGGATGGATTTTTGAAACCAGGAATAGCACATCAGGGATGTAAAACCTGTCTCGAAACTTCTGGCTTAAATTGGTATCATTTTGTTCAAGAAAGAGTTAAGTCTAACAAGCAGAAAAAAAAAAAAGAAATTAACTAAAGTAAGGCCCTTGTGATACAATGACACTTGCTCTATGCTCTTACAGAGAAAAACACGATGATAAAACACCACAAAGAGGAGTGTTATGAATTTTATTAATGACTAGAAGACAGTGTGCAAAACATCAAAGGTCTGTGGAAAAGATTAATGACCCCGTGTGAGACTGTTTAATTACCTCCAGCTAATTAGATTCTTGACCAAATTTTTAATATCTGCATTCCTTCTAAAGCCTAATTGAGATTCCACATTATTTATCAATCTTTCAAAAAGCCCTTAGTGTGCTGCTTTTTTTAGGGTTTTTTTTTCTTCCCTTTGCACTTTGACTCCATTTATGGTCAATTATTAAATAAATAGCAAAGTAACCGTTCTCTCCAAACTGTATATGTGGAACACTTTATGCCTGTTTATTTTGACTAGGAGACTATCATTGGCATCTTTTATACATAATGAAGCACTCTAACTAATAAACTGACTGACTTCACTGTAAACAACGTTGATAATATTTTTGTTATCTGGGCTGTGCTCAGGAACTCCTCATGTGGTTTCTGTAAATTAGCCTTTGCTATTGTGAGTTAATCCTTATTTCAAGTTTACCTTGGTCCAGTCCCAGGACCGGGAGTGGAGCGTTATCATGCAAACTGAAGCAGACAGTCCACGCCGTTTGATTATTTTCCCCCCATTCATTTAGAAGTACTTAAGTGCTATAAACCACTGCTATTAAATGACTTGCCTTTATATTAGGAAATTGATGTCAGAAGGCAAGGGACAGATGCAATAATTACTTATTTTTTTTATACCCTTTCAGATCTCCCTCTATCCCCAGTTAGCCACTGGCATGAGAAGAGAGGCCGATGTATACAGCACATCTAAAGGCTGAACTTGTTGTCAGGTTTTTTTTCCCACAGGAGCTTTTACCATTTCGGTTTGGAGTGTAGGAAATGGGGAAAAGTCAGGTATTTCAAAGTATGTGATGAGGAGCATAGTTTTTGTGCAAAGTTTGATGAAAAAGGTACTTCCCATTTCAGAGAAGGCAGGGGATCCTCATTCTCTTTCTTTGTTTTAGCTATAAAACGAAGTGCACTCGCTTTGAAAATGTTTGTCTTTTTTTAATATAGACAAGAAAAAACAAAGTGTGCACATGTGAAATTACATCTTTCTAATGCATGTATAAAACAAAGCAGTTTGGGGAAAAAAAATCTTCCTAATTTCACATAGATTTTCTTCAAATTACCCACTGGAGTTTAGCTCATAAAATCATGTACAGAAATATATGAGATAGCTTGAAGAAAGGAAAACATTCACTCTTCACTTTGAATAGGTTTTATGCTATTGTATAAACATTGTTGGCTGTACCCCTAACTAAAATATATAAGATTTTTTTTTCCTTGTGTGAGACATGAGTGTCTGTATGTACAGACAGACATTGAAAAAACTCTTCTACACAATGATCTATGGAACTGTAATATACCTAGAGGGGACAGGGCTTTGAGGGAGGGATCACTCTTTTCATTATCATGTTTGCAATAATCCCTATCCAATGGGATAAGAACATCTATGCAGTATCACAATGCACACCACTTAATATTATAAAAACTATATGTCAAAACAGCAAACAGTGTAAATCACTACAAAAGTATAATGAACCAGGCATTAAAGAGACACATAATAAATTACGCTTCATTTCTTGAGAGTGACAAGATTATTTGGTTACTTACTAAATCACTCACAGCAATACTGCAACAACTAACTGATCTGGGATGCAGTAGTCAGAACTACTTGATCTTTCTGATGTAATAAAATGCTTAAAGTGCCTAAAAACTGTGTATTCAGATACTTATTTTTGTGCTCCAGTTGGTGGAGGAGCACTTCAAACCTGTTAAAGATTTTATCCTTACAGCTACAGGTAATAATATTATAAGTTGCATCACAGCAGTGCACTATAATTGAGGGTCATGTTTTTATGTTAGTTATTTGATAAAGGAAGAATTAGAAAAACAAACATCCTGTTTAACAGAGCAATCATATCTTGCAAAACTGAGGGTATATTTGGTGGTTTCTCATGAAAAAATGACTGAGATTTCCTATGTCTTGCCCTCCAGACTACCCTTATTTATTTCACCCAGCCAGGAGTTTAACTAGGTTTCTCTCTTACAAACTGTCCTTACCTGTCTGGAGAACTCTCTGTATCTTTTACATCTTATCTATAATACCAGTCTCAAATACATGACAGGTGTCTGATGCTCCTTGGTTTCGAAAGAACTATAATGAAAGTTGGTTCTGAAATAACTGATCTGGACAGATAAGCTGGTAATGGGATTAATTCAAATGGCAATTCAGACCCAGTTTAATCAAATGCTGCATGAATGTGCTGTAAATCAAGGATTTAAATCTGGTGTTAGAGCCTTCATCCACCTAGAGAGACTTTCCTTTGGTCCACATGGGCGTCCTCTGTCCTGTCTACTACCAGGCATCCTCCAGCCCCTAGATCTGCATTCTCCCACCTGCCACAAGCACAGGCTTCTCCAAGGAAGATTCACACATATCACAGCATGCTCTGGTAAACTGAGCAATTTTATATTTTCCAGTATTCAATTTCTTTCCAACTATAAGGATGTTGATGGTGGTAGAATAAAACGAACAATAAAAAGCCTAAGACCCACAAACAAACAGAAAAACAAAACCCCACCAAAATAGAACGCAAACCACCAGATCAAACAAAGCAAACTAAAACTTTTTTACAGTTTCACGCAGTAGGAAAAACTTCTGTGATGAGGAAGAAAATTTGGACAGCTGTATAGCACCCAGTATACATAGTGCTAGACTACAGGGAGGCTGTGAGCCAGCACAAGCATTTACTTACTTTGAAAAAGAATGTATTAAACCAACGGTGCCCCTGTGGCCTTTAAAAGACTCTCTTCGTCTGCATCACTCTGCTCTTTCACCTCAGCAAGACGTGCAGAGGCCAGCAGATACCTTCCCTGTGCTGATCAATAAGCTACGTCCCCTGGGGGAGCGACGGTCAGCACACAGGAAGACACAGAGGCAGGAGCAGAATTTCTGCATTTTTTGGTAATGTTTACCCTCAGTATTCTGCTGAGAAATGTTACTCCATCTCCTTCAGGATATTTAATATAACAGAAGAAGGGAAGGTGAATAAATATGCTGAAGGAACACAGTGAGACAAATTTTGCTCTTTGAATTTTTGTTTCGTTATAGTTTTAAATAATTTGCTTTGTCCTAATCTGCTCTCTTGGTGTTTGCCTTTATAGCAAGATGTTCTTGTATATCTGAATCTCTTCCATAATTTTACGTCTTTTACACTGAGCCTTCCCAAAACCGAGATCACTTCTAACTTAAAGAGCTCCTAAAAATTTGAAGTGCTCTATTAATTTTAAATTGCTCTCCATCACGTCTGCTTAGAATCCCAACTGCTTTTTCACACAAAAAATATTAAACTATAAAACACACATCTGCAACATAACGGCTACCCAGCTTCTTTGATTTCAAACGTCAACTTTCTCTCCTTTTCCTTTATCTTTGAAATAAAAGAAGGCTCTGGGATAAAAAAAGAATAGAACGACTCCTCGTGTGTTTTATTGTGAGCCTTCCTCTATTGAAAACCTTTTAGGTATGTCACAGGACTAAATATATTTTATGTCTACCAATTGGTAGCACATAGTCCAGCCCATTAACCCTCTGACCTCAATAAATTATGATTTCCTAGCAAGAGTAGTATTGCCAGAAGACTGACACATCACTAAATGCTCACTGAGGGTTAACAATACTCCCCAGGATTTTTACAAGACGACTTCTGATCTGTGACTTCTGTCTTGCCGGCAGTTCCTTCGAAACTGCAAACAACAAAAAAAGTGGGTTTAAAGCCTTTGGTGTTTTTTACAAATCTGACTTTACCCTCAATGAAGAGGGAAAAAAAATGGCACCGTTTCCAGCTGAGCCCCTGTCACATTATCTGCAGAACAACAAAGACACGGTGCTACACCACCATAGCCTTCCCCAGGGTGGACCTTTGCCAAGGCAAACCTTTGCTGCGGCACTACACGCTGGCCTCCCGCTGCGAGGTCGTGCAGAGATGTCTCTCTGCTTCCCTTTGCTCACATCAGTATTTCCACAGAGCAATACTCTCACCTGACCCTTAGAGGTCTATGCAATCCAGCTTTGGCTTGTGATTGCTGGCTATCTTCTACCACCTCCGTCTTCTCTTTGATGTGTTTAAATAGATGTTGTTAAAAGGAACTTGTTGAGTGAAAGACAAAAACCCTTCTATCTAGTGGAAAGATAGGACTGACTCAATATAGCAGGGTATTTTGGCAGCCAGGCTGATTTTTAGGAAAGATTTTCAAACTGAGGGCCTAACATTTCTTCCACTGGCAGAGCAACTGAAGCACTAACAAGTGGATTCACTGTCAAAGTCATTCTACTTTTGCTACTGCATCTGAAGTACATTATATTAATCTATCAAAGGGTCACTGCTCCTTTAGTGAGTGACCGTAAATATGCACAAATACAGGGAAAAAAACACCATGAATATCCCATGTGTTAAGCACTTTCAGATCCATATATATCTGCTAGTTTGCCATGCAGATATAAAACCATCTGAGTGATGTGATGAAGCAGTAACCCTTCCCAGCTATCACGCTTTATCAAGGGAGTAACTTGGGAGGTGCTGATTATTTACACACAGTCTATCACTATAAGCTGCTCTTGAGATATTTTCCAAGTAACAAATTCAAGCAAAGTTTCTTGACTTTAAATAAGATCTTGGTCTCTACATACACTCTGCTCTTCAGAGCATGTCTGTTACCAGAATACTCTGCTCTGGACATGAATTTTTGGTCCAGAGGGTCGGGTCATCTGTCATCCAAGATTAGACAGCACATTCCCAGCTAACAGAGGAGTCACACCCTTCCTTGACCAAATTCCAGTTTCTCTTCTGATCCAGTTAGATTTCATATTCTTCCCTGTCCCACTTTAAACAGCCTGGAGCTGAGATATTCCCAAATGCATCTGTGTGCTTCTCTCTAGGAGAGCAGCATCAGTTTGGTACCGATAAAAACAGTACTCGCACAAGCACCACTAGGTGAAGCTTTTTCAGCCTGTAACCAGACATACTAATCTAAGGATAGCTAAATGTTTGTTTGCTGTATTGGAAGACAATCTCTACAGCAAAGTCATTGAAGTGTTTGTCTCAGATTAGCAATTCGCTGCAATACAGCTTCATTTCAAGGTAGAAGTGGCAGTTTCATTTACATAACATTTAACAAATAATATAATAACAAATAACATAATATTTAACAAATTTTAAGCATGAAACAAGAAACCCTGTAATTAATCACCAGCAACAAAAGTGGGCATTCACTCCGGGAATTACATCTGTCCTGGCTGAGGAGGAACCAGCCACAGCCATCTGTGCTGCCTCCTACAGCGATCACCAGCCATCTGCAGGACAAACAAATGCTCCCAGCTGTAAAGGTGATCAAAATATCCCGTGCAACTTTTAGTTATAACTTACAGCCACATTGCACATTTCTTCTTCTTTATCTCTCAGGGAGGATCTGGGGGAGTTATGTTCTGGGAACATTATGGGAAAGTAAGCCTATGATAGCAGAAGCAATATGGTGTTCCTGTGGTTCCACCTTAGCTATAAAACCTCTGTTGCAATTGCTCCACTCTGCAGCTCGTTATCAGAAAGCATCAAACTCAAATTTCCCCTTTACTCAACTGCAAGATATTTAAAACAAAGTGGCTGTAGCTGCTGTAACAAACCACCACTCTCTATCCCATCCCCTGGGAAAGCCTTCTGCTAACTTAAATGTTCTCAATCAGGGCCCAAGAGAGGTGAAAGTTTCCTGTACAAGCCATCGGTTCAATAAAATATTTGCTGGATGCAAACCATGCGGTTACATTGGGTTTTGTTAAGCAGTTTCCTAATAAAGGGCAACGCATGTTCAGCCTTCATAGCAACTCAGATGTGACACAAATAATACAGCAAATAATTACAATGACCTTTCACTCACCTCAAATTTAAACAAAGGTTAAGCTGCCCTTTAGAAAAGTAAATATTTTCTGTAGTCAAATAAGTGTAGACACCTTCAGAAACAAGGATATATTGCCAAACTAAACTGAACTGAAAACGGTTACAATAGAATAATTTCAAAACATAAAGGATGCAGAACTGCTCAGCAGAAGCAGCAGCAGCCAGACATCCTGGCATCACAGCCGGTCCCTTACCTTACCAAACTCCCAGGCTGATCTCCATATGTTTTCCAAGAACTGTTGCTTGAAGTTTCTGTCCGGTCACAGCAGATAGGAGAGAGAAATATTAAAAATAAGTAAGTGCATAATCTCCTTGCCCCCTTCAGTCTGGTAAACAATTTATATTCAATTTCATACAACAGAATGAATCCACAGACCTTTAAGTAATTAAGAAACAGACACTGAGGCTTAAAAAATAAACTCAAAGGAAAATCTCACATAGTGGCCAGGAAATGGCCCATAGGTTTTATTTAGTTCTCATAGTCCAAGGTTTAGCTGTTAGCTAGATAAGAGCCAGGTGTGTTTTACACATCTAATTTGTTTAGTCTGAAGCTAATTCAAACAGCACTTTTTAACTACAAGTCTTCAACTGACTTTTAAAATCTAAATCCAGGATGAATGGGTGTCATATATATTCAAGGCCTCTGATTGAGAAAGGTGCCCTTTGAGAAAGGAAACTCTCACTTATTTCTAGTGTGTTTGGGTTTGGACAGGGGGTGGTCAAGCATCGTTCTGGTAACGGTGTAGCAAAAAGTCAGCGTTGCCCAACACATCTTCTCATACCAAAGAGAAAAGGGAAAGCCACACTCAAGGCTGCCTCTGAGGACATAGGGCCAAATAACATCTTTTTTTTTTTTTTTTTCACTGACGAGTTCAGTGAATGGAGCAGAAATGCCCAAAGATATCTAATTCTCTCTTTTGACACGAGCAGGCCATGAATCCCCTCCGGATGGGCAAGGGGGAAGGCTGCTGAGTGTGCAGACAGAGCTGGAAGCCTCAGGGAGCTTTGTCAGGAGAAGATCTGGTCACTTCAGGGGACATACGAGGCTTAGGGTCCGTGGCTGCAAATCTACAGGCAGACATCTCACTGGCAGGGTGGGTAGAGGCTGTATAAAGCACACATAGAAGTTAAAACCTTTCATTCTTAAACATTTGGCCTTCAAGCAGAGAATGGCAAAATATTTGGTCAAGAATCACTTTATACACAAAAAAAACAACAGCGCAATTTATAACAGTCACATTTCTATTGCTCTAATACAAATCATAAGAGACATAATATCCATCATAACCATTCCAGTGCTGACTAACCTGACTTTCAGACTCTGACTGGGAATTGCGTAAGGTTCAACTTTAACTGTACTTTCATTTTGACAAGTATTAATCATGCCCTTCTCCGTTTGATCTACTAAAAAAAGATAGTCAATGAATTTACACCCTGCTACTTATTCATGAACAAGTTGTGCCCCTGAATTTTAACATTCCATGCTTTAAACTATTAGCTGTATATCTGCTTTATGTGATGTTCCTACATAAGCTGGCAGTCCATCAATTTAGTGTCCATACATTTCTTTGAAGCTATATTATAATTAGAGCTTAGGTTAATACTATTCAGTAACCATAAAACAGACATAAAATAATTATAACTCATTTAGTGAAATTAGAAAAAGAGCAATTATTAGACTCCCATTGTGAGGCTTTGCTGTGAGGGACAGATAATCTATCTGCAAGATGTACTTTAAGAACACCATTTTGAAAGAAATAAACTAGATAAATTACTGTTTTGTTTTGGTTTAAGAAAACTTAGACCGATAAAGGCAAGTTCAACAGACATAGAGGATGTGTGGAAGTGAAAGTTTTACTGCAAGAAGAGAGATTAAAATATTTCTATGATGTTTTCCTGACATTACTTCTCAGGATGTTGTAACACTAGGTTTGTCAGTATTTGCAAGGCCTAAAATGCTACAGTGATGCAGATACACACCTATAAGCTGTTGCAATTAAACATGAGGATGTGCACACTTTGATCAGGAGGGAGAGGGCTCACGGGTGCTAATGTTTGTTTCCACACACTTTGAGTACAGGATTTATAGAAGTTCTAATGAAGTTTTTATACGTTAGGAAAGTTGCTTTTGAAATTGCCCATTTCTTGTTCTCCAAGCTCCTGGTGCACTGAGATATTCAGTTATATGGGATTCCTATTTGCTGGGAACACATCTCCCTGGCTGAAACACAGCTTAGAACTGTATTGATCTTATGATTTGTCTGATTTTTTTTCCTTCTTAGGTTGTATACTAGGATAGAAATCTATCTGATGAATCAGTACCTGAAATTTCTTCATGGACTATTGTCCAGCTACTGCTCACACAGATGCAAATTCTCCAATATCTGCATTTCCAAGGACAAGGAAACTTCCTTAGGACAGAATTTTCTTCAGATAAGAGACATTTCTCTCTCCAAGTATAAGATCTTTGCAAGTCTGAATTGTGTGTGACTTGTCCTGGTTTCGGCCCATCAGGGAACAAAAGACCACGATTAGCCTCAAGTACCGAAGACTTAAGGATTGCTAAAGGGCAGGGAGAGCTTAATTGTCGCTTAAGGTGCAGGACAAAGCAGACCAGGCTACTCGGCTTGGGAAAGAAAAACCAGAAAACAATTTAATACCAACTAAAACACAAAACCCCCAAAAAAAGAACCAAAACAAAACAACACAGAATGGTACAGAGATGAAGAGTCCGACCAGCCCTTTAAGACCACCTGCTCCCCAC
>WBNH01012526.1:280526-504151 GCA_013401255.1 Urocolius indicus
TACCACCCTTACACCTCCTGCCTGGCACCTCAAATTCCCGTCCCTAAATAGTGATGGCAGAGGCGCCAGATTGTCTCAGCCGGGCCGGGGGGTGGGTCTGAACCCAGGAGTCGGGGGAGAGTCTAAAAAACTTTTACCGGGTCTTCACTGCAACCCGCTCCCCCTGTTACCAAGCAAAAGCAACTCCTTACTAAACCATGACATGACTTTATTTTTACATCTTTAGTCACATGAATCCTTCTTTTTCATACGCTTTCGGTAACAGAAATTTGCATCTTAGTCAATCTATGACATTTCTAAGGAAGATTGACTTTGTCTACCTCAGAAGACCTCCATAAAAGCCAAAAGTTTCTTCAAGAGCTCCCATGAAAGCAGAAGTAGGACCTAAAAGAAAATGGTCCTTGTCATACTCAGAACACAACCCAAGAGCGAGAAAGACCAGATTCTCAGAGAAATCCATAGGTTTGGATTAAATGGGTAAAACACATTGCTTCAAAACATCTGAACAAAACAGCACAGAAAGATTACTACTGCCAACTGCTAACTTAAAAAACCCTATTGAATTAAACACAAACTGGCTTTAAAGTGTCAGTAATTTATTCAAAAGCAGTACCACACTGATACTTCTCATTGCTTTTACGGTCGGCACATTTAAGGTTCATATTTTCAGTCTTCCCTCTCCAGTCAAGAGAGACAGAAAGAAGTCTCTACTATCAAGCTGATTTCAAAAGCTAGAGGTAAAAAACATCAAATGTCACACAAGAGGACAAAAATTTGTCAAACTCCAGTAAATTATTTATTTCTTTAAACTGATTTCTCTTGAATGCTTTTGAAGATTGAAAGAATCCTGTGAGTTCTTCCCTCCTTAAACAACAGTAATGCTAGAAACAAATCACAACTAAAATCAAGTTATTTTGTATTAACACACTCAAAAAAGAAAATGAACATGCAAAGGACTTAATCTCTTTTATATGTATGTGCAATTCTGTTAAGACTTTTCTGGGCTGATGTAGAATGTTACTTATCGCTTTACATTGAAACGTAATTTCTCATTAAATGAACCCTAGGAAACAGAAGTCTGATGATAGAAATTTGTCACCACCAACAATATGAAAAGTGGAGATGTTTATGTTATGCTTCCTATTTGAACAGTGTAAATGTACCACTGTAACTGTAGAAATGAGGGAATGACCTGTCTTCATCACTAATTTTACTTTCCAAGTGACCAGTAAATTCTCCTATGCTTCCTGTTGAACAAAACAAAAGACAAGTTCAGAGAGCTAGTACCTCTGACAGTTGTGAAAGACAGGAAAAAAGTGAATGACATTCTCCAGAGGATATTTTTCTGTCACTTAAGCAGTTTACATATTTCTCTATTTTTACCGTATTTTTCCTCTGCTGATCACCAGGGATCGTGTGTGAGTTTAGGGTCATTAGGGCTATGTCTAGTGCCAGACAGATTCTGCTACAGTCAGATTTTTATGATGACAGCATGAAATTTTTGGAATTCACTGGTGAGTTGTGTGACTATTGTTAGACTGCCATTAAAAGTGAAAAATATACATACATCTCCCCTTTCTTTTACTACAGGTAAGCCCTTGATGTTAAATTTTGCAAAATACAGTAAGATTTCTTAGAATAGATGAAAAAAAGTAGCAGGTAAGTTTCATTATTAACATTAAAAAATATATTGCAGTTGATTGTTTTCATTTCTATCAACAGACAGTGAGAGAAGGTTGTTTTTTTTTCAGCATTAAAGCACAAGAAACAGTGATTGGGGGGAAAAAAAAAAGAGTAAATCAAGAATTTGACCTTCTTATCTAATTCTTTCCTTCTGTCTCCCTCCTCTTTCTTTTCAGTGTTTCAATCTGTTCTCCCCATCCTTGGGGAACACTGCTTGAACCTGCATTTGTGAATTATGTGCTCTCTGTACTGTACATAGCAGTTGTTAAGGATCAACTGATTAACCATTTTATAGAAGATTTAGAGGACTCATTCCAATTTGTACAACTCCATGTGGTTTTTAAATATTGTAATGCTTTCAACCAATATGTTTTCTGCCTCCCAGCTGTAAAACAATACCTATTAGCTTGGGGGGATGGAATTTACTTTTATACAATTTTGTGATGATACAATTTTTTCATGCTACTAACGTTATCTTCTGGGAAAGAATAAAAAAGCCTCAAGATGAAATACTCAGCTCTTCATTCTTAGCTCACTCACTTAGGTCCTTGAATTACAGTAGAGCAAACATTAGTTATCACAGTATACACCAAACAACCTGGAAAGGCACAAATTATGGGATTCATAAATTCACTTGGCTTTGTTGGTTTAGTGAGACCCTTTAAATCCTTTCTTATGTTTGTTACCCTGTGTATATTTTAATGGGAGAATAAAGGGCTCACATAAAACATGTCAAACGCCAAAATCTTCTCTGCATCAGTATTTCTAATCCTGTTGTCATGTGGTCTTGTATAAAGACACCAGGGACAACAGAAATGGTCCAAATTCATCCTCTCTGCAGCTTTTAGCAATGTTATTTTCTCTTAGGGTGACTATGAACTCCTTTACCTCACAAAAAAAGAATCTGTCTAGCAGATGCTAGCAATGGACCTAAACAAATTGATAAGTAATTTTAACACTGCTGTATTGACTTGGTAAGATGTTCTGACCACCTTAGTCTTTGAGTTCTAATGGTCCTAAAAAAGGAAAGCCTTTCCTTTAGGAAGTTCAGAAGTGTTTTCCTGTGCATTTGATGGATCCAAAATTCTAAGGGGTGATTTCCAGTGGTGATTTTTAGATCTTTATTCTTTCTGCTGATCTCACTGCAGTTCTCAAAGTCTTTCATTCCATCATTTCCCTTCCATTGCTTTAGCTATACAAACTATGTAGCTATTCACAGAAATGGATGCCTATCACCACCACCATCACTGATAATGTTATAATATGATCATATTATTACAGTATAAAAGTTAATACAATGTGAACTACAATTATTGTAGTGTTAATTTTAGTTAATGCTATTTAATGTTATATAATTATGCTCTAACAAGTACAATAGCAAAAATAATACTGAAGGTCCTGATAAAGAGTAAAAATGCTGCTTTGGCTGACATAAAATGTATATTCAAGTATTGATTTCACAATAAAAACTAAGTACTATCAGAGTACCAATTTACCTGACATGAACTAACCAGGCAGGACAAATTTAAATTGGTTTCTCCTATGAGCTAAGCTGAGGTAAATAAATTCACATTTGCCACAGAGCATGTATGTGACCATTCAGTGCAAACTATCAATGCCCAGTTAGCTTGTCAACCTGTGTCTAAGCATTAAATCAAGAATAAATTTCTGTGTGGTCTAATAGACCCTTCTTAATTAGCACTGGAGCACCTTAATTTCACTATAAATAGAAGAGTAGCTAATTAAGACATGCTCAAATACATGGTCAGATCTAGGATTCTGTAAGACAACACTCCTCTGACTGATCGTTGCTTGGAGTTACAAGCTACCAAGTGAATTTACCTCTTGGTCTTCTGCACAGAAAGAGAATCTCCCAAGGAACAGCCTGAAACCAGGGACATGCAATTAGGACATAGAAGACCCACATTCAGATTCAAACCTGAATCACAGCAGGTCTCCTGCAGCTTTTAAGGTTAGGAAGACCTCCCCCCCGTGGACTGTCCTTGCACCACAGACTTTATCTGTTATCTGGAAACTTTTCCAGATGACAATTCTTTGAAGCTGGTATTAATTAATACACAGCTAGAAATAAAAAGGACAAGATAATCTAGATATAAGAGTTTACTAACGCCTGTGTATCTTACAGAGTGTATAAAACAGTTCATGGCACAATCTTAATTCTTTCTGTGATACTCTGCAGCCTCTGGAATACTACTGCCCAGCACTCACTGACTTGAATTTCCCATTAGAGAGGCACAGATTGCACAATCAATGCAATCATAATTTTTAGGTGATGATACTGTAAGCATCTGCTGTATCTTTCAGAGAAAAGCTGTGTTCTTATGCAACAATTTTTCCTATGCATCTGCTTTTTCTTCCATGTCCAACGTCAACAAATGATTTCTATCACACATTCATTTTTTTACTGATTATCTCTTCCTAATATTTTGACACTGCTAAGAACTCACCAATATTTAAACTTTTTGACTGCAACATTTGCAAGTATGTTAAACAAAAAATAACACATAAATTTTAACTGAAAGACAAACATGAAAGCTTAAAGCTACCATACTTCGAGCTTTCAATTCAAAGCATCACCCAGTCTGCTACAAAGATATTCACAATAGATTTCGTGCATTTAAACCTTCAGCTCCCTCGAGGTATACAAAAGAAATCTTCTTGTGAGGTGTGCATCAATTTGACAGAAGCCAACTGTTACTGAGAACAGGTGAAGCTGCCTTGAGCTGGGAAGTGTACTCACAATTTGAGTCATCTGCTTGATGGCTTCATTACTGCTTATTTATAAAGTATTTGCCATGCATTTACAAAGGAGTTACATGATTATAAGAATCTTGAAATAGGAAGCAGTGCCAAATTGTGTAGCTATAAAAATGAAATGAGAATCCAAACTTAGGTCAGGATGTCCATGTCTAAATATAACAAATTCTGCAAGGGATTGGATGACAAAAGTGTTATTTTCACAATCAAAGGCACTGCCTGACCTGTTTTAACCAGATAAATCATTCTTGTATTTCCCCTCTTCAAAACTAATCTGATGTGGATTGCATTAGACTGAGCTTAGTGCTATGTCTTGCAGTTACTGTATCTCCAATGTCAAACTTATATTAATCAGCATATTAGACGTGCCTTGGATAGTACTTCAAATTTATTCACAATTTTCCTCGACTTTATCTGGAAGACTTGGTCCAATCCATATTATGTCTTACCTTTTGGCTGTTAACATTGATAGCATCTCTTTTTATTGGACTCTTGATGCCCACTGATGTTTTATGCATAATGATGCTCAAGTTTAATTGAGCTGTAAGCTTCAGTTTAATTATGAGCCTTCATGATACCTTCAGCACTTTTTCTTCTCTGATTACTGTAACTGGTTCTCTCTAACCCCTTTAAAATCCTTAATCTATTAAACCACTTGTAGACAAGTCATTTTTAGGAGAAAGTCTAATTAGACTGTTGCAATTATCTTAATGCATCCTCAGTATTTAGGAAAAAAAAAAAAAAAAACAACCTGAGTGAAATGCACTTTGTGGAATACTCCAAACATTCACATTTAATGATTTGATTCACATCGCATTTGTCTTGTGCTTGAAATGAATTTATGTGAAGAAAGAAAAGTGACACAAAGAAGTCATCTCTTTGGGTAAATTTCTGTCCATTAGTTTTCCAACACATTTTATAGCTGTGACTTTCAGACTTACTGTGTAATCCTGCTTCTTTCAGTGTATAAAGTTCTGCTTCTTTCAGTTTCAGAGTCGAAGGAAGAAGCAAAAACCAAACAAAAATAATGGAGATACAGACACATAAATTATATTTCTTTTACTCAATCTGTTCACATGTGTTTGTAATGCAATTTCAACACCAACTGAGAAACCCAACCATAAAGTATTCAATAGATCTGTTTCCTCAAAAGTCTGTTGGTTTTCAGTGCAGATGAAACAGTGAAAACTAAAATGAAAGAAATTGATTCTGGAGTTATATTTATTGTTTCATAAAACCAGATGTATCTCAAAAAAATGGCATATTTGCTCCAATTCATTGTTTTAACCATAATTTTAAGTAAAGTTTATACTTAAGTAAAAATTTTACTTAAAATGATGATTCTAATTATACATGTTATGTATGTAGCCCCTTTTTACTCACAATGAATAATTACTGTTCACATGCTTTTCCTCACAGTTTTGAGCAGGATCCTGGCTGTTGTTTCACTCTCATAAGCTGTGAACTGCTAATGGTAAGAAATGTGACTCATATTGGGATCCATAAACGTTTTCTGGGATCAAGTTACTGCACTTAGAATAAAAAACATCCAAAAAGAGACGTGGAGCACCAGAGGTACAATTTTCCTGAGATGGCTCCAGGCCAATCGAAGGCTGGATCTTATTTACCGTAGAGTGCATCACTAAAAAAAAAATAATGATACTTGTCAAGTATACAGGCAATATTTGATTCATTTTGGATTTTCTATGAAAATTAACAGTTAACAAAAAAAAAGTCTTACAAAAAAGGACAATAAGAAAAAATTAAGTAGAAAGCACTATCATCTGAGTCTTTTTGGATACAAATCTTATGGACAGTTACTGAAACTAAATTCTTCCTGGAAGTTTAAAGATAATTGTCAAAATAAGTCAATTATATAATAATCACCAACTCAAAGCAGAGATATTTGACCTTGAAATTCTTCTGGCAAATCTTTGTTTCTTCTTTTTTTTCCCCTTTAAAAGTATCTAAGAAATTTTGTAACTTATATAGCTATGGTCTAGTAGTTAAACTCCAAGATAAAAAAGATGGCACACTGAGAAAAATCACAACAGCTTAACATATGTGTATGTTTATGTATGTGTGTGGAAGAGAGAGAGAGAGAGAAAGAGAGAGGGAAAGAGAGAGGAGGGAGCTGTACATTGTCTGTATTTGTTCAGTCAGACTTGAAAAATCAAATAAAGTCTAAGCTCTATTTTTCTGTGTCGTAATGTTGTTTGTGTTACTAATGCACTGTGATTTATATTGGCATATGCATCGTGACCATAGAATAAAAACTGAATTCATTTCAAAAATTAGAAGGGCAAAGTTCAATATTAATGCTGACTTCTCTCTCCTTAGTTGCAATTTCCTTGCTTCTCATTCTATAAGCATAACCTTAATGTTACACAAGTTGCATGCATGAAATAGTACTTTATTTAGTATATTGCTTTCCTCTTCAGGATTCGTCACTTGTTCCCTAATTTATATACTTGCTTTCTGCAACAGGGATCTTGATGGGGTTTCTTTTCTTCTATTTCTTCACTTGATGGCCATGTAATTATCTGCCTGTTTGGTTAAATTCCTAAATTTGGGATCAAATAAATTTCTTGCATATAAATGAACATATCAAGTACAAGGAACATATCAATTCCAAATCAGTGATTTGTCTTCTTGCATTATAGGGTACTTTTCTCTAAAGGCATCACTTTACATTACGCACTTCACCAAGTGCAAGACTGAGCTTGCAATTCTTGAGATTGCTAAAATTTTCTGCTATGTCTATCCAAATAGCATGATTTGATGAAACTATCCTGATGGAGGACAATTGTGGTTGCCTAAGGAAATGCAGTATACAAAAGTTTACAGCTTATCAGCAACTCATGATTATGTTGTTCTCTTTATTAGAGAAAAAGGCTGATACACTTCCTTGTCTCTTTCTGATCCCATTTGCTTTTTCTTTCCTTTCAGTTCTATGCAACTTCAATCATGAAATTCAAACCACTGTCCAAATGTGCACAGAGTGTATTACTATTTCTATAAGAAACATATTAAAAATATTTAAAGGCTATATGACTGTTCTTAACCAGCAATAAGGGAAAGAGATAGAATTTGTCATTTACCAAACAAAATGTTTCCCCTCTTTTCTTTATTCTTTCAAGGCAGTATATGTGACTTCTCACAATATATGAGATATATATATATAGTGTCTGCGTTGTAATACAATATTTTAAGCAGGAGGTTGATTTTTGTTTGTTCCAGATCCATGACAAAGAGCACTAAATCTTATCGTTGGGTGACGCAGAGTGAGTTTCAGTAACACTCAAACTAAGCTCAGACCAAGAAGAGAGTGAATGATGGTGGCTTGAAAATTCTCAAAAGCAGAAGCACTTTTCTGCCAAAAAAAACATTCACAGCTGCCTTCTCATTTCCTGGGAAAGTCAAGGTGTTCCCCTGGACCTACTTTACAGATTTGTGATTGTGAAAGTATTCTGGTCTTCCTTTGTAATATATGCAGATCAATTCAGTCTTGTTAGTATTACCCCATCCTCATTCCTGCAGTCTTGTGCCAGCCTCATCTGCTAGGGTCGGCAGCTCTTAGCAGCTAAATATGCCAGCATTCACAGCTGCTCTCACTTTGCACATCTCTCTCTGCAGCGGGGTAGTCCTTGTTTAGTGCTGTCTCCTGCTCACTGGATGTCTATGCCAATGTATACAAAGTGCCAGGCAAAGAGGGACATCAGCACTTGTCTTTCTTTCTACATGCTCCTCGCTCTTTGGGATGCCAAAGAATTTGCCTTACTCACTGAAATAACTACTAATCCTGACATAACCTAATTAGTAAGCCTCCCCCTCAGTGCTTATAATGTTAATGCACTCCCTTCACTAATGTTTACCAAAATTTGCACCTTAACCACTTTGGCATTGACTCTACCCCAAAATCCAGCCCTGGACTAGCCAGTGTAATCTCCATTATGTAGTCATTCTGCTTTTTAGTGCTTAATGCACCAGCTCAGATAACACAAAGACACACATACACAAAAAAAACCCCCACAACTCAGCATTCAGGTAGTGAAATGTTATCATAGCTCAAATTAACCACTTGCATGCTGCCAAATGATTTTCATGGTTTTTTTATCTAGCCCAAGTTTTACCTTGCTGGAAGTAGTTCACTTCTATCATTTTTTCCATCTTTGGAAAAATCAGGCAGGAAAAAAATGCATCACCTTCCACCCCTTTCTATTTGCTACTTCAATATCACAAACTTGACAAAGGTTGAAAGTAAATGGTTTAATGTTTTGATGTAGCCTAAGTTTAGTTCTAGCCCTTGGCACAACAAGCATTATCAATGGGAACCTGTTTCCCCTGTATTCTAGCCTAAAATTTACGTAACATCTGCTGATTAGTATATAGTGGCACTTCTGCTTCTATATTTGAAAATACTACAGTTGCCAAGCCTTTGCCACAAGTACAAAGAGAATAAAGTCTCTTTACCTCACTACTTTGTCCAAGTATTTACAAAAGGATCAAGAATTTGGTAATATACTAGAAATCCTTCTCTACAATTCCTTCGGATATGGTGAATAAATAATTAAAAAGAAAGCTCACAAACTCTATGGACACATGACCTCCACTTAGCCCAAATCTAACTTCAGAAGAATACCCATCTCCTTTAATATGTATCTGTTGTCAATATGTCACCTGGAGATAGGTCTTCCTGAGAATGAAACCAAAAAGGCTGTCCAGAGGGGTTGTGGAGTCTCCTTCCTTGGAGGTCTTCAAGACCTGCCTGGACATGTTACTGTGCGACCTAATCTAGGTGAACCTGCTTCTGCAGGGGGGTTGAACTTGATGATGTCTGGAGGTCCCTTCCAACCCTGCCATTCTATGATTCTATGAAATGTTCATTTGGCCAACCCCAAAAACTGAGATTCTGTTTCCAAAACTAAGGTTTTTCTTCTTGCTTGATTCAATGATTTTGCAATAAACTCTTCCACTCTGCATTTCTGTCTAATGGTCAATGATAATGACACCACCAAAGATCAATAAGTCAAATTATTTAAAACCCAAGAGCTGAAACCCTACCCTGTTGTAGAGAACATTGATTGGTCAAACACAACAGTAGTGACAGAACAGTCTCTCTACAACAGCCTTGCGTGTTACTCTACACATGCATCCATACAGAAGATAGAAAACACTGGTGCTGGTCACACCTTCAAAGAAGTAACTGAACTCACTCTTCTAATATTTTAGCTGGGTTTGACTATTGTATTTTCTTCTTAGCTGTATTTTGCACACTCAAGTTAGGGGGTAATTGCAACCACATTTCTCTACCTCCCAAGACAGAGTAGCCTCTGCAATATACTTGCTGCGCCCCAGAGCAGCTCTTCTTGTGTGAATATTTCTTGTGGCTTACATGAAGTACAGACTTTCAAATTTGATTGCTGTGAATGTTGTATCATATCAAAATAAAATTAAGTAATATTTCTCTGTTTCAGTGTCAAACTGTGAAAACTGGTAATTTGGCAAAAAACATTCAATTTTTTTATACTAGGGTAAGGAGGGACTATTACCACTCCCTTTCTAACACGCTAATGGTGTAGCCAAATGCATTTCAGTCAAGACTAGATTTTCCTAAGCAATATACACTTCATAATTTCCCAAGAAAATATTTACTTTAAAACTCATAGGAAAAATATATTTCATGGGGAAAAAGCTGTTGAATTTAAGCAGCATGGTAAAATACCATGTTTTGACTGTCATTCTACAGTTATTAAGACACTGTATTTTTTCATAACTTTTAATAATGTGTTTCACTTCTGGCTTATAAAATAAACCTCTCAATCACCTGATACTGAAATCACCCTCAAAATTTATTTCCTTCCATCAGGCATATGAACCA
Organism: Urocolius indicus; assembly: GCA_013401255.1. Classification (NCBI taxonomy): domain Eukaryota; kingdom Metazoa; phylum Chordata; class Aves; order Coliiformes; family Coliidae; genus Urocolius; species Urocolius indicus. The sequence goes on from WBNH01012526.1 coordinate 290,869, forward strand.
GTTTGTTATTTATAGGATAAATGTTATTATTGTAGGGTTTTCCATGGATGTTGACTGCCCACTACTGACTGATTGACTGACTTTGGGAAAACAAGATTACTATGACTTATTTTGAAACAGTATATCAAGAAATTCTTAGCCTTTATGAAGAAAAAGTGAGAAAACAAAACCAAATTAATAAGTTTCACTTAAGAATGCATTTCAGTCCCTTCAATGTTGTTTCTTTTTTAATTTGTCTTCCTACAAGTGGTCAGAAGTATTTAAAAGGGTAAATTTGATACCTATTTCTGGTCAGCTATGTGAATGACCTCTGACAAAAGTTTCCTGGAGATCTTTGGTGTCTATCCTGCAGCCCAGGATCTTGCTAGGTGCTCAAGTCCTCTCAGTCCACTAGTCAATGAAAGACATTTCTGCTTCTCTTCTGCTTTTCTGTCCTCTCCTGGCAATCAAGATCTCCTTGGTGTGTACTTTCTGCCTCATCAGAAAAAGTTCAGAGATCCTCCACCAAGCAATGCACCCAGCCAGTATAGGGACGTTTCCTTTGAAAAGCTCACTTCATGTGACAGCTTCAAAGCATCATTTCAGCTGCATGAGCCAAATAGAAGACAGAAGTTTTTTTTCCAGGGAAAATCAGGATGTGCCTCTGACACACAGCAAGATATTGAGATAAATCCCTGATCTCCCAGAGGAATCCAAAAACTATGTCTTGATCCCACTCAGAGTAAACGCTCAGTCTTTGCACAACTACTCTTCTATTAGGGGGCAGGGGGAATATTTCAGACCCATACTTTTATTTTTAGGACATGTAAAATGACATGTCATACATTCACAATGACTGTTACTATGAATGTATAATTCAAGGCAAAGAATGGATGCAATAAGGAAAACTGATCCCATAGAACCAGAGAAGGAGGAAGAAACTACCAGAAAGTTAAACAATGTCATTGATAAGAGAGGAAAATAAATAAATAAAAGATCACAAGACCCTTGTAGAACCACACAATTTCTTTTTTGCTGATGGAAATACTTTTCTTGCTAGTGTCTAAGCTTTTTCATAATGGTTTTGTATTGATAGGTCATTTTTAAAATGCTTCTTCAATCAAATTCTTTCTTTTCCTCCTTTGTTTTTTTTGTGGAGATTTTCCAGTTCATATATTTTTTTTTTTCAAAAGTAGCTAAATTTCAAAAAATTTGAACTGCTTCAGCATTCAACATGATCTAGTTCTTCCTGTATATCTCAAATAAGTTTTGAGCTGGTTATGTGGCTTTTGTTGCAAAGATAATTCATGGGAATAATTTGTAAAATAAGTTTTAAATCTGATTTTTTATAATCTTTAATTTTTTCCATCACGTCTGTCCACTTTTTATCACTGACCAACATAGATTTTCTATAGCTGATCTTATAGCTATATCATGATTCTTCCAGTTCTTCTTACCACTTTCCAAAGGGTACAATCTCAAATTATTCCCTGAAATAGTTCAAGTTGTAAACAAATTTTGGTCTTTTCTGTGTGATTGTTTGTGTACATTAGATCTCCACATTGTGTTGAGATACACCTTCGATCTATCTCTGGTGAAAAAAATGCATTCAATATTTTAGCTATTGAAAAGATGATCTTAAACAAGTCATTAGAGCTGATCCTGTATTGCTCCTGTAACTTCTTAGACCAAAGCACCTAAACTGAAGGACTCAAAGTAGGAAAGATGAAAAGGTTTACGGAACAGATCCTGAAAAATATAACTATTAGACTACAAAGTCTAGACTACAGATTCTACACACATATATATATATATGCACACACGTATATATACAGCAAACAAACCAAATAGATGCAATCAACAGCACTAAATCTTACCAAATTATCATCTCAGGTTATGTAAGCAGATTTGTTTTCAGAATATTATTCAGGTCACAATGGAAAAGGCTGAAATTTCATTGCACTAGCCAGCAAAAAGTATAGTGCTAGATTGAACTTTGTATTATAAACATTTCAGATACTACTTAAAAACTCAGGTGTTAGGCATAAACTCTTTTGAAGTCTTGCTGCAGTTCATATGTAGAAAATGTGAAAACACTCCTCCAAAGCTAAACCTCATCACCTGCTTTAGCAGCAACAGGCTCCAAATACAGAGACTGAATGTCTAAACAAGCTCAATTTTTGACTACCACTAACACAGAGGAGAGTCCTGACTGCAACTCTATCACACAGCATTTTATAGTTTACAATTTGGCCACCTAGCTTATCTTTTGGTCTCATACATATACCAGCATATGTCAGCTGGTATGCTAAGAGCACTGACTACATTTTGGTCCATTGATAGATACTGTTATTGGATGGATGTCTTTAAGAATTCTTCAGATCTCTCAAGTGTACTGACAGGCTCTGTGTCACCAGATGAATTTCTGGGATGCTAAAAAGATACATAAATCTATCACACATCAGGATTTTATTCTTCAAAACAAAAAACAACCCAAAATCTGTTCTGTGGATCACTGTTATAGAAGCAGACTGCCAACTAATGAAGTTGTGACCTCAGCAGCAGACTTGCAGATAACGAAGGATTTTGTGTTCAGAATTTGAAAGCTTTAGTCTCTAATATTCTATAGACTGCTCAACACTTGCCAAATGGTTTTCTGAATCAATTTACAACAGCGTAAAGCAGATGGGTGATAATACTGAGTAGCAACTCATTACTGTCATTCATTTCACCTTATGAAAGCTATTACTTTCCTTCATGGTAAAGGTGTATCTGAAAACAGTGGAATTTTCACAAAATGCTCCTATAAAGCTATGAAGTAAACAAATTCACCACTTATTCACTACTCCAATTTTATTATCTTTCATTAACTGCCCCATTTTAAACATACAAATACCCAATATCAATAAGAAAATTATGAAGCCTCTTTCCATTGGGACCATTGAATGTTTGGCACAAACTGATGTGGCAGATTAACATTCTGGATGGAAAAAGTGGTAATTCTTGCAAAAGGAAAAAGAAATTAAATCCTCTGCTTTGGAAAATGACAATTTTTGTCACCAAGGTTAGTGACAGGAAACTTCAAATCATGTCAGATGCAAAAAGAAAAGGGATCCTGAAAAACAAAGACAATTCACATTTGGACAAGTTTGTCTTGTTAGTTCCAACGGAATAGAGAAGCACGATGCCTAATCTTTAGCTATGCATGAGCTTCATAAACTGCCTGAGGGACTGGCAGAAAGGGACAGGAAAAAAAACAACAGCTACAACCATTTTCACATAAGAACACAGCTGGAAGGAGAGATGATAATGATGCCCTCCTTATGCATAGCATTCCTGTGTTTGGAACTATTGGGAGAGAGTTTACTGCTTCCTTGGAGACTACCCACAAAGTCAAGCTACAGATTAAGTTGGGAAGAGGTTGTCTACTTTCCCAAACGGGTTATGGACCTCTTCCACTTGCAGATGAACAAAAATGGATAAAGGAAAAGGAAAGTCACGGAACAAGAAGTAGGGTATGCAAGAGGAAGTCAAGCTTTGTGTCCTAACAGTGAAGGCACTTGACATACAGTGGAAAATAAGGGATCTTTTCTGGATTATTCTGTTATCAATGGTTTCATTCTAGTGACTGAGAAAAAGAGAATCAGCTAAACCATACTCCATGAGGCATATCCTTGGTGTTTTGACACAAACTCTGACAGGACAAAGCTTGTTTGTCTTGTGGAAAGTCAAAAGGCTTTATCAATAACATTAAATCTTCTATTCTTTAGCTCCAGAAAATTAAAAAGAGAAATAATCTTTCAAGTTCACCTGAGTTCTCTTTTACACACTGTACCACTTCAAAATGCTAGCATGTTTTTAAATTGAAACCCAGAAATTTCAAGACAAAATGGTGGAAATTAGAGAAGTGCAGAGATTAGATTCTCACTCTAGTTACCATCTGGACAGCTCCTGTGGGCCACAGCAAAAGGTGACGAATCCATACCTCAGTCCCTTCATTTTAGGAAAATCTGGGATTTTGGAGCCAGAAAGGCAACAGAAGTCACCTTCATCCTGGGTGGATCCACTCTGGTGGGATGCTTTGGGACAGTGTCGTCCTCAACAGCAGGTACTTCTCACAGAAAGCCCACTCCCAGCACAGGGCACCAAATAAACAGAGCTGGGGGTTCCCACACCCCCAGCACTAGTGTGGCATTAGATTTCTGCAAATAAATAAATTACCCACAAGTTCTTGCAGGTGAAGTGATCCTGTTAAACAGCACTTACAAGAAATACAGAAGCCCTTGTAAAATTGCTCTTTACAGATAGATGGAAACTATTCCTCAGCCACTACACACCTCGGGTAACTCATTCTATTTCAAGTCTTCCAGTGGATGTCTTTATGACACCTCGGGATACAATTTTACTTTTGCTTTTTTTTTTTCCCCAACACTGACATTATTCATTAAACATTGAGATTCATTTGGCATCAACAAATAGGAAGACTATGTTGAGCAAGTCATTTATACCTTTGAATAAAACTTCCTGGATTTCCTTAGCCCATCCTTCAATTGTTGGTTGGTTGGTTCTTTTCATGTAACTATTATTGGTTTTCAGAGAAAAGCTGGTCACTGCATTTTGCACTGAGTAAATATAAGTCTGGGTGTGTTTCAAAATGTTAGAGATTTCCTTAAAGGGAAATAATTAAAAATCCACAAAAAAAATCCCACAAATAAAAACAACAAAAAAAACCCCATGAAGTTGAACTTCATTTTTTAATAAAAATCAGTTTCTTCTGATGTTCATGTGATAATAAACTTGCCTAATATTTTCCACTGAAGATTAATACACTTCTCTAGAAAGTTATATCTAATTTATGTGACTTTAAGGGTCATGCTTTAATAACAATGATGAAACACGATTATTACTTCCTAATGCTGAAATTACAGTTTTTACATTGTAAATTTTTCCTGCTATGCGCCCTGTGGCACTAACATTTTTATCACTCCATGTGTTTCTAGTTTTAAAACCTTTACCCCTGCTGTTTGAAAAATATTTCTCATTTTCGTCCCCTATGGAGTACAGAAATCCCTAAAGGCAAACCATTAGTGATCTTTCTGCCTTTTCCCAAACACTTATTATGATCACCAGTGTTGCTTCCACTGCCTCATTGGCTTTTGGTAAAGTATGCAAATGAGATGTTCAAAATACACACTTTTTGCAACTGTGCAAGTTCATACTGATTTATAAAATGGGAAGGCTATTAAAGTGACTGAAAATGTCAGCAAGATTTATGCATGGGTGACAAATTGTATTAGAAATGCTCATTTTTAACATGCCAGCCTGGGTTCCTTCTCTTTTTTTTTTTAAAAAGTATTGTATGTGATACATTTGCTTTAAGTCCATTCACCCCTCCCATCTCCCCATTTGTTTTAAATATACTCTGACAGTGACTTTTTGACCAGGAAAATAAACAAAACTGTTCACATTGATTGTTTTTATCATGGAAAGCAAAAAGTAATTTTTTCCCCTCACTTGTGCTTTTCCATAAAGCTATTTAAGAAATTACTTTCACTTTTGCTTTGTGTTGAACTACTTATGGACCAAACACCTGTCTTCCTGAAGAAAAAAACATATGAACACTATCTAAAACAGCCTAGAACAGTCATGTCTTCGGATACACACACACACAAATAACATTACATTTGAGAATGTAAGATTTCTATTTCAAGACAGAAACTGCCCTCACATATGTAGGACCAAACTTATGAGATCAATGCTCATTCTCAAGCAACAATTCCATATCCAAATATCATAAAGAACATTTAAAGAAATCAACGTGCCACACACTAATATTAGAGCTGTTGAATGTGGATAAAGTAGATATGGAATCATATGAAAACTACTAAAGAAAACCTATTTTATAATTGTATGATAAAGAAATGTATTATGAATCAATGAAAACACTATAGTACATTTCACAATAGCGAGGAAAATGTGGAGAAATTTATGAAGGTTCATTTCAGTTTTGGTACCCAAGGCAAAAGGAACCTTGTCATTGGTGTTAAAAAGGTTTAGGCCCATAATCACACATCATATTATCAACACATGCAAAGGCAGAAATATTGCAAAGAAAGAAAATCAACAAACTATTGAATGCCTTGAAACACTCATACATAATCTCAAATGTATAATGAGAAATACTGGTCTGATAGCAATATATTTATAATTTCTGTCAACATGTACAACATTATGTAAGGTTTTTTTTCCAATAGTTTGAGGCATAGTGTGTTCTATGATACTAATATTAAGGACGGGAAGCTGTGCTTTTGTGATTACTTACTCCTATTCCTGTGCATTCAGTTTGAGGTAAATCCTATGAAAGCTTAAACCAGCGTTTGGGTTCATGCAGCAATCCCAGTGTACAAGATTTCGTGGCCTTAGTCTGCAGGACCAACCACCTAACCTTAGGTATTTAAGCACCTACTGACCAGGGATATCAGAATATCAACAGTAAACAGAGGCTTAAGAATGTAACTGATGCTTTTAATGATTTGGTCCTTACTTGTCTGAGGTTTTTTTTAAACCAGTATACCTGAGTGTACTTATAGAGCAAGTTTGGTACATAAAATAGTAGATCATTCAGGTACCCACAGCAACTACCAGCTATCCTGCTTCTCCCCAAATTCAAAACATGTTAAAAGTTGTTATATAATCCTTTGTATTGAAAAATTCGATACTGAGAACTTAATTCTACTTTTTATATTCAGATCAGTCAGTACCAGTACCATTATTGCTCCGATTTTCCTAATTAGTTCATTAAGTTGCATAATAATTGGTTTACTGCCACCCACTTTTTATGATGCTAGAACTGTGAAAATAAAATTGATTTAGGGTCTTATTCTGATCTATTATGCTTACTCACTCACATACCCTGGTGCTTGCTGCAGTTTTTTCCCCCCTCTCGTCTCTCAAAGCCTGCATATTTTTCCCTGGTTTCACTTAAAATGCAGCCCATATTCCAGTTTTATATAGGTGGGTTTCAGATGTGCATTTTACAAAAATAAACAAATAACCAAAGCATTGCCAATGGAAAACATCTGTCTCTCACCTTAGGAGGTCAAGATAAAACTCAGTGTGTGAAATACAACATTGTGAATTTGAATTTATTTCCGTTGTGTTAATGACATATATCAAAGCCTTGACATAAGTATCTGGCATATTATAATAATGAGGTACCATCCTAAGAGAGATGGCTCATCTGTGAAACATCCAGACAAAAACATAGTGCAGTATATGGAACAGAATAGGCAACTATCTGTTGCTACCTTGTCTGAGTAGCATGGTAGCATGACAACAGAGAAGACAGCCTGTGAAACACAGCACATTTCTCTCTGGAAGACAAAACTAACTACATAGGAGATGTGCAGATGTCTGGTGCAATAAGAGAGATATAGAAAATTCAAGTCAGGAAGGTGGTTTGGATTTGGAAACAAATTAACATGGAGACAGATGTAATCACCACTGAATTTATATGGATGACTGGAAGAACACTCATTTCTTTCCAGGACATAATAAAGCTATAATGTCCTTCTTCAGACAGAATTGAGCAACACTGCACCAAAAGAACTATGCTCAGATACAAAATACAGTCAGCTGTGGACATGACTCTGTTCAAATAGAAGTGAGGAGGTGAAGTATAAGGATAACAGAAAAATGAATGTTTCATCTCTTCATCCACTGTGTGAAGAATGCACAGCAAAAGAAAGAGAATAAAAACTGAAAATGTATATATTTGCTTATGACTTGAGGTAGTTATTGGTTGGAGGCATTTCTACACAACCCCAGGACCAAAGTTTCCTGCCCTCTCTTCCTGTCCACACCTTGCAGCCCCCAACAGCTCAAACCAGAAACCCAAGCTGTAGTGATAAAATGAATAAAACAGAACTGCTAAACAGTGAACAGAGGTTGTCATGAGTTTTTGCTGCTCTTGGCCTGCCTTTTTTTTTATTTTTGGCTGTCAACTTTGCAGCTCTTGGAAGCAGAAGTACAGAGACACTATGTAAATCTGATATCCCCTCCAACAGAAGCAAGGAACTAACCTCTGTGCATGTGTTTCAAAAGTTAAAAGTTTATTGAGATTGCAAACAGTTGAAAATGTTATTGGGATTGCAATATGGTGCATTATATTCTCATGTTTACCAGATGGCTACCTTAAACAAACACCATCAGTTGTGCCACTAACGCTTCCAAATGAAGAGACACTAGTTTAGAGGTGACGAAGACCTTTGAGTTCTCCCTGCCAGAAACACCTTTTTCCTCCCAGGTTCCAACACACAATGATTGCATTAATTGCTCTGGAACATTGAGACTCAAAACTTTTGTGCCAACTGACTGCTGTCTACCCTCAAAATTTCTCTCAGACAATAAACCACTCACCAGAAATTTAGTTAAAAGCACTTCTGAAGACACAGTTGACTGATTCTGACTGTAACCAGTTGTTAAAGCACCCAGATAACAGTGTCTTCATACTACAATTTGAGAACCACTGTCAGTCTCACTGAATACACTCATGACAAACATGAAGCACAACTTCAAGAAGAAAGAGATTCATCTACTGATAGCGTGGTGCAGAACAAGTTCTGGAACTTCTCTCCATCGTGAGATATATTCATCTTACTGTATTGATACTACTATTTCCCATCAAAGGGCTATCGAGTCAAGGACCAGTTCTCACCACATAGTATTTCACTTACATTACTCCATTTATCCTGTTCTCTCAGAATATGTCCTCATTTGATGAACACTTTTTTTTTTTGTCCTTGCTGATGTAAACAGTTTTAAACACAGCCATAAAGATTTCATTACAAAAGTGATTGAGATGTTTTGGGTAGTTTTTGCTAAAAAGAGATGGTTTGCACTTTTTTTTTTTTCTTTCCATACATCCACTTGAAGGGAACTGATGTGAAGTTACTGCTATAATAAAAATGTAAATAAAATTCATTATAGTTCATAGATTTCCTGATATCATCTTTATTTTTTCATATTTCAATAATATCAACTTGAAAAATATCAACTTAGTTTGAGAATACATCAGTACACCTTATTTTATCATCATCAAATAATAATGGAAAATTCCTTCAGGAAATAAAAAAAAAAAAAAGACATTTACAAGACATGAATTTTCTTATTTTTCCACAAGTGTGATGTTACATAAAATTAAATGTATATAATTAATGTTCCTCTGTTTATGAGCAGCACTGCTTTTTTTCTTACGACATACAATGTCTCAATGCCAAGATATAATATAGACCCATTGGAGCCAATTTCCCTGCAGCATCACAACATTTTTATGGCTTCTTGTAACCATCTAAATCGTACTCCTTGAATGATGTTTGTCAATGAATCTTTTTAGCTTAATTGCAACACATCGTATGTGCTCCGTGACCTGTTTTTGAGGTCAAGTAACATTTATATCTCAGAGAAGCAAATATAACTGTTAGACTTTCAATGCAGTATTCAGTGGGTTATATGCTAGAGCTGACAGACATCAGGATGATTTTGGATTCTCATTACATATTGTAATTTACTCTCAGCATGCAACTCAGAGGTGACAAAGTGTGGCTCAGATACACAGATTTGGATTTTTTGGTAACATTTCCTCACATCCCTGGGATCACAGAGTAATTGGGGAGGTTCACAGAGGTCTGTGCTTTGACCTCTTGCCCCAGCAGGGTCATCTCTGTTGTCTGACCTGGTTGCTAAGGGTTTGATCATGCTGTGCCTTGCAATCCTATTTTTGAAGAGTGGAAATGGCACATCTCTGAACAAGATGCTCCTCTGCTTGACTGCCTTCACAGGGAAACTGTTCCTTCTTGTATGCAGCATGGAATTCTACCTTTCCAACTTGTGCCTGTTGTCCCTCATCCCCTTCAACCACAACAAGCTCTGAAAAAGGAAGATAATCACAGCCCTCAGTCTCGTACCTACTCTTACAGCCCAGGATGCTGCTGGCTCCTGTGTGGCTTGCTGCCCACAAGCACCTGGGCATTTTCCCTAGATGGTCTCCAGCAGAACTTACTGTTCACAGTAAGTGTTCCTTCCGGGGGAAGGATTTTGCAGATCGCTCTGATGATTTTCCTGCATTTCCTTACTGAATCCCTCCCCCAAGACTGTCTAGGTCCCTCTGTAAGAAAACCCTTGATGATGTATCATCCACATCCCTAGAGTACGGTTGTCATCTGCCAACATGTTGTGAGTGCATCTTGTTGCCCTCTCCAGGTCCATGATAAAGATGTTATCAAAGAATATGTCCCAGAGAGACTATTGTGCCTTCCATCCCTTCTCATAGACATCCATGGGCTGTGATTTAATCCACCCGTCAACTACTGCCCTCTCCAATCTTTGTCACCCACTCAGGTTCTGTTTGATTAATTGGCTTGATTTGTTTCCATCTTCAGTTGAAACCACATTAATTCCTTCCTAGTTCATAAACTTCAAATATTGTCCCAGGTACTAAACACTTTTAGATCAACAGGTTGCCAAATTTGATGAAATTCCAGTGAGAAAATAAAACTAAAGCTTCAGTGTCTGCACAAAGAGAATAGGAAGCTTCTACTACTTGAATAAAAAGTCTGCCTAGGAGTACTAGGAAATCCTCTAGTGTCTTAGTCATTCTGTGGTTTACATTATATGGCAAAGGTGCAGTCTTGTGAGCACCAACTGAGCATAACTACAGAAACTGGAGAGATGAATTCCACTTCTATTTTTAATACTAGTTTGACACATCTGAGAAATTAATCCCTGTCCAGTGTTCAAGAATATAATACATAGACTTAAACAGTTTCAGTATCAGATGAAAAATGCTGTGACTGTAGCCCTCGTCCAGTAAAATGCTTGAAAACTATTCAATACTTGCAATGGGTCATCACCCTTTTAACAATCTTCATGCCAAAGCAGGTGCAATCAGCCCTCCTTCAATCAATATAAAATCAGTAGAAATTTCCCTGAACTACGCAAGTCACCAGGAGTTGATAACATGTACACACCGATCAAGAACAAGTTAATATGTCTGGGTAACTTGGCCAAGACTACCACTAGTCACACCATTGTTCTACAGTCTCTGCTCCCCTGATCAGCATGAAACAAGTTGCCAAACAAAAGTCACCACTTTGAGATTGCAGTGAAGAACCTGAATACTTCTTTTCTATCAAGAATGACACTCTTCCCATTGTTAAAAAAATCCTTTAAAGATGTACTATCCAACCCAGCTCTTTAATCAATTCTGCATTGGTAGAATTGAAGAAGTATGACAAAAAAAAAACCATCCAAGAATAAACACTTTGTTTTTCCACAGTGGATAAACAGGCATCCTTCTCTGTGCGTTCCTCACTGGATCTTCAAGCCTTTGCCAACTTGATTACACAATGCTTAACTAAATATTTGCCAACTGCAGCTGCGGTGCTGCTTGAAAATTCCTTTAGTAAAAAAGAAGAAAATGTGGTTACAGCACTTTTATTTTTAGCATATTTTCTTTTTATGTTAAAAAAAAAATTATTAGATGTCATGTTGAAATGAAGAAGAACTTAAAAAATAAATATCTATCTACCAATAATTCTGTATTTATTGCACTTAATTTAACAAATTGTTGCACAAACCACATAGACAGCATTTTTTCCTGTGAAATTATTATACTTAAATGAACTTTTGACAATGTATTAATTACAAGGACATGACCACATTTATTCTGCTGATCCAGTAATTACATGCATTAAAGAAATATTTATTCAGAAACCATGTAGTGTACTTCAAAACAGGCTTTTATTGCCAAGTTACATTTCCTGTATACAACTGCCCTTTTTTGCCATTTATGAGCCTTTTTCAAACTTTTATAGAGGGCAGAAAGGGGAACAGAAATGCTTAGCTAACTAAGCCAACAACTTTCTCTGAACACTTGAAATGACCAGCAGTCTCTCAAACAGACAGATCTCAGCTTGGATGGAGAGGTTAGGGAAACTCTCTACAAATGTGACCTGTCTGGATTTTGCAATGCAGTTTTATAAGAAAAAAAAAGACAAGAAACAGGTTTAATAAGTTGCATTCTAACCAGTACAACATTAATTGCTAGCTATGTAGGTAATAAAGTCTTCTGCCACTGCAACGTGCCATTATTCGATATGCACAGATGAAATAGTAAAAGCACTTCAGTCTTCGTCCTTGACACAGAAATACAGATGGACAGTCAAATCTACCACTGGACTCATAATGAAGTTCATGATGCAGCCCTGGAGTTCCATTCAACATTAAAACCTGTGAGTGACTACAGTTAGAAAACCAAAGACTAAGAAGCATAGGTCTTATCTCCAAACCTGAATCTAATTTTTTTTTTTCTAGCCAGTGTACATAATTTTTCTGTTTCTTGTTCTCTTCTAAGGCCACCTACTTCTGTTGTACTTCATAGCCAATGTAAAAACACTGACATTATTCTCACATGCGTCACAATCTTCTCAAACTTTCCAAAAAGGGAATTTTTGCCTAAATAAAAGTAACACTTTTCTGTCCTATTCTCTAAAAAAGTGTTTTATAATGCTAGGAAGTGTATTTATGGAGTCCTCTAGTAATGAGCTGTTCTTAACTATCAGCAATAGCCAAAGGTTAAAGCTACCTGAAAAAACCACTACATATGGAAATAACTGAACTCTGCTTTATAATTACTCTTAACTGTTACTGCAGAGACTAAGAAGAATCCAAGTCAGGTATGTCACTACTTTCATTTTGTGGAAAACTTATAATACACGTGAGGAAAGGGTAAAATTAGGAATTCTGAAAGGGCAGCCTTACTTATCATAATCACACAAGCCAAAAGAAACAAGTTGTTATAAAAGAAGGGACATCTTGTTCAGCTTGGAGGAGACCTCATTAATCCTTATAAGTATTTGAAAAGTGTATTTCAAGGAGATGGAGCAGCCCTTTTTAATGTGGTGTCCAGTGATAGGACAAGGCATAATGGACAAAAGTTGGGACACAAAAAGTTCCACTTAAGCAGAAACTTCTTTATTGTATGGGTGAGGTAGCCCTGGCCCAGGCTGCCCAGGGAGGGTGTGGAGGCTGCTTCTCAGGGGGTTTTCAAAACCCACCTGGACACATTCCTGTGTGATCTGATCTAGGTGAACCTGCTTGAGGCAGCGAGGTTGGACTGGATGATCCTTAGAGATTCTTTCCAATCCCTAACAAACTGCGATTCTATCACCTACCATCATCAGTGTCCCTCTAAGAAAATGCAAAACAAAACATTAAAGGCAACAGGCACAGTGGTTCAAATGGTCTGTATGGAAAAATGTGGGTCTCTGTTAATTCATGGTTTAACTCCCTATGTTAATACTTAAGGACCTTTCCTACCCCCCATGAAAACATTTACTCACTCATGCAACTTGGTGTGCAGAATGTTATCCTGAGGTAATTAGGACTGTTCCTGTCTTAACTATTTTAATGAATATTTTTTTTCCCTCTGACTGACTGAGAAACCCTTTGAATTGAAGTGCAATGGATCAAGCAGATAGATGGAGCTGCTGTACTAAAAGCAAATGAATATTGACATAAATAATCCTCATTTATTTTCAAATACTCCATTTTGACAAACTGACTGCCACAGTAGCATGGTTACTTCTTAATCTCTGTAAACCAGTTTAGAGGAAATATACAGGCACTTTTAGTTTAAAATGTAGACTTATTTAATCATTTATTTTACTCATTACTAGCAGAGAAATATATATATATTCCAGCAAATAAAATCCCTGAAAATAGTGGGTTATTTGCTAGAGCTGACATTGGAACAACTCTCTGGTGGAAAGTACATCAAGCTGATCTTAACATTACAAGCTCTTTTTCAAAACAAATTTTAATTGTTATGGTTGTTATGATTTCTGGCAATTGATTTTCATTGCTACCTAAACTCTACTGCTGTTGCTTTAGAAAGAATCTTACTTTTCTGAGTAACATTTGCAACATTTACATAAATGCCAATCTACAACTTCTCTCCCTGTCTAATCAATAATTTCTGAAGAAAATAAGATCCTGCCAAACATGACTGGAAGAAAGCTAAGGAAAGCTCTGGCTGTGGATTCAACCAGCTGATTCACATCTCCTTTGCAATACATTATTAACCTGCAGCCCTTTCCAGCAAAAGTGCTGCCTGGCCCACATGCACTACATTGCTACCATAGAAAGAACTGTTGTTCATCTATTGCCAGCCGTAAGCTTTCTGTTATGAAACTATTACTTCTAGGCATTTGTCCTGGAGCCTTTCCTTTTAGAAGGATATGCAATGAAAAAAGAGGCAAAAACAATAAAAGCAGAGACAGTAAAAGTACTTTTCAACTTCTGCTTTCTGAGGGACTTGTTCTGTGGTATGCCTTGATACCTGACAAATACAATTGTCCAAGCTATGGTACTTCACAAGACCTCAACTGCTATTATCCTCTATTTCTTCCTTGATTTTACAGCCACTCCTCAAAAAGCATTCCTAAACAGTTTCACCAGCTGTCCAGGAACTGCTCAGGTCAGTCAAAAAGTAACATTTAAAGAGTACTCTCATAAATACCTATGTTGGTGGCAACTATTTGGGGTGTAAGCCTATAGGGTTCTTTGCAAAATGGTTTGCCTCTCATGGACACCTACTCTGTTTCTGGACATTTCCCTCTCAGTCCTTGAAGCAATATCATCCTTATACTTCACCTAAACCATCTACTACTTGTGCATACAAGTATTTCTTCTCTGGACTGTATGTTACCACAAAGACATAGCTGAGTGCTTGCAGGCAGAGGCAGTGAACGTAGAAGAGAAGTGCAGATGATAGTTGAAAAAGGCTGCCAAGAAGGGTAGAGTTCATTCTCAGGGAGACCTCAATAAAGAAGGCTTCAGGAAGAAGAGTTTCTGAAGGAGCTCAGAGCAACAGCAAAAGCTTAGTGAGTGAAAAATGAGTGGTTATGAGACATTTTTTAAAAATTGAATTTGAATGTGCTGAGAAAAAAAATAAGTAGCTAAAAGAGATGAAGTAAAAAGAAATTATTGCAATGTAGTTGAAGCAAGGATTATGGACAGCCCTGGCTTGACTCCCGAGTCGTAAAGGGAATTGAGAGTGAGAGTACAAGGAAGGAAAGAGAAGCAATGTGCTAGTAGGAGTGTAGAGTAAGATGTTTTGGTAGATGCACTCCAGAAAGAATAAAGAAGGGGAATGAAAAGCTTAAGGGGAAAAGATTACAGTAATCAAGGGAGCTAATGGCCATGACGGGCATGGTGAAGCTGTGAGAAGACTGAGATAGAAAATGAATATGTAGGAAAGAGAAAAGGATTAAAATTGACTTGGAAGCTACAGTACTGACAGTGAGAAAAAAAAAAAAAAAAAAAAGCAGAGTAGCCTACCATGATAGTTTCAGGATGGGAAAGCAAAGCTTTTGAGGGGAAAAACAAACCTATTTGCACCCCATATTTTTCCATCTGATATTGGCTTCAGCACAAAAACCATCTAGTCTTCTCTGGATGTGAGATAACTATATATTGAAGTGCAACATGGAGCAGATTTTCTTTTCTTCTGTTACTGTTAGCCATATGAAAAGGACAGTAAAATGTAAAGAGCACACCTTTTCAGAGTAATCGTCACAGTAGGTGACATAACTGCTAGACTTTTTTACTATACTACTTAAGGTAAGCAAGCAATGATGACTCTTATCCTTCTTTATTCATCCAAAACAACCCAAAGAGTCACTGATCCTGAAATCACATTATGATACCTGCATAAGCTAGTGTCTGGCACACAGTAGTAAAGCAGAAATTCTGATTTAACTAAAGGAAATGTTGACACTCACTACAGTGGAACCACAATTCAGCTCTAAGCATTTAGCCTCTTATTGTGCTGCAAGACAATCAGACAAATAGGGCACAGGTGTCTTAAATCCCAGTCGTCTGGTCAATAAAGTAGATCAAGTTTCCCTAGTAAATCAAATTGGACTGGTATTTTCCACATAGACATTTTCTAGTGCTGGTCCCTTGTGTTAGCAATGGCACTTGTCCTGGCATGCAAGGACATGATAGGAGAACTGAAGTCACCAGCCCGGTGACAATAGCAGTTTAACATTCTTCTTAGCGTGAATAAAAAAAGGTATAATGTAGAGCTTTGGTGAATTCTTAACTGATTATATTTACTTGGGAACTATGTTATACTTAATCTGATCAAAACCTTTTATCTCTCACAGGGTCCTCTCAATAATACACGTACTGAATACTTAGACTCAAAAATCCCTCGTTAGTCCATTTGAAAAGGTTAAATGACTAATTCATCCTTTCTCTAGTACCAATACATTCTGTGACTTTGAGGAAATGGCTTTTGGGAAATGATATCTCTCTCGTACATCCACAGGTTATCTGAGCTTGATGAAGATATTACTGACAGTTTGTACCAGAGCACGTGATCAAGAGTGTTCCTTTGAGCCTTAAATATGACGTTAACTTGTGCTGCTTTTGCCTAGTTTTTAAGCATTTCTGCAGCAAAATGGTGATTCTGTACCTGAGAATTGCAAGCACAGTAAATACAGATGAGATTGGCCTTCGCTTTCCAGCACTTTACAAGAGCAATAACGATAACTACAACTGGACAGATTTTGTCTCTCTTGCTTAAGAGGAATTAACAAAGTCAAACAGATATATGTCTTATTTAAGGAAAACAACAAGCCATTTGACTGGAAAGCAATGTCATTGGGTGATTTTAGACCCTTTTACTACTATAACAAACATCAATTTTGAATACAGAATAACCACAGCAAGGTGGATCTAAAGTGGATGTTGCAAAAGGTTATGCAAATGTGGGAAATTATAATTCTATCTCAATGTCATTACATGTGTCTACTTAGATGCACATTTTCTGCTATGTTTAAGTTAAACAAAACACTAAATGACTGTGTAGTATGACATCTCATTAATATGTTTCTATTCACATCTGTGCCTTTAGTATAAAAAAATAGGCTGTTCTAGTGATAAGAGATTAAGTCCTTTAATTAGAAACAAATGACAAATCACTGTTAACCCCATGTGATGCTTTCTAAAACTTCCATCAAATATTCCCCTTTAAACATTATTAAGAACAAGTTCAGCAGATCTACTTCCTAGAAAGTGCTATTTAACAAAACCCAGGCAGGATGTTAATACTGAGGCCGAATTACAGGTTGCCAATGCATTTCCTGCAAGGGGATTGACAGGGGATCATTTTGTTATGGGGCCACCTCCAGCGTGTTGTGACAACCACTCATTACACCTCTGAGCACAGCACTCAGCTGTAGGTTTCTACAGGATGCAAATAGCTCCAAATGGGTTCAATTTAGAGATAGCAGATAATGTATCATTCACTTCTTTAAGGTAGAAGCTTTTAATTTTCAAGGAAAAAGAAAGAGAAGTACATTTCAGTCTCAGAAAATAAAGATCTACTTAACAAAGCACACCACAAAAAATATGATAATAGAAATAACTGTTATAAAAATAAAAAGCTTAACTTGCTTTTTCTACTTGTCTCTGAGACATAAAGGATACCATACAACTATTCATTTAAAATCTGTGCTTTGCAACTAGTGACAAATACTAGGGAGTAAGATTTCATATTTGCATAGCAACCCTTTCATCTTCAGTAATCCCAACAGATTTTGCAAAGTGCCCATAAATAAGATCAAAATGGAGAGCAATAATTGGTAATGACAACTAATTCACAGCATAGGCACGGTAAGAGTTACCAAAAAAATGGTTTTATCAGCAAAAAAACGGCCATGAAACACAAGAATTTGACAACTCAAAAGACAAACATACTCCCAGGTACTGCAAGTTTATCTATTGCTAGAAATGATGAATATGTAGCAAAGAAAGAGAAAAAGTACATCGCAGGTAACACAGTTCACAAAGTTTGATTGTAACTTATGTGCCTCTGCCATCTTATTCGTGCTAATAAGTTCCAAACACGTACTTTAATGTTGTTACAGTTTCTCAAAGTAGACTGCTTCAGGCAAATCTCTGTAGTATATTAGTCAAGAGGTCTCAAATATCTGTCATTAACAGATCTACTCTCTCTCCCCTCCCTTCTCTGTATATACATATGTACATACATAGTTATATCTACCTATCTGCGTGCCTGATACACTTTCAAATATCTGAGATGTAAAAAATAACAAGGGTGAGTGCTGGTGTTTAGTGGGTTTTTTGCATGAAATTTAGGTACAAGAAGGACACTTCAGTGGCTAATCAAAATTGTCTTGACAACTACCTGTGCATTACATAGAATTTGAAGAGTTTGTGTGCTTATTAGTTTTTAGCTTTGGATGGATTTTTCCTCTGATCATGCACAACATTGTGATTTAGCAAAAAATGGAAGTTAGCATCCAACAAAGATAGACAGGAAATGTTTCTGTACTGAAAAACATTGGCCAAGAATGCAAATGTGGGTGCACTTCTGCAATCTTACCATAAATACAATTCGAAAGGGAGGTACTTGGCTACTACATGGTACCTTAGAGAGCTGTAGATTTGGTATCAAATGTATTTCTCTTTGTCTTCAAAGTAAAGGAGGGAATATGCAAATCAAAAGCCCAAGCAAATTAAAGGTACTTTGTAACTGACATTTTAATTATCTTGTTTGGATATTATTCATTTTATTTATTCTTCTGAATGCAAACAATTCTGGACCACTGTATAAATATTATCTCCATTGGAAGTCTTCAGTACCTCTAATAAAAATGTACGATTGTTTGGCTACCAAATCAGACAAAACTCTTTCTAAACATGCTGGATTCATTATAACAATATATTTCTGAATAACACAGAGAAGACTTTGGAAAGAGGGGACAGTTTAAAACAGGCCAGTGAAAAGATGTAATTAGAGCTGTGTGGGCTTGGCAAAACCATCTCAACAAACAAGCTTGAGGCTACTTTTGCCAAAGCACTCCAGGCTTACTGAGGTTTCCTAATGGTGAGGAGAGCTTAATTCTGGTAAGTGTCAGACAAAATGGGTTGTAATCAAATATAAAATAACTTTCTTTTTATAAAAAGCCAAATGGGAAAGAAGAAATTGAACCTTACTCAATGAGAGAGTTAAAATACAGTGACCACGTTAACTGGCTGTGTTAACAAGCCATTTCAGTTGGTGCAGTTTTGTTTGGCAAAAGGAAAACATGCAGATGAATTAGTAGGATTTTCATGAAGAATTTCTCTCAGAAAACACTGTCAAGGCCCTTGTCTGTACTTGTCTGTACTTGGACTTCACTCACAGATATACAAGGAGTGTTGTCTCTTCTGATAACCATGCAGATGTATTGGATGACACACTCGTGACTTTTTTACATGGTAGCTAAAAATTACTTGGGATTATTTCATCTGTAAAGGGGAATGAACCTTTCTAAAAAGGAGCATGTAAACAACTCATCCAGCTTCAGTTGTCATTGGACAGGGGAGAGACCAAAGCACATATCTGAAGTGTTTTAAAAGATTTAGAGCTTGAGAGAAGCATGCAACCCTTGGTGCTCAGGCATAGCAGACAATGGCTTTCCTGTCCTCCCCCAAGAACACCATTTTCTGTAGAACTATTCCCACCCACGTACAAGCAACATCATCAACATTGAGCCATATCATTGGAAGCTGGCTTGTCTTTGTAAAAACTGGCTTGCAGCAACCATTCTTTAGAAGTGCCTCGAACTCAATCCCACACATCTGGTGAAAACACACATCTGTCTGAACCAGGATCCTTTGTCTCTCTTTTGGTCCATGTAGCTAAATCAATCATCCCACAAACAAAACACAAGCTGCCATATTTGTATCTTGGTGCTAACAGACCTGCTCCATTCTCCAGCCCACCAGGCAACATTGTGTTTGGTAAACTCAGGAATTTGTTTTGTAATATTTTTGTATATTTGCTTTGGTGTTTTGGGTTTTTTCTTTTAATCTGAGTTAAAATTTGCAGTAACCCAAGACTTTATTTTTTTCCATGTACTTTTACCTAAGGGCCAGGTGGAACATCTCAGGGAGGAGCAAGCCATAGTTACTGTTCATAACCTCTTTACAAGGACGTCTACAAAGCAAGCCATAGTAATTTAAGGTTGACAAAATGGTTGTGTATGAAGGACCTCCAGTTACAGAAGGACAGGGAGCTGCTGGAGAGAGTTCAGCACAGGACCACAAAGATGATAGAGTGGAGCATCTCCCTTATGACGAAAGGTTGAGGGAGCTGGGGCTCTTCAGCTTGAAGAGGAGAAAACTGAAGGGTGACCTCAGTAATATTTACAAATCCATAAAGTATGGGTGTCAGGAGGATGGAGCCAGGCTGTGCTCAGTGTTGGCAAATGATAGGACAAGGGGCAACGAGTACAAGCTGGAACAGAAGAGGTTCCAAAGAAATACAAGGGATGATTTCTTCCCTGTTGAGGTGAGGGAGCACTGGAAGGGGCTGCCCAGATGGGTTGTGAAGTCTCCTTTTCTGGAGACATTCAAATCCACCTGGATGAGTTCCTGTGTGCCCTGCTCTAGCTGGTGCTGCTCTGGCAGGGGGGTTGCACTGGATGAGCTTTCGAGGTCCCTTTCAGCTCAAGATTCTGTGATCCTGCAAGTGTCTAGAGCAACACAACAGGTCACCTTGTCCACATATAGGTTGATTTTAGTTCTAATAACAAGGTTTTAGGATGTGAATCTTAGAACATTTTAATTCAGTTGAACTACCTCCCTAAGGAGCTGAGTCACAAAAAGGTGGATTGCTCACAACTACCACCTTCCCTAGACCTGACCTGGCTCCACTATCTCCTCTGACAGTTAAGTTTGCGTTCTAGAAAACAAAATGTCCCATTTCTTTGAGGTTTTTAAACATTATTTATTTATTAAATGTTAATAAATAAAATTGTTCAATTAATTCAAATCCTGGAGAGGCTTTTCTTTTGTAGAAGGTTGTAGTTCAAAGCCACAGCCCTGATAAGAACCTGAGATCCCAGGAGGAAAACACTGTTTAACCCCTAGTTCAACTTCTAATGAAAGGAAACATAGAAATGTAGCTATAATTCAAGATATTGTATGGAAGTCTGTTCAAAGTTTTTTTCAAAAATATAAATTACAAGAGATTATTGATTTTTAAAAAGCTTACTTCAACAATCAGCTTTCTATCTCATTCTATTTCACTCTCTCTCGTTTATTCATTTCCTTATGTAAAAGAATTTAACCAAAGGAAACCAGCATTTTAATTCAATTTCTCCTATAAAATATATAATTTTATTTTGTCATAATCGCTGCTTTTATTTCCAGTGTCAGATTTTATTTAAATTTCAGTCCATTAGGAACAAAACTTGCCATTTTCTGATAAACAAAATCAGCAGGGAAGCCTCTTCAAACTAGGAACGTATTTTCTATCAACCTTTGTTCTAGCTGGTCTAAATGACAGGTATATTCCACTTTTCCTACGTTCAGTTTTAAAGATTCTATGGGGAGGAGGGTGAATACAGAGAGTGACATTTGTAACAACAAAACTAGCAATCAGGAAAGCAGCCCCATGACAGGCACAAGGAAGAAACAAGGGGAGGGGGGTGAAAAAAGGAAATTAAAAAAATATATAATCCATTGCTTTGGACCACCAAAGAGGACTAATATGAGTCATTAACAGAAACCATTAATTTTCCTCCCTGTGACTCTTGTTTGTAGAAGTACTCAAACCTTCAAGATTCAGTCATTTAACTGTTTCTTGGTAAGCTGGGAAATAGGCTCCAAGGAATTAATTAAGAAAAAAATAAAGCAAGAAACTTGAAATAAATATAAGTGTAGAGTTTAAGAGATTATTGCTTAAAGCTGCTCTTAGTTTAGTCAAAAGTCAGGTGGTGAGATGATAGCTCTCATGAGCAAAAATAACATCCTGCAGTGCCATGTTCTGTATTAGCTGAAGCAGCATCACCAAAGTCAGCGTTTGACCGAAGGTGATGAAATTTAGATCCCTGGCCCAATCCAGCCACTGTTTTTTTTCCCTCAGAACTACTGCTTACTTGAGATGTCACGGTGAAGTCCCAGCTACAGTATCATCTCTGCTAACTTTTAAGTGTGGCTACTTAAAACAACATGTATCCCTTTACACTCTCAACAGGAATGACCAAGAGCTCATGGTACATTTGGGACAGTGTCTAACAACCCTCTCAGGAAAAAAGGTCTTCCTCAGCTCCATTCTAAACCTGCCCTGGGGCAAATTAAGGCTATTTCATAGAATGGTAGGGGTTGGAAGGGACCTTTAGAGACCATCTAATCTGTTTCATCTCGTCCTGTCATTCGTTACTTGAAAGAAGAGACCAACCCCTACCTCACCACAACCTCCTGTCAGGAAGTTGCAGATAGTGTTCATGTATCCCCTCAGCCTCCTCTTCTCCACACTGAACCCCCCCATTCCCTCAGCCCCTCCCTAGCACCCTTGTGCTCCAGCCCCTTCCCCAGCTCTGATGCTTGGCTCTGGACATGTAACATTTGAAGAGCTGGAAGAAGCCCAATACGTGACCTTTGTCCACTGTTAGGAAATGCAGATAGTCTGGCCCCAGATAACGCAGTTGTGCACCCTCCCAGCCCAACAGATCTCTCCAGTGCACAATTACACAAGGCAGACTCCAGACCCGATGCAGCATCATGTCGAGGTCCATGGAAGGGCCTGGGTGAGCTAGGGCAGTGCCCCATGTGTGGCACTGGCCACAAGAAAGTATTTGAGGTCACAGGTTGGATGAGTCATACCCAAGGCCAACCAGCCGCTCTGCTGAGCTGCCCATTCACCTCTCCATCTCCACCAGCACAGGCCTCTGGAAAGCTGCAAACCGTGGGAACTGGGATATCACACCAAGCCAAGCAAGTGCAAAAACGTCGCTGTTGCTGACAGGAGATTAAAACTATCCATCTCTGCAAACCAGTGACAGTGAGAGGAGAAGAAGACCAGAGCTCAGCAGGTCTAGGTGCTGGACACCTGACAGGATCCTCATCTGTGGCAATCAGCCAGGTATTCGTAACATAGTGTGAACAGCCAGGGTTTCTTTTTTTTCTTGGAAGTTGGCAGTAATCTCAAGCATGGGGGTAAAGTGAGCAGCTGCAGTAAATGCACATAAACCCAACCTCTCCAACAAGCCAGGCAGAGCTTTGGAGTTAACATTAAGTTGTGTATTCAAGCATGGGGCCATGCTGCCACTTCGGGGGACTTTTAGAAGTGATTTTCTTAATTTTCAGCTTTGGCACATGTCCCCAAACACAGGCCATAAGGTGACTCTCTGATCTGGGAAACAGCAAACACTCTGTAGCTGTAAGAGTTTCACCATATCTTGTAATGTCCAGACTAGAAGGGAAGATACTACTGAGACTTTTACTGGAGAGCAAAGGCACAACTCTGCAGATAGCATGACTGTCTAGAGGATGCTTTGCACTGGGGTGCAGCATCTCCCTTCCATAGTGACAAGCCATTTTGGAACAATTACTTGACTAATGCTGGACATGCCAAGGTCTGAGAGGAATGACTGCATGCAGTTCTTTTCATCAGCACATCCCACTTAATGACTGCAGTTTTTAAAAAATCCTTAATCTACATGTTGGGAAAGCAAATAGATTAGGCATGCTTTGACCAAATCTAAGAAACTGGGTGATGCAGGCAAGTCTTTCCTTCTGCAAACTAGAGCAGTTTAGGGCAGCAGCATGCAATGATTTGGAAGTAGAAAACTGCTGCACTGAGCCTGTGGGTCATAAGCCAGTTTATTTTAGGTTTACTATAACCAGTATAGCTCATCTGGATGTATCTAGACCACATTCAGCACCCGGACCTCAACTCCTCAAAATCCAAGCCCTGGTAGTCAGTGCAAGAGGGAGTCACCCCAGTAGTTCAGCATCTGACTGCGTGGGAGTGTTTTTAAGTCACTGCTGGAACATTTTCTGCAATCTCTTTTCTAACATTGACCTTTCTGGTTGAAAAAGTTCAGATTCAGTTTTGTTTTTCACTAATTGTGTCATGAGGATTCACAGGGTATTCCAAAAGAGGAGCAAAACTAAGGAGTTATTTCAGTCCTAAGAGACTTAAAGGATTATTTCCTTGTAAAATACAAATGACAGTTTTCCTGCAATGTTTCTCCACATAATGCACATGTTAAGCTGTAATTTCCTCTGCCAGATGCAATGTAATCCTTCTCCTGCAGACACCACAGCACAACTGCTGCTGAGAAAACAGGAGCAAGAGAAGTTCACCCATTCATAGGTGCTAAAAGGCAACTTAACTGACAAACTTTTGGGGTTATTGTTGAAGAGAGTCTCTTAGCCCTAATACAGAAAGATGCAACTTTTTGCATTCAGAGTTCATCCTCCCTTTAGAAAACACCTGAATTGCTTTTTTGGTACCTGATTTCAGCCAAACTGCTTCTTTAAAGTTTGAGAAGACACAGCCAGAGAGCTGTTACTACTTCAGCCATTGCAATAAACTGCAACAAAAATCTACATCAATAAAGAAAGAAGGTGATTCCCATGAATGTGGCACAATCCACTTGTTTAGCAATTGCTTTTTGTCACTTGTTAATGGTTTGTCATGCAAAAAGACTGTGTTATTAATCTTATGCAGGTTCAGTGACTTAGTTTGTAAACAGCTCTTAAAACTCTTTAAGCAGAAAAAACAAATCCAACACATGTAGAGACAAATCTATCACATCCCATTTAAAAAAAAAAAAAAAACAAAAGATATCTGGATGGGTTTGAAGAACAGACAGAGAAATGGCTGGTAAATCACACAAAAGACCATTTTCAGTCTATTGTGATCTGTTTTCATTAAGCTTCTGTATATGATTGGGTGTTAGTTCCTAAAAATAATTTCTCCTCAGCCAGTCTGGTATATAAACTTTTGTCTCCCCGTTATGACTGAAGGAATAGCTACCTTCCTCGTTAGTTTTCTCTACAATAGAGAATCAAAGAATGATAGGGTCGGTAAGGACCTTTAGAGATCATCCTGCAGAAGCAGGTAACATGACTGCCCATTAATCCAGTAACAAAGAGTGGAACCAGTTTGGGGGCTTTGGGCTACTGCAGGGAGTGAACATCCCAAGCTGTTTTCATGCACTTGAGCTCTGCTTTTGCTGCACTAAAGGGATAGAGCCAGCTCCTTAGCCTAGCAGTGTGACATGCTCCCAGGGGAAACCCAGCTCCAGCCTGGTCCAGCTCTGCCTTTCTCAGGGAGAAAAACCCTAGGGTGAGAATCTCAGCAAGCCATGCTAAACTTTCCTCTGGCCAGAGCCAACGTGCAATTTCATTTATGAGAGATAAACCTTTTACAAAGAGGGTGGTGATGCATTGGGACAGTTTGCCCAAAGACTGTGGGTGCTCCATCCCTGGAAATGTTCAAGGCCAGGTGGGATGGAGCTGCAAGCAACCTGACCTAGGGCAAAGAGTCCCTGTCTGTGCCAGGGAGGTTGAAATAAGATAAGCTTTAATAGACAATCTCCCTGCTAAGCCAAACCATTCTGTGATACTGTAAGAGCACTTTCTAAGCAAGGAATTAATGCATCCAGTACCAGTCTGTTCCTAGAGATTTAGAGAAGAAAAACATCAGTTGCAAAGCCATATATGAGAAAGAAACCTGTTCACTTATTTTCCATGAAGATCAAATTATCTTGTACACATAGTTCACTACCTTGCATATTTTATATGCATAAATGTATGCTCTCTGTTTCTAAAGATACCTTACAGGAGAAAAAAAAAAATGACCTGTCTCTCTCCTGACTCTCCCTTTGTATAGACAGTGAAAAGTTTTCTACTGCATTTTAAGGTTCTTTGGGGATTTCCTCTGTGTCTTTGTGTCTTCTCTATTTGATCACTGCAGGGAGAAAAGTGTAAAGAACTCCATAGCAATTAGTCTATCCAGCTCCTTCATTTATCCTCTGCTGTAGTCAGAGGGAAATTTTCTGAGCAGCACAGAGCAATTTGCCTGTTGCTTTTCTGATTTGTCCTTACAAGGGAGCTGCATCCCCTTCCTCAGCCCACAGCAGGTGCAGCCCTTCAGAGATCCAGAGGCAAACACATTTTGGTCCTGTTATGAGTGTTTATCATGCCCATGGTAAATGTTTTGGGTTTCATGCCATTCTCACTCTATATGTCTTCTGGTGGTAATCATACTTTTCACATATATAGTGAAGGTCTTAATTCTCATCTGCTTTTCCTAAACACTTTAAGAGAAATTCTACAGTTGAGTGTCAATGTTCTGCTTTCTCCTGCTTCATCTTCTTTTTTTTCCCCACTAGGTCTTTGCACATGAAGTAATGAGCAGACACTAACCGCTAATAGAGCTGAAAAGTCTGTATTGAAAGGTACTTTAAAGTCATCCAGGTATTTGTATCCACTCATGTAAGGAGTTAATCAAGAAACAACATAAATTAGTCCACAAGTGCTGAGTTCAAGAGTTTCCATCCCATCGCTCCAACTATAGCACCCCAGAGGCTGCAGAAACTCCAGAAGAAGTCTGATTTAATCAGGGTCTTTGCAAATGGTTCCTGATGGATTCTCTAAAGCCTCAGTTTCCCCACAAGCAGCAGAGAGACCAGAGCTTTTGATCTTAAAGTATGCAATGATTTAAGTCATGTAGAAGAATTGAAGAGACATGGAAGCAGCATGGCACTAAACCCTGAAGGGAACAAGAACTCCACATCTCCCTCTCCCACCAAGTGTGCACATACTTCATTCACCCTGTCAGATCTGGGGGCAAAGATGGGGACATCCCTACAGAAATGTCTTCGACTCTATGTATTGAACAGTTGAAGTTCAGTGTCAACAAATAATGTTGATTTGTGCATACAATCAGTCTATCCAGTTATCCAAGAGATACTGGTAGACTATATACTGGAATACTATGTTCCCATTCCATCTTTACAAAATATACTCAAGCAACACATACTGCAAAACAGTTGTCTAGAGTAATTAAAGTGTAAGCAGTAATGATAAGACACTCTATTGTCTAAAGCATGAAGTTCAACAGCTCTCTAAAATTAATGTCCTGTTCCTGTAACTTGGTTGTTCTTGGCTTAAGTATTCAACATAATGCTACTCATTACAGAGAGCAGCGACATCTATATCCAAGGGGGAAATATGGTTCAAGTCAGCTTTCGTGTTTAAATATTAGTAGTAAATTCAAATTCAATTTCACATGATCAGTGTATGTGACACTAACTACATCAAGGTAGACTTGGGGATTTCTCAACTCTATATTGAAGAGAATTACATGACTGAAAACTAATTAGGGAGGCACATAAAGTGAATTTATTTAGTATTCTCTTGTATGTAGTTAACTTAAAGTAATGTATCAAATTTCCTACAGAAAAAAAATGCAGCTACATAACACTGAACAAAATGCATCAGAAATCAGATCAGGCAAATTAGCTTTTTTTTTCTTTTAAAACTGAAAATGTTTAAGCTGTAATGAAAAAATTATAATAGGGATTTTTTCCTCTGGAGGAGAGGAATGCTCTGGTACTGTGTCTCACACAGGGAATAAGAAACAGCTGCAATGCAAATAAGAAAAAGTTGTCAAGTGTTATTTTTCTCTTCTGACCAAATAGCACCTGAATTTCACTTCCCAAAGCTCTTAGGTGCAATTTTTTTGTGACAGCAGTGCCCTACACCTCACCACAGCAAAACCCAGTGACTGAGTCCTGCGTGGAGCAGGATTGTTCCACAACAGCATTCCAAATCATCATGTGCATCATGCCAAAAAAACCCAGAACATTCTTAAATCTTTTATCTCAACCCTCACACAGACTTTTCCTCCCATCTACATCATATTTTAAGATGACTCAAGCTTCCCTTGTCTCTCCTTTTCCCTGCCACTGCCTTGTGATGCTGCGCTGTCACAGTTGAGCTGTTGGTCCTCTTCCTCAGGCCCCTCTGCTGCAGTAGGTCGCCTGCCAGCGAGTCAGAGACAAACACTGCATCCCCAACACACAGCACGAGTGACAAAATGTTACCTAAAACATGTGTAATCAATGTTTTATAACCTTTTTTTGCTGGGTGTTATAAATGATAAATAGCTGACAATAGGTGTCTTATAAAGTATTTATATCCTATTGTCATTATTGTTGTGCTACAGCTTTGAACAAAGCATTAAAGAAAATGCAAGTCTAAGTGCTGGTGATTATACATATTAACAAAGCCATTTATGATGAACAGACAAACCTTTGAGGGTCACTGACACTGTGACAAGCTTTACATATGCATCTTTGCCTGGGAAGTTTTTGCTCTGTTCTTACCACTCAGCTGAAGTAACTCTATTTGAACTATAACAAAATGTCTGTTTATCTGGGAATAAACAAACAAACTGGATTCTTCTGAAGGTGGTGGCATCGAAATAAGAGGGTGATGTGACTGCAGTGGCAAAGGGACTCACCCTGTTTACTATCTTCAAGAACAGAACAGAGGACCACACAATGTCCCAAAAGTAATTGTACTGAGAGAGGGTAGTTCCTTCAGCTTGGGTTTATATTTGCAATTCCTGAGGCAAAGCACTTTTTGCACCCTGTCAAAAAATTATATCTACAATAGGAACTTGACTGAACTTTGCTTATTGACAAATTCCAGTGACATTTGTGGTTAAAAGCTGCCTGTAACGTACAAGAACATAGGAAATGCAATATTGCACTGGATTTTGGGGGAAGGGGGTGGGAAATTCCAACATGCAACTGTTGGTCCCTGGATCAACACAACATTGCTCCAAATTTTTGCTCTGCTTATATGTTCAACAGTATCATTCAAGTTCATACACTGATCAAGTCAGAAGAACCCAGACCAGCTCAGCACCTGTCTGCAAATCTGCTTTAAAACAAGTAAGCAAAAACCCAAACTTATCTCCTCATATTGTAACCATAGCTGGGAGTATAAGACGAAATGTCAGCAAAAGCTGATGGGAAGCATGCTCACAGAGTGCCCATTTCTCTTCCCAATTCAGAGAGGGCAGTCGAGTGATTAGCTTTGCTGTAGAAGTCTGCATTGCAACCAGAAGTCAGATAAGGCAAATCCTATCCTGGGGGATAATCTATTTTTTACTTAGGCATGCTCAAGGAAGACTAAAATGATGAGTAAACAGATTTTCAAGGATGTAGTTTTAAGCTGTGTTGACTGTAGAGGAGGGACACCATGCTCTTGCATTGGGGGATGAATTTGCCCACGATGGGGAAGTCAAACTCTGCTCCCTACCAGCCTGGGAGCGTGCTGCAGGGCCCTTGTGCCCCAGAAGCTGAATTTCCTTACTCAAGTAGCACATTTGTTGACAGACAGAAGGCTAAACTCTGCAAAATAAAACAGAATAAAACTTTCCAATTTCTCACATGCACTTTTGGTAAACTCAATGCTTGCTCAAGATGTTCCAAAATGGGGCTCTGTCAGTCTTAGATGCCCAGTTTTGCTACAAGAGGCAGTGATACAATTATTAGGATCAAGAAAAAAAGGAAGCAAACTTACATTTAAAAAGAAAACCAATTGTCAAAAATAGATGGTGAATGGAATAGGAAACTTAAAAGAAAAAAGAAATAAAACAGAGCTCTATTTTCAATACAATCATCTAGCAAAACTCTCAAAGGCCATCTCAAGTGTTTGGTAACTCAGATGTGTCTATGTGTGTGCTTCTGTCATGCAAACAC
The DNA here is from genome assembly GCA_013401255.1 of Urocolius indicus. Taxonomy (NCBI): domain Eukaryota; kingdom Metazoa; phylum Chordata; class Aves; order Coliiformes; family Coliidae; genus Urocolius; species Urocolius indicus. The sequence continues at coordinate 320,499 of WBNH01012526.1, forward strand.
AAAAAATGAATAGATCTTTCTACTTAGCACTGGAAATGTAAATGAATTATCTTTTTCTCTCCCTCACAGATTCAGTTTCCTGGGGTAAATAATAGTCAATGATTATTTTTCCTCAAGCATGCAAAAAATCAGCAAGGTCCTTTTTTTAAGTTCATAGTCTGTGTCACACATGTGCAAGTGCAAAACAAATGTTCCGCCACAAACTCCTCTGTTTTCTTTTTAAACAAAGTTGTCAGATCCTAAAAATTCTGGGCCTCCATAGCCTTTGGTACATGGGTCTCAGCCAGTAGTGATTGTTCACTATATGAAGTGGCAGGAGAGGGGAAAGAGATAAAGTGGCCTTTGCAACAGGGCTGGAAAAACAGGGTATGGGACCTTTTGTCTTCTGCAAAACCAAATTACATTAAAATTACCTGTTTCAAAACTCTTTCAGATATGTTCCATCCAGTAATTCTTCCCCTGCCTTAACTCTCGAGATAGGAAACGAAAGGGTGGTTACCTGGAAAATACAATCTGTACAGAAACAGTAAAAATTGAGATGGTTTAACCTAAAGAGCAGAATAAGCACTGCTAAGTGTGTATTTGGTTGGTAGCTGCAAAGAAATTGTTCTGTGTGTCGACTTCAAAAAGAATAACTAGTAACAGGCTTAAGCTGCTGAGAAGGAGATTTTGATTAGACAGTAGCAAAAAAGAGCCTATAGAGATTGTGAAAACTCCATCACTGAAGATTTAAAGAGTAAGTTAGACAAGTAGCTGTCGTGAATGATTTAGGTATAGTTGATCCTGCCTCCCAGCTCTATTTCCTATAGTATCTATGTTCTTCCCTCTGCACTTTTATTGGTAAATCATACCTTGGTTTTATTGTGACTTAAAATGAGAATATTTTTGAATCTTTATTTAACTTGTAAATGAAACTCATTAGTCTTATTTTTCATATTGTTTTCTGAAACTTCAGGCATCTAGGAATTCACCAAGTGTTCCTAAACAAGCACAGTCTTCAGTCAAGCAAAGGAGTGGTTTCTCTTTAGGTACCTATTTAATTTAGCAAATAGCACACACATTAAAATAAAGACTTTTCAATGTGACACACAAAAAGACAAAGCAAACACTGGATAGAACCTGAATGGAATTAGTAAACAACACATGCTAAATGCACAAAGAAACACACTGGCATCAGATATCTCAGTGCCTGAAGAAGATTCTTTCCGTCCTCTGATTGTTCAGGAAAAGAAAGAAAAGAAATGCTGAGGAATATTCTGCCTGTTCTAATTGAAGGCTAAGATTAAAATGAAGATGCAACGATGTAGACGAAGTAGTTTTGGTCAAAGGATAAACAACTAGGAATTTATCTACATGATCTATTGGTATTCTGCAGAGATGACTAAACCAGTCTCAGAAGTAAGAGACAAGGGAAGCTGCAACATAAACTGAAAACGACCCAGAAAAATTTCCTGACTTTTGAAATAGTTTGAGTGACATTCTTGGGGCATTTCCAGAAATAGAAGTGCCCAGTACTCAAGCACAGCAAAGAAAGAAAATATTCCTACTGCAGCAAAATCAAAAATAGTCATGGAGCTTTCAAAACCTCCTATCATCATTTCTTTAACCTTGTCCTTCTTGCCTGTGTGAATTCTCAGTCTGCGTTCCTCCAATCCACCCAAAGTGTTGGCATCAAGCAAAATTAATGGCACTTTAATGATGCAGCCCCAGCCACGCAGAACTTCTTCAGCTGGAACTACTTCAAATCAAGCTCTCCAGCCTTCTTTTCTAGGCTTTTCAAAGCCTGTCTCACTTTCGGATTTTTTTTTTCTGCTTGCCTAACACATTCCATTTTGCAGTCAGTGCTGAACATTGTATCCTTCCTATTTTTTTTCTGCTCATGTCAAAGTCATAATTCTTAAATTGGCTTTTGTCTGTAGAGGCAATTCTATTTAGATTTCATCTCGTCTTCTGTATACTACATAATCCTTCTTTGTACCTACCTTATCCTTCCTCAAACTAGTCTGCTACTGCAAATACTCCAGTCTATTGGAATATGTATTGAGGCGAGTTATTTATCCTATTTGTTTTTTGTAACATAGTCTACAACAGAAGTTACACACCAGAATCACAGAAACTTAAGGGCTGGAAAGGACCTGGAAAGCTCATCTAGTGCAACTCCCCTGCCAGAGGATGGCCACCTAGAGTAGGTCACACAGGAACTCATCCAGCTGGGGTTGAATGTCTCCAGAGAAGGAAACTACACAACCGATTTGGGCAGCCCCTGCCAGTGCTCCATCACTCTCACAGGGAAGAAATTTTCCCTTGTGTTTCTTTGGAACCTCTTCTGTTGCAGCTTGTCCCCGTTGCCCCTTGTCCTATCATTGCCACCACTGAGAACAGCCTGGCTCCATCCTCCTGACACCCACCTCTTGTGTATTTGTAAACATTAATGGGGTCATCCCTCTGTTTCCTCTTCTTTAAGCTGAAGATCCTCAGCCTTTCATCATAAGGGAGATGCTCCACTCTGTCATCTTTGTGACACTGTGCTGAACTCTCTCCAGCAGCTCCCTGTCCTCCTGGAACTGAGAGGCCCAGAAATGGACACAATATTCCAGATGCAGTCTCACAAGGACAGAGTAGAGGGGGAGGAGAACCTCTCTCAACCTGCTAACCACACCCCTTCTATTACACCCCAGGATGCCATTTGCCTTCTTGGCCAGGAGGGCACATTGCTGGCTCATGCTCATCCTGCTGCCCACCAGCATCCCCAGGTCCCTTTCTCCTACTCAATTCTCTAACAGTTCATTCCTCACCATGTACTGGTACATGGGGTTATTCTTTCCCAGATGCAAGACTATACTTGCCCTTGTTGAATTTCATTAGATTTCTCTATGCCCAATTCTCCAGCCTGTCCAGGTCTTGTTGAATGGCAGCACAGCCTTCTGGCGGACAATACCCAGAAAAATGTTTTTTTATTTGATTCCTCTTTCTACTGATACTCCTAATACCAATGTTTGGCTTAGGAACTTCTTGAAATCTCCTACCCATGGTATTTAAAATCACATTGATTAAGTTGGAGTTTAGAAAAAGTTTGGCTGTTAATTTTATCTCTAATCACCTTATAGAAAAATCCCAGTGTTTTGTAATGACATCATACATAATCATAAGGCAAAAGTAGGATGCTATATATCTGTTTTGCATCATTTCCTTTTGTTTTACTAATTAGAACATATTTCTGTATCTCACTTTTCCTGCTCTGTGCAGATAATTCAACACAAGTAGACCCTTTTGTAATATATTATTTATTTTAACTTCAGGTTTTCACTATTCTATTGGCTCATCAATAAATTCAGCAGAAAATTGGTTTTCCTTGTTTGTTACACATTTTATATGCATGATTGGGTCATAATTCATTTCAAGAACCAAGAGGAAATTTCAGTTGTGGTGCACTGAAACTTCTTATCTACTTAAGGAAAACCATTTTTTACACTCTCTTCTTTGAGGGTGAGGGAGTAGTGGAACAGGCTGCCCAGAGGAGTTGTGGAGTCTCCTTCCTTGGAGGTCTTCAAGATCTGCCTGGACATGTTCCTATGCCACCTGATCTAGGTGAACCTGCTTCTGTAGAGGGGTTGGACTAGATGATCTCTAAAGGTCCCTTCCAACTAACGTTCCTTGTGAGCAAAGTTTAATTCACATGTATGTATAGATGTTATTACACCACTACCTATCAGTATTGCTTCATTTCAACCTCTCATAATGACAGCTTCTTAAGCCAGGCATATTATTCATCCTGAACATTTCTGGGAAGTAAAACACCCTGATTTCAGTCCAGCCTAACTAGCTCTCAGGATACGTGGGTTGACCATCCAGACTTTTTCTTACAACTCTCATCAGAGCCCTGTTTGTGCTCCAGCTCCTTAGAGCATCTGTAGAGATTCATATCCTTTCTAGTAGGTGGGGGCTGAACGTTAGCATGCAAAAAGTATCCAATCAAAGGTTTTTAAATCAAACTGCTCTTCCAGTCTGAAAAATAAACTTATTTCTCAGAAGGCTGTTACTGTTGAATGTGTACCCACCTTGGCCCCCAACCACGAAGAGGAATATTCCTCCCAGCACAAACTCTTCAGAGTACAAACTGTGCCTGCATCTCTATTTGAAATTACCTAGCACATTGCAGCATTCTCCAAAACAAAATAATCATATGCAGACTGCAGAATGTGCTTCTCCAGCATAAAGCATCTGGTTTCACAGTTCATTAGAAGTTTCTTTCTCTCTTATGGCTTTGTGGATAACTTCATACATGCTATTTAGAGCCAACAGTAAACTGGCATTTCCAAAGTCACAGTTTGAACACTTTTCAATAGCTACGGCAGACACACGTCGTGTTGGCTTTATCAGCTCATGCTCTGTTCTATGTGTTCTCCTGAGAGTTTCCTGCATACAAGAAGCTGATGTTTTCACTAAACTTGTGTGGTTCTTTTTCAGACTACCTTTTTAACTATTGCTTTTGTATCATCTGTTACAGACTGTTCAGCTTTCTGTGCTGGGCAGCACTATTTATGCAGATAATAGAACCATTCAGTCCTGGAGTTTCATGAGTTCACGCCTGCCTTCCCTCCTTTATTGAGGCATAAATAACACAGGGAATCTCTAAATCTGGGGATAGATCTGATTTATCCCTTAGATCTCAAGTATAGTATATTACCTCCAGCTTTCATGCTTTTAGCAGAAGATCCCTCATTGTTAATCGAGTTTTACAAATCCCCTTTTAGCAGCTCTCTCTCACACTCTGCAAACACGATCACCTCCTTGTAAATGCAGACTACAGGCCTCCAAAGTTTTTCGGTAGTGATCACAAGGGTGATGTGCTATCTCACAGTTACCCACTCACTTGTGTAACCCACCACTAGTTAATAGTGGTGGGGGTTAATTCCAGGCTGGGAGTTCAGATTCACTGTAAACTTCACACTCTCCACATTGCCTCCCACCTCACTATCTCATATTTAGCACTGGTAGAGAGCTAGAATTCTTCAAACAAATTCAAAATAGGCTTTGCAGACGTGTGGGTTTTAACACAAACCAGCTTGAAGGCATGAAAACCTGCAGAACAGGCTGCCAGAGTGCCCAGACTGGCCAGCCAGACAAGTTGATGATGAGGATGTGACCCAGCTTGGAATCAGCACAAAGTCCATGAGCATCCCTGACTCAAAGTTCCAGAGTATTGCCCAAGTCGCTGCCTCAGGTCAGAGCATTTCATCACCTGCAAAACTAAGATGGGTCAATTCTTGCTCTGTAAGAAAACTTCAAAGCCTGATTTTGGTTTGGTTTTGTAGCATTACCACCTTCCCCATTGGTTTCCCAGTGTTTCCTGATGGAGCATTAAGTCAGCTTGGAATTTCTCTCTCATAACAAAGCTCTTTCTTCTAAAATGATCTAGATTATTATACAACTGACTATTCTCTTCAACTCTCCTCTAAAAATTGTGAGATTCACAAGCTTTAAAAGAAAAGGTTTATTCCAGATCATTTCTCATATTATGGAAATGATTAAGCCATGACTAGATCCTTGAGAGACATGAAAACATCCCAGTTACTGTTTGCAATTGGTTTGCAAGTTTTGCATCTCTTTAGTATGGGCCACAGTCATTTTTTTGTGTCCTAATTTCTTGTGTTGAAATGTCATGCAGTAGCAAGTCAAGTATAGGATTGCAAGTACACTATGGCAGCTCAGTAAGCATTATCAGTCCTTTTATCTCAGATCTTTGCTCCCAAAGTCTGAAATCTTGGAGATAGTTGACTGTCAAACTTCTCCTTACATCTGCAATTTTTCCTATGAGCAGTGCAAGACTCATCCTTCTTGGAAAGAAGTTCAACCAGTGTCTTATACACAAAATGAGGGATGATTACAAAAATGAAGGTAGGGTTTGTTAAAATTCAAGTGTGGGGTAGGCTGCTGGTTTAGGGTGTGAGAAGTTTTCTTTCCTTTCTCATTGTCTTTACTTTGGTTGGGTTCTTTTAAATACATGATCCTGGCAGAAATTATTCCCTCTTGGGAAAAGGCCCTTCGTTCAAGGAGATCAGCTCTTTGCTTATGACAAAATCATTTACAGTTCCAAAGGACTCCACCTTTGAAAACAGGTGTCATCAAGCTAATAATTGTTTCTAACAGTCAAGGAGTGAAAAGGTCTCTTCTAAGCATATTTCTAAATGCAATTAGACATCTATAGATAAGATTTCTCTCTCTTGGGACTCTCTATAGGATTTAAGTGTTTAATTTCCTTCATAAAACCTCTGAATAGTAAGGAAAGCCTTTTTATTATTGTTTTTTGGTTTATGACCAGATCATAGCAGCTCACAATAAAAGCCAGAGGGATAAGGTGGGAACCTCAGACCAGATGGCTTTCCATAACCACATCTTCCATTTTTTTTTCTTCCTTGTATTGCTAATTACATATTAAACCTGTCCTTACTCAAGTACCAAGGATCAAATTATGATTTACCACCAGAGATGCTGTAGCTTGAGCATCCCCTATGGGAAGGAATGACTCTATGGCAAGGTCAACAAATGAGCAGTTCAAGTTTACATTCCTTAAAGTATTTAAATGACTTGGAATTAATGTCTTCTAGGTTCCAGTGTTTGGGAGCTGCACATCAGTTTTGGTGGTGGTGGTGTGTTTGTGGAGCTGCAAAAACACAGGAATGTTTTAGGAACACTCAGATTCATTAATTCCATTTATGAATACTTTATATATGTTAAATATATGTATACACATGTGTGTATGTGCAAATGTAACATCTTTCTATACCAGTTCTTTTTTTTCTATAAGTGTAGTTCGCCCAACTGAAAAAAGGGAAAGGAAATCACAAGATTTAAGTGAGTAACTAGAAGAGATTTTCCACAACAGTCTATATGTCTGGAGGTCCTGCACTAACACTAAGACATGTTTTCAATGAGCAGTAAACACCTGCATTCACTCCAGGTTCAGTATTTCCATGGCTGTGTCCATCCTGCACAATACTCATCCTACAGAGTCAGTTCTAGGGCCGGCCTCTACTTGTTCAGCCAAGGATATGTCATTATACTTGCAGCAATTAGATTTGACTTTAAATCAGCAAAATGGAGATTTCTCCCAATCCCATTTACAATAGTCTTGAAGAAAATAGGTATACTCTCCAATCTCAGCCTCTCTTATGCTCCATAATTACACACAATGGGCACCAGAAGCCACGCATAACTATAAAATGATTATGATTTATCTGGGTATTTTGTTCGTTTAACATATTATGCCAATTGTCCTAATTTAACTAAGTAATTCTGTTAATTCAACTTTGGGGTTAATCTTGCTTTAAGAACACTTTTTGCTGAACAGTAAGACTGCACTTAATTGATGCATTTCCTTTCTTTTCTTTTTTTTTTTTTTAAGACCTGAATGTAACCTTTTTGGAAGAAAAAAAAAAAAGAAGAAACCAACAAAAGTTTCTGGTGTATCATGTGATTAACAGATACAAGTACCTTCATTTTTTAAATTAGTCTAAGGCTATTTTCCTTTAACTGTTGTATAAACAGGGAATTGAAGGGTAAAATAGTTAAAACTTAATGCTATAGTGCTAATGTGGCTTTTAAATCACGTCAGCAGCAATCACTGCATTATAATTAACAATTTATTGAACCAGCAATAAAATGAACATCACATTACTTCTTAAAGCAGCAGAATAAAATGGCTAATAAATAGCATAAGCCAGACAAATTGCAGAGTAATAGAAATTTTCTTAAAATTTATAGTGTGCAGAAAGATGGATGTGCTATTAGTAGGAGCTCCAATACTTGACAAAATTCTTTTGCAAAGACATAGTTACCATGCATGTCAGAGTTCACAAGTCTAAGTGGTTTATCCAAATTTCAACTCACTGCTATTACAGTGGAAAATACTCATTACAAGGTTTTGTAACTGCAAGCAATGTGTACATTTGCCAACATTCAAACTGCTACTGCCAAAAAGATACTAAAATATTTTATAAACTGTCAAATAACAAGTCTGCTAGCTTAATCTGAGTCTATTTTATACTTCACAGGCGGTAAAAACTCCTGGGCCTGATCCTCAGGTTCTTCACTCAGGCAGAAACTTTCCTTGGCTTCAACACTTAAAAGTTACCTTGAGCTTTTGCCGATGAGAACAGCTGGATTGGGCCCTATGTTATAAGGAAAATTCATTAGAGGGGGAAAAAACCCCACAGATTCAGTGAAGCTGGAAGCTCAACTAAATACTTCATCTCTATCAGGGCTGAGGTTACTGACAACGAAACCGTGCTGCCTTTTAAATGTTCCTGCTGTTAAGTTGTGTTGTGATTCGTCATGTCAAAGTGTCTCTCTTATGTTCCTATTTCAACATAACAGATGCAGTTTTACATGACATGTCACAACATGGAGCATCAACTGGAAAGAGTCTAGAAGAGCTCTTTCCTTTTTTTTTTTTTTTTCCCCTCTTTGGGAAAGAAATAAGAGACAAAAAACCTCCTCTGCTTTTTCACTGAAATGTATGGCAAGGTAACTTGCTGTGCAGGTTTTGTGAGCAACCACTGTAAGGAAAGGACTTTAAGCCTTCAGTTTGAAATTGAATCATGTCCATCAACTAACTCACGCTCAAACCTCAAATTTATGTTATGAATTTTAACATGAAATCTGGAGTCAATCTCTGCAGTAATGAGCTGCTAAGACAATAGACACTGATAAGAACATGCATGTCTTTAGCAATGCATTACTCTCTGAACCCTGAAGTTACAATTAGCTCACTGTTTTAAGGTGTCATTGATTACATGATATTATAGTTCTCTCATTTTCCAAAAAGGCAGCTCTCCTGATGATGGTGCATTTCCAAGAGTATTGTACTGAGGAGCAGCTTTGACCTATTCTGTCTGAGACCATGGAGTGCACGCACATCAGAAACTCACATCCACATGCACAGGGAGAAATTACTGGCTATGATGACTCTACAATCACAGTGCCCAGATATATTGGATACACTAAAACAATAAACAAAATAAGCTGGACCAACACAGCTGTCTGATTAAATGGGTAAGCACTGGTCTAGCTGCACTGAAGTCATTATTTACACGAACTGAAACTTGGGAGTTTAGTCTCCAGAGACTAAGTAGGATTTTACTAAGCCTCCATTTAACAGAGCTGTGAACAGAAGGAGGTATTTTTGCCTTTATTAATTAACTCCTTTAACAGGAGGCCCCCAAAGAAACAAGAGCAATTGCCTTCTTGAGACCTGTAAACTTTTCTCTGCTCCCCCCCCCCGCTGAGAATGTTTCACAGCCACATTTCTAGTCCATCCCACGCCCACATCTTCTGAGAGACAGGCTTTGAAGGTGGTTGAAGCAATATCACTATAACAGCAGCAATCACATCTCTCACCTGAAGATACAGAGAAAACCAAATGAAGCTGAAAATGCCAAAGATGTAGATGCAGCCTCAGGTACCAACAGAACTAATGCTCATTAAACCAATAGCAAACGTGTTGAGATTTAGCTCCTTTGACAAAATGCCATGGCACATAATTCACAGTGTCACGTTAATATCCCTCATTTCTTCATTGTAGTGGGGTACTATCCTTCATTAAGAAAGAGAGAAGAATGTATTGCCAACACCAACTAAAAGTTCACGTGTTGCAGTGTTTCATTCACCCTGAAAATCAGACAAGGTACAGAGAGGCAAAACCCCCTCTGGCAGCAGACAAGAATAAACTAAAGCCATAGGGACATTTTTTTCCCCTAACGTTAGTTCAGCTGTAATTTGTTGCTGGCAGCAGCTCTTCTCATTTACACGAAGATACAAATTCTTCTCTATCAGCTAAAAGAGATGCCAAAGCATTCATTAATCTATTGAACATTAAAAAGAAATGTTTGATTAAGAAAGAATTTAAGTTATATACCTTTTCCTTGTTTATATTAAAAATACAAAGAACTCAAAATCTTTCAAAGAAGGTTTGTTCTAATATTTGCAAAGTAATTGTTGATTAAAAACTACTGAGAAACTCTTGCAAGTCTTTTATTTCATGTCAAATTTATCCTCTCTATTAGAATAGGTGTGTTTTTGAATAAGACTCTCAATTTTGGATGATTGTCCAAAGGAATTTAAGACACTTTTGCTGTGTACTGCAAAGATAAACATTATCATTTGATGCAAAAAGAATGTAGAAGTGATGCAAGGAAACTAAACAAAGTTAAAACTATACATCATTGAAAAAAAAATTTGTAATTCCATCATATGAAATCTGTGTCTGTGCTTCAAATGATGTTGAAGATATGGCTGGGTAGACCAAAGTTGCTTTTTGATTTCTAGTTTTAAAAGGAAAAACGAATAAAGAGCATTTCTGGTGCAGTTTTACTAAAGACAGCCAACTTCAGGTCAGACAAGTTAGCTGGAAAGTCACTCATGAAAAGAGATCTCTCTGAAATTCAGGTACTGCTTACCTTTAGCTGTACCAAGCAGAGCAAAACATGAAGGTATCTCAACACGGGAAATGTGATCATGAACGCTAATTAACTCCTAACATCATCTGAACCACACCAAGGATATATTCTGTGTGGAACAAACTAAGGCCTAACAAAATGACAGATGTTGAAGGCATGAAAAGGAACAGTAAAGCACTATATTTTTGATCATGGCTAGGAAGCTAGAAGAAGTGAAGGAAACCAAGAGTTTTGTGTGAGCTTTTACTAAAGAGTTTTGTTACCCTGCGATGTGTTGTATAAAATTCTAATAAACTGGACAAAACTACAGCAGCACTTCTAGGATCACAAGTGGCTTGTAACACTAAGGTTTGTACAGTCAAGTGGCTGACACTCATACACAGAGCTATGGCCATCACAGAATTCTTTTTTGACCCATTCTAGCAGATCACAAGCCATGTCATAAAACCAAAGGAATTGTAGAACTTTTGTGTCTGGCTTTTACACAGCTCACTGTTGCCACAGCTACACGGATGGACATCACAAACCTTAGAGATGTTTACAGTATGTTTTCTAAAGACCCCACACTCCCCATAATCACTGGGATTTACTTGTTTAGCTCTAGGAAGTGAAGCTGATGTAAAATAACCTCCAGAAGAGCAGAACACCTCTTGCTTACAGAGAGCATCTCCGCAACCACATTAGCATACCCAGAAAGATCATTTTGATTAGAGATTCTCAAACTAAATGGCTACACAGAGCATAATTTCTCCAAAGCATAGAATAACATACACCAAAGACATCATGAAATTGTCTTACCAAGTACACAAATCATAAAGACATACACTGGGGAGATGAAGGCATGGATCTCAACTGAAAGTATCCTAATGCCTACTGTGGTAGCACAATGAGTCCAAAGCAAAAAAACCAACCAACCAACAAAAACAAATTCAAAAAAATCCCAGACCCAAATATGTTTAATATTTTTTATTTTGGGATCTCAAGAGATACAAATTCTCACCCAGTAAATTCAAAGACTCTCTCAAGATGCAATTTTAAGTGAAATAGTCAGACTAGCATCTCCAAATTCAGCACATAATGGCTCAACTTGCCATAACTTAGCTATCTGTTTGAAACAGCACACTGTGCCCTGGCAAGTACCTACTAAAGAAGGATATAGAAAACATTTTAGGACCAGAAAAAGCTACTGAGTTGCCTTATGAAGTCTAAGACTCCTGTTGTTCTTGTTTCAAATTAAAAGTAATAACTGGGATGGAGAGAGAGGGAGGGGAATGAATAAAAACGATAATTAAGAAGAAGTTTGAGCTACAAAAGCAAATTTTGTAGAAGATATGAGTTCACTAAGACTTTGAAAGAGGGAAGAGATTTTTTTTTTTAAGGTGATAAAGTGAAGTATTGTCCTAGTAAGTTTTATTCAATGTCATTAAATCTGTTCAAAGCAGTTGAAAAACTTTGCCAGGGCTCAGAGTTTTGTACTAGACACATCAGCTATTTCTGATGTTAGGAAATTTTCCTTATGCTGCCATCTTGTGCCCCAGAATCTTATCTAGAAAGAAACAGTAAAAGAAATTAAAAAAAAAAAAAAAGAAGAGGAAAGAAAGAAAAAAAACCCTATCTTATATATCTCTGGCCCTGAAAGTTGTAAAAATACTCTGCAAAAGATTAGCAGGGTATACAAGGTAGAAAAAAAAGTTTGCCAGTGGTTGCAGATAGGTTGAAGTAGCAGTTTAGATGCTCATAAGTCAAATCAACATCCAGGAATGGAGAGGTTAATCTGAAATAGCATCAGAACTTTGTCATCATCTCACAATATCTTCATTTTTTAATGCTTTTATTGCTGATAAAATTCATTGTTAGATTCACAGAAAAGAGCAGTTCACCATGAGGAGTCAGCAGGAGAGATGCCCCCCATCCAACACCCAGTCTCAAGCCAAGAGAGTTCAGCTCACAAGTGAAGTTCAGTAAAGCTCTGCTGTTATTTAACTGCTCTTCTTTCTGTTTTCCTTTGACCATAACCAGCTAGATTCAAAAGTTGTTTCATCTGTGTGTTTCCCTTAATACTTACCTTGGTTTTCCAAGTCTTCAGCCTATCAATTATACAACATTCCTGTTGTATCCTAAAATGCTTCACTCATTATCATATTTTAACAAGTTGTATCAGCTATTTCACTACTGCCTTACCTATTTTTCTAAAAAGAAGCTATTCAACTACTGGAAACAAAATTTGCACCACTGTATTCACCTAATGCATTTAGCAAGTGGATATAGTAATTGATAACAGACAGGGCTACTTTTAATACATTTTGTATTTCATAGATAATTTGTCTGACCAAGACCTCCAAGGCTTTACACAAGAACTTCTGCTCCATTATATGAGGTGCTATAGAAATGCAACATAAATTACAACCCCTGCTTCAAAATATAAACAGAGGGATATGCACAGCTGGATGCCAATAAACAATACAACACCATCAGTAACATATATGTGACTGATATAACCTGTATTAAATTTCCCAGCCCTTTCAGAAAGGTATAAAAAGGATCTTTTTAAACAAGGATTTGAAGGAAGATACTGAACTAACTTTCACAAAGTTAAAGGATGCTGTTCCCAAGCATGGCAAGACACATGCAGTGCTAGTTAATTTATTATGTAGAGAAACAACATCAGGCTTTATGTTCCCATGCTTTAGATCAATAAAAAACAAGCTGTCCTGTTTAGAGAACAATAACAACAATGTGACCAGAGTGCTATAACATATCATTCCTGATCAGTCTGCCTAGTTGTAGTAGTGCAAATAAAAGGAAAGGTGGCTCCACAGCATCATTGCCTCTTATTTCTTCTACCCATCTTCTATAATATTACCCTTTTGTTTCCCAGTCCTGGCAGAAATGATATAATCTCTATATCTCTTATGAAAGAAAGCTTTATTTTGTTTAGGTAAACTACAGGAATTTAATCTGTCCCTCTACATTCCACCAGTGTGCCAAAAACTCAAGACATCTTCCTTTTCTTTGTTTAAGCTCCTCCTTTAAAGAGCAGGCACACGGGTGCTCCTTGCTGTCCATCTTGCTCAACTCCTTCACTCCAAAAAATCCTGAAAATCTCCCAAAAAATCCCCATGCTCAGCACTAGCTCAGATGATTTTTAAAAGTCTGCAAGGATGGATAAGCTCTGAGAAGAGCCTCCGTGCACTTCATTCCAGTATCCAGGTGGTTACAACATATGCAGAATTGGAAGGGCTCTGGCAGCAGCCCTGGAGCAACACTGCTAAATCATGGGCAGCTGGTTACACCTTGAAGCACCAGGTGCTGTGATTTTTACTCAGCAATTCAGTCAGTTTCACACCCACCTGGCAAGCCAACCACCCAGCTTTAATGTACTGCTTTCCCAGCTCTAGGTTGCCAGAAAGCTTGCTTGTGAGTTTTGGAGTTGTTCACATTTGGGCTGAACATGAAGCGCATACTTAGCCCTCTTTATGTCAAGGGTGTACAAGCTTCCACAGCCTTTCCCCATGCTCCTGATTAATCCCAGGAAATAAAGATGATTTTTCTAGAAGTGCATGTTTAGTGTCCATAAGGAAATATTCTTTAAGAAAAATTAAGCAAAGAGAAAAAATGCTACATTTCTAGATGAAATTAGGAGACAAATTAACAAAATGGACACAGAGCTAGAAAGTTTTGCCAGACTCATTGATACTACAAAAAGCACTGGAATGGATAACATGTTTCCTTCTGTTCCTATTACCTGTAATCTCTGACCTTCATAGTACAGGCTTTTTGTATGGAACAAAGCTAAACCAAAGGAGGTAAGAAATGAACTGCTTTGCACACAGTACAGATGCCCTGGGCACTACTCTTCCTGAAATATCCTTTATTCCACTGTAAATTCACAACTTTTGCACTTGCTTGAAAAGCCAGAAAGCTGACAGAGAGTTTGATGTTTACTAAAGTGAAACAGTTTATTAGGAATATAAAGAATTTGTCTTGGTTGTGGGCCCCAGTTATTGTACAACAATATCAGATTGCTAAATCTAATCCATAGCTCAAGCCCGAGAAGCATAAAGGCAAGATGTCTTGTTCTAACCAAGCATGAATAAAGTCACTGTGGAAACATTCCCCAAGCCAACAGAGCTTCAAATCATTTTCCCAATTGCCTGGACACATATATGACACAAGAGGGAAAAAAAAACAAACCAAAAAAGAGTGCCTTGGATGAGTGATATTATTACTTATATTAATTTAAACTATTGGACAACACATCCAGTGTCAAAAGCATGAAATGTGGTGTTTACTTCTCACAGGACTTCACAGGAGATTATATTGGCAAAGTGACTTGCAAAGTGTGGGGAGTTTTCATTTAGGTAACTTCAGATGACTGCAACAGGAAGGTATTACGCACAGTGAAACGAACTACAACACACACAAAGAACTTGGCAAAAATATTCACAGTCCATAAATACATAAAAGAATCCATATTTTATAAGTGACAAAAGAAATGGCAAACATACCCATTCAGCACTGCAGGTGCACAACATCCTTAAACTTCCAGGAAAAAAAAAAAAAAAGGAAGAAAAAAATTCACTTACCTCTGTGAGTACATTTGAAAAAAAGGGGGATACATCATAGGATCCAGACAGCACAGTAATCCCCAGCCTTAGCACAGAAGAAACACCCTGGCTCAAGTGAGTAACT
Source organism: Urocolius indicus (assembly GCA_013401255.1). NCBI lineage: Eukaryota > Metazoa > Chordata > Aves > Coliiformes > Coliidae > Urocolius > Urocolius indicus. The sequence goes on from WBNH01012526.1 coordinate 335,648, forward strand.
TAAAAGCAATAGCGCAAATGCCTCCCTGGCAGGACTGGGTTAGCTCAGCAGGTGAAGCCAATGCTGCTTCCAGGTGCTTGTAGTGGTGGTGGGGCTTTCTTAATGCCTGTGTAAAGGATAGCAGGAAAAACCTGGCATAAATAATAAAGAGGCTGAGGATCAGAAAGCCACTATGCTTCAGAATTTTTGTTGTGATATTTCACGTTAAGGCCAGATGTTGCTCACCTTTATCAAAGAAAACAAGCCAGTTTCTGCATCTTGGATTCAGCATTTTTATCTACTTTAATCAGCTACCTGCACTGCTTTCTGTTCACTGTGAATACTACACTAAAAATTTACCTTCTTTTAAAGGAAGGAGGCATCAGCTCTTGGAAATGGACAATTCCTGCAACGGTTTCATACTTAGAGCCAGTAAAAAGGGCAGCAAGACAGGAACTACCAACTAAACCATTCATTTGCACTTGTCCACAGTGTTCCTGTGACAGGGACAGATTTATGAAAGCAAAGGAAGGAGTAGATGTGTTTCTCATAGGTAGCAATTAGTAATTCCCTTCCTATAGACTTCACGTCACCACAGAGAAATAAAAGGGTTGGGTTGTTTTAGTTTTTTTTACTCCTTAAAAGGTATATTAAACCAGTTCAGAAGTCGTTCAACAGGAACAGAGAGAGCACAGGAGGCATCCAGGTGCACTGCAGAGCCTCCCTAAAACCACCTTCAAATGAAACAACTTTTCATGTGGAACCAGAAGATTTATATCAAGCTAAAGAGTCTGTTTGTTCAGATGCACAAGCAGCACATCCTTTCTGAACCACAGCCAAACCTACACACCTGGCAGGTTGGCAGGTCCAGGTATGGGCACTGGCCATGAGTCTGGCCTGTCAGCTATACAGCTAAATGTACTGAGTCAGCTGCCACTAAATAAAGATGAGACTCCACTGATTTAAGTGGACAGTGGGCTGGAAAAATATTGCACTTTGTGTTCAGACACAGCTTTGGCACAGTGCAGAGAGGTTTCAGGGTCTGCAGTATAGTAACTTCTCCAGCTCCTCTTACAGAGCAGCAGCATCCGACAGGCCCATCCATCCTGTAATGCATTTGGGAACAAACTCCTCCTTCAGGAGGGTATCTGAGAGCATTTTAATTCTGTTAAAACCAAAATAATGCTAAACAAGGATAATATTCACCAACAAAATATCTCCCTTCCCAAAAGAGTCCTAGAAATCCTAATGTACTGACTGGTTGCTAGTTTCACTAAATAGAAATACAGTAATTTAATAATCTTAGCATAGCAGTTTTCAGTAAGGAAAATTAACTAATTCATTATAGCTTCTAATTTGCTGAGGCATAGCTGCCATATTTGTAAAATCAGCAGGTTCAGAAAAAAAAGCAAGTTTTTAATGAATGTTCTTTTTTTTTTTACCTCCCCCTTCCTAGATACATAAATGACACAATTACTTAGCTCCCTCTAGTGCCAATTTCTAAAATAAATTTCCCACTAATGACTGTATTCACCAATGTAATCATAGGAGCAAATTAAAAATTCACTTGGCAATAATTAACTACTGAACTCTCAAAGGATTCAGTAAATTGCCATGAACTGAAGCAGGATTCAACTAGTGTCACAGTCACAAAGAAAGGTCAAATGTAGGCTTTTCTGCACTAACAAAAATATGACATCAGTGTTCAGACGCTGTGGAGTTGGAACAATCGAGGCACACACGCCAATAAAGAAGAGCAGTCAGGGAGCAGTGATAGCAAATGCAGTAGCTCAATCATTCCTCTGACATTTCCAGTGCCATTATTAAAGCTGCATTCATTTTTTTGTTTGTTTCATTTGCAGTCTTCATTTTGAAAGCTCAATCATTTGGCTTTCAAAAGATATTCCAGGCTGAAACAGGACACAAACTCAGAAACCTGGACTAGAAAAACAGTCTCTTGTCTATTCTTCTGGTGCTAAAAACGAGCACCAAATAGTATCATACCCAGTTGCCTTGCTCTGGGATTCTTCCTTTGACGATTTCTTTTGGCCAGAAAAGATGCTGAGCTAGATCAAACTTCAGAATAACTGCATGTAAGTACTCTAAAACAATTAATAATAACAACAGGCACCTGTAGTAATAACAACACATGGACATGAATTGTGTACAGAGGAATGCTTGTGTTCATCCAGATGTTGGATCAAAGAGACACCACAGTGACAGGATGAGTCCTTAGCTTGTATTACTGCTATGGCTCCTATGACTTACACTATGAATACAAATAACCACAAACATGACCATAGGAAACAGTTCATTTGTAAGAGTACTTGGTGGAGGGTTTTATCATTGTGGTGTGCTTGTTCTATACCCCATTTCTGTATTTCTTTGCTTTGCAGTATCCATGCAACATGCTCAAGACAAAATGGGTATTCTCTGTGCAGAACATACGTTGTAGATGCTTTTTACTTGGAGTTTTAACACAGTGACTGTTCTGTAAACACAGGTCTATAAAGTAGTCCATGCTTAACTTGGAAGAGATGTCACAGCCTACCAAAAAAACACATGTGGAAGCTACAGTAAAAGTTTTCATTTCGTATATACTGAGATAAAACAGAGGTGGGTCGAGCTTCCATCAGCATCAGTATGCTGTGCTCCGTCGCTCAGAGCCACCAGATTACATATCAGTCTGTGTCAGACAGATGACTTATGGTACAGAATTAGCTAAAAAGCCACTGATTTCCAAGAAAACTCATCTCATAAAAAAGTAAATCCAACAGCTCCTCACAAGGTCTGCCAAACACCATGTGCAGCGGCAATGCAAAAAAAAAAAAATAAAATACAATATAAATACAATATTTGTTTTACTTCCTGTTTTTTCTTCATCCCTCCTTGGATTAGCTTATTAAACACCTGCTCCACATTGCACAGCAATGACAGAAACCAACTGATAGAGCTGTTGTTAGCACACATAAATGATCCACAGACCTGAGTTTCCTTGGGAGGCTCAGAAGTGCATTAGAGGTACAACAGTGAGCTTCTGGGCATCCCCAACACCCCTGCAAATAGCTATGGGAACATCTCAGCAACATCGAGAGCCCATAAAAATAGTCATCTTTGGGGAAAATCATCTCATTAAAAGCTTTCCCATCCAGTGCCTCCTATCTCACTGTCCTGTACCCTTTTCCAAGCTGTTCCCGCTGCATTTCTCTGCTCTTAGGGGCAGAGTATCCCATGTGAAAGTTGCTGTGGCTGCTTATGAAAGGATAACTAGCTTTCAGCAAATGCCAGCCTTAGGATGTTCTGTAGAAATTGAACTAAAAATATATATTTTTCAAGAAGCAATCTAAGCTCTTGTTAAGGATGGGAAGGTAAGTGTAGTCCAGCACCTCTCGGTGATCTGATCCAGACTTCAGTCACTCTTTCCTCAGGAAACCTGCCTCTCAATTCCAGACTGACTTGGCCTAACTTCAACTTCCAAACATTACTCTCTGCAAAGTCAAAAACATGAACCAAACCTCCAAAGAGAAGCCAGTATCTTTCCATTCCAAAGCAGCTCAGAAGGCGTTCAGCTCGCCTCCGAACTGTCAATGACATGAAGGCTGACCTCCTTAAACCTCACATCGTACAGCTCATTTTCAAACAAAACTGTTTGTATTTGTAGTCATCCCATGAACTCCTCAGCAAATTCGTGTTCCTCCTTGAAGTGCAGACACTGGAAATAAAAGAGCAGCCCTCAAGCTTTCTTACCACAGCTCACTGTCCCTGGGCGATAGTCCTCTTTTGTAATTCAGGGATTGCATTAAGCTTCTCATGAGGACTCGGGTGAACCAGCAGAGTGGGCAGGTCCCTAAGGAGGCCTGAAGGTCCCTGTGTCACTGAGGTAGGGCAATGCCCCAGACTGCCATCTTTGCCTGTAGACATATTTTCTTGTTCTTTGCTGTACTGAGAAAAAAAAAAAAAAACAAAAAAACAAAGTTAAAAACACCACATCCAAGATATCTTAAAAAAATAACCATAGCAGCTCACAGAGTTCCTCACCTGCTTCCTTAAATACTCTTAAATAGGTCCCTTGGCAATATGAAAATCGTTGACTTAAACAGATGTTTTCTCACAACCAGGAAATTTTCATGTTTCATTCATGCCTGTCTTATTTTTTTTTTTCCTCCCATTTCTTTTAATGAAACAAGTGATAACAACTGATTGTAGAATTCCAGCCATACACCTATCCCACAAACTTTCAGTAGTTCTCTAAATAGTATACAGCAGCATCTCCACCTCCTTTGTTATTGCTTTTTCATTGAGAAGTGACTTAAAGAGGGAGAAACATACAACACTAGTTATAACCCACGTTGAAATTTCCCAGCTTGACCATAAGTATCCCAAAGTGTTTATCATATCATAGAATCATAGAATGGTAGGGTTGGAAGGGACCTTTAGAGATCATCTAGTCTAATCCCCCTGCAGAAGCAGGTTCACCTAGATCAGGTCGCATAGGTTGTTTCTGTTTCCCTAAAAAAAAAAAGAAAGGCCTCAATAAATATGACTGTGGTTGAAGTCTTTAGTGTTGGAGAGCAAATGAAGATTTAGAAACACTCACATAAGACCTTAAAAACTACAGGTAACCAGCCCTCTGATATGGTCCTTCAAAACTCAAACACATTGCTTTACCTTTGTGCAAAGAATCAATGAAAGCAGGTAAAAAACATTCAGTAGTTTCTTGCAAACATATACAGACAAAATAATTGAAAAGCAATGTGAACATCTAGAAAATTTTAAGCCACATTAAATTAGAATAGAAGAGAATAGGTGAAATGTATAATGTATGACCAAAAAAATTGTATATCAATTCAGGATACAATTTTAGATAAATTCCAGTCTCTTAAAACCCCACAGAGATGTTTTTTTTTAACTTTAGAGAAAGACCTCATTCAGAGCTGGTCACAAGTGAAAACTAAAACTTATACCAAAAAATGTAACATTTCCATTTTGGGGCCAAAACTTAGATATCTATTTTTATTATTGAAATTATTTAGTTGGGACGTTTCCGGAGATGCCAAGAACTCCTCCTGCAAGTGGAAGCAACTCACACTCTTTCAAAAAATCAAGTTATTTTTCAACGCCCTAAGCTACTACTCATAATTTTCTGTTACAATTTTTCCACGTAAAACTATATTTTACTGAGGATTACGATTGATCAAACAGTCTCACTTTCCTGTAGAATTTTTTTTCACATTCAAAATTCAAAATTCACATTCACATTCTTTCAAACCAAAAGATTTTCAAACTTTTTCTTGACAACTTTTCCATTAGAGCTTTCAATGTAGTTAAACAACACTTCCATTGCAACTGAAATGTTCTACTTACAATTCTTAAAATCAAACAACTTTCACTAGGATTTTTTTTTAAGCTGTTCAGATTTTTTGGCAAATTCTTCTGAATTCAACTGCACTTCTCCAACTGTCAGGAATAAAAATGGAGCCATTGAACTCCAAGTACTGAATTTTGAAGGCTACTTGCACCTTTTCTTGCCTATGGGAACAACAGGACTTAATAGATGTTTTTTTCTGAGAGTTACAAAAATATTATGGCATTAGCTTTCCTTAAAATGAACTTAAACTCATACTATGTCCACTTATTTTGCCTTTGATCTCTTTGTTGAAACTTTTGATTAATCTTCTTTTATCTTTTCCTTTTTTTTTTTTACATTCTTACCTCTTCACTTCCAGCCAACACTCTGTTATTCATTACTCAAAATATTTGCATCTTTTCTTTTGGCTTATATTTCAATTTTGTTCCACAATTCCATTTTCTAGCATATTTAAGGTTTTTATCCACACCATCCTATTCAGTACTCAAACTTTTTCCTTTCCTCTTTGTTCCTTTCGTTCATATATGCAGATGCTTAGTTAAGTTTAGTTTGTCTCTTACTATCTTCTTGGGAAAGAAAGCAAGGATGAGGTGAAGGCAGTATGTATGTTAGGGGGAAAAGCATTAGTCATAATTCAGGCAATATCAGAAGTCTAAATTGTTTGGCACTGCTTCAAGATGTTGTTTTTTTTTTTTTTTCCAAAGTGGTTATTGCACCGTTAGAATATTGGAGGGAGGGGTGGGGAGGGAATCACATACAACGTCTGTGACTTCATTAAGCCTCCCCACTGGCTTTTGAAGAGATAATTTTTGAAATCTTCCCTTTTTGAAGGGAAGGGAACAGCAGTTGAGTGATCAGGTCTGTTTCCCTAAAAGCCTATATTCAGCTCCTCATTTTTTTCAGCACAAATCATATTGGTTTTAAACAACAAAAGTATTTCCCACACCTACACTGAATGGTCTGAAACTGTTTCATTTCAATTTCCTTTGTAATCTAAAATGCAGAGCAGCTTGTAGGTGCTACTGACTCTATTCACATATTTCAATGGCTCTTTTCTCTGGACCACGTTTCCACCAAAGAAAAAAAATACAACAGGAAAACATTTGGCATTTGGTAATAAAATACTGACAAAGGCTACACGCCAATATCACAGCAGTGTTCTCCATGAGCTAAACTGATGAACTGTTGAACATAATTCTATTAAAAAGGAAGGTGCATTACAAATAAATTCTACAGCAGTAATTTCTAAAACACATGATACTTTTTCCAGTGCTGCCACAGCACCTGCTGCTAAGTATAAAGATGATTAGCCACAAACTAACCCACTACAGAATTATTATCAGTATATATTTGCACGATGAAGAACTAATGGGAATTATGCAGATTGCATTTCCTTTCCTGCTGAAGGCAACCAACCTTCACCATCAATAGCAAAATGAAAACAGAACTCAGCTGTGGAAGAACAACACAGGTTTTATTTTCTTTCCAAATATGTATTGTTGATTATTTCAAGACTTTGAGACACATGTTTCTTTTTCACATAATTATATGACAAGCAGTCCAGTATCATTTTTAAAGGCATACAAAATTTTCCTTGCATTTTAATGGCTTTAAATATGTAATAACTCTACTGCTGTATGTAGGAACCGGTAAACACACATCAAAGCAGCTTTTAAGAATTACAACTTAATGAGTAGGTAGTGCAAATCAGTAGCAATTGGCTTCCTTAATCTGATTAGAAGTGCTGCTTTAAATGCTCTGCAACCAGGCAGAGGGTTAAAGCTGGTTCTCTGTCTTCCTCTTGCTGGTGCTGTCTCTAGGTGGGCTTCTAGGAGCTGTGCTGGGACCTTCAGCCTGCCACCATCCCCATAGACTGACATTTAAAGCCAGGCAGAGTCTCCCACTGGATTGACCAGCACAAAGGGGCTCCTGAGGCTGCCCAGCCTTAGGGACAGCTGTCATTCAAATAAAGAGTTGATGATTTAATAGACTCTAATAGACTTTAATAGTCTGTACTTTGTTCAACTTGAATACATCACCTTAAGAACCCACACTGAGGAGTGCTATAAAATTAGTAGTTAGTAATCTATGGGCAGAAACAAAAATAGGACTAACTAGGAAAGTGTTTGAGCAGGGTTTTTTTTTAAGGCAGCTTCTTCAGGCATGGAGAAGTAACTGCAGGATTTGATTTGCTGTACTTTGATTTCTTGTTTCTTTAAACTTTTGCCAAAGGTGATGGGAATGCCAGATGCACATTTTTTGGTATACTTTCAAATCCAAATAAATACAAATAACGTATGCTGGGGTTTGGTGTTTCCTCCTCTCCCTGCCCCCACCCTGTGGAAAAAAAGACCATTCATTAGAAACGTAGGTATTTCTACTCTGTCATAAGAGCAGCCACAATGAGGATCAGTAAATCTTTCTTAAAGAATCACTTCCAGAGGGATTTCAAGATGAAGAAACATTTTCATGCACTTCAAGAGATGTGTAATCAGTGGGTTCTTTTTTGTACTGTAATTGATGCTTCAAAAAATACGCTTGCTTGAGTACCGGTATGTAATGCTACAGACTGGAAAAACAAACAAGAATGAGCAAATACAGAGTTAAATTCTCATATGATCAGCTTCATTGCATAGGTCCTATATGGTTCACTAGAATCCACTAAATACTCAAAGTAACTTCTGTCATTCTCAAACACGTCAGGACTGTAAGTCTGAAGTTTTACATGTATTCCATGGGAAAAAAAAATGGGATTATTTAAATATAGACTTAATGAAAAGTGACCAGGGTATCTTTAAATGGATTTTAGTAAAGCAGAATACTTAGAAAACAGCAGAGAATAATTCACTGTATCATAGTTAGTGCATTGGTTAATTATTATTCCATGTACAATTTCAAGTTCCTTAAATCTGTGGAAAATTCTTCAGCGTAGTTTGAAGTGTTCAGGGGTTGAGATCACTAGAAATTTCTTCGCACATGCTGAAAATATGGACTGCTTACTGGAAAGGAAATCAAAAGTGTTTTTGATTAATTGATGTAGCCACATATTAAAAACTTTTGCTTCTTATCCCATTAAAAGTAACACTAATGAGCAATGGCTGTGACCTTCAAGTGGAAAGCCACATGTGCTTCAACCCCTCAATATTTACCACCCAAATTTAATCTTTATAATGGACACCTTAAAAGGAATCTGATAGAAAATACTAAGAGCTGCTCCAAAACTAAAACACTTAAGGAAGATTTTGATTAATGCCTCATGATTAATCAATTGATTAATATAGTTTTCAATACAGATGTTAGGACACTGTCTACTTTAATCAACCATCCTGAAAACGGTGAAGACAAATGATCTATTTTTCTGTCGATTGAAGAAAGAAAGCCTATTCCAGCAGTTATGTAGATCATAAAATGAGCCTTCCTTACAGTGCCCAGATTTTCCCTCTTATTAAAACCTTACACACTGGAATTGTTAATTGGGTGTCATCCTTTTGGGCAGGAACTTGGTACGAACCTAAAAGTAGTCACACATTCAGTCAAACGAGTGCACTTCTTAAAAGAAATTGTTTTAGAATTGAACTCTAATCCATATTTAAAGTCCCCCTCGCTGATATTTTTTTATTCTGAGACTGTTTCTAATTTGTGATTATGCTTTCTACCATACTAAAACTGAAATCTTTATTCCAGTCAAAAATAATCACCCCATAATTACTGTGACAAACTGCCCAAGCTGTATCATTGTGGCCATTTCGACTAATGATATTGTATTAGAATGCCTAGCAATAGACTTCAAATGGAAAATATAATTATGTGCATTAGTTTGTCTAAGCATTTATAAGATCACATATCCATCAGTTATCAGGTCTCATAAAAAAAGCCATATATCACTGTCACTGCTAGTTTTGTTATTGGAAATGTGGGCTGTTATGAACTCAGCTTAAGATGTGTGTCTTAAATTTCACTTATTCTGTTGTCCAGTAAATCCATGTAAACTGAACTCCTATAAATTGAGAAGAATTTTCAGCTGATGGCACAGGGAAAAAATTATCTGGCAGTCTCAACAGACACAAACTAAATGTTTAAGGTAATATTTAATGCTCAAAGCCCTAATCTTGAAGATATGTTTGACTTTACACACTGGACTACGCTGTGCATAACATTAAGTGGTTCTGTACGTCTTGGCTGAATGGAATTTGTGTGTTTTCTTGTTCCTCAAAGCTAGGGCAACATCTGAGCAACCTCCTTGCATCCCAAGAAAACTGAGCATCCAACCCAGCTTCATCTTGTCAAAATTGCAGTTCAGCAGTAGCAACTGCCTTAACTTTGCTCGTGCTCTTTCTCTGTATGCCTTGCTTTCCTTCAGAAAACCTAACTCAATATGTTGCTTTTCAAGAATGAATGACACTTTGATTTATGATTCTCCATATTCAAAAACTTCTAATGGAAATGCTACCAAAACTCTAAAATGAAATTAAGTCAAAACAGAAGGATATCGAGTTCTGGTGCTTGCTTTGTCTTTTAAACAAGGCCAGGGAAGAAACAATCCTTTTGCTGAGGATACATCTCCCAGCATCTGACGTCATAGCTTTGCAAAGCAAGGGTAAGATATGACATCAGTTATTATTACATAACAATGATGAGTTACTCTTAGAAAAATAGAAGCAATATTTTTCTTCCACTTTTTGGGTCATATGAGATGCATATCTGTGGTTTCAACAGCACACACAAATAATAGCGCTTGCTGCGTTTTGGTGCCAGTATAAATTTAAGCCATCCAAACACGATTGTATATTTGAACTGACAAAGAATAAATTATTTGCATCTGGCATAACTGATGGTTGTGTCAAAGCCCTGGCATATAATTCTTAATCTTATAGATGTCTGTTTACTTGTGCATAAGATAGCTGTGTTGAGTCTCTTCCCAGAACAATTATCAAGTTGTTGCTATGGGCTAGCCTGGAACTTCCAAGGGAAGCCATAGACAAACACAACCATCCCAGAGCAGGATGCAAGGGATATTTTGAACTAGAGATTGCTGCTTTGCTTTCTCCCCTGTACTCACAGTAAAATGGGAAAGGGAGTGTGCCAAGCAGGCATGGAGAGGCAGGTATGTCTTTTGCTTCCATGTGCTTCCCAGCCCAAGCGCCCCAAATATTGTGTATTCACGGGACAGATGTTACTAACGCTCCTTCATGGCTGAAAAGGTTCTGTGATAATTTAACCTGTGTAATACTATATATATTTTAAAATGAAGACTGTCTTTCAGTGGGCAACTGTTTGGGTGGTTTTTTTTTTTTATTATTGGTTTTAATTAATATTGACCTTTAGAAAGAAAATCCACCCATTCAGACCCGGGAAACGTTTAAGATATGTTGTTTTTCTAGGAGAATTTTCATTGATTTTTATTAATCCTGTAGTTTGTGATGGCTGGCTTTTATCTGCTGCTGTATTTTATATTAGGATGCTAAAATAATCTATTGTATTTGGTATTCAAATATGTAACGGAAGACATCTGAACTACAAATCCTCAAAGGAACTTTCCTTGCATCTACCTGTTTTACCTCAATAAAGGGCTGGGGCTCAATTTTGAAAGGTCAATAGCCTATGAAATTTCTGCCTCCTTATTAGCAGAATTAATTTTAAAGTGGCAATCTACATGCTAGAAAATTTGTTTCATATTAAGAAGTCCAGATGTTTTTGGTCTCTCTCTCTGACATTGCCACCATCAGAATAAATTGTATTTCCAGACTAATGTAATAGATAAGAGATATGAATAAATCTCATACAGTTCAGTTGATAAAATTAACATGCTGATGATATTTTAATGCTTCCATATAATCAAGGGGGCATGGATCATGCCTCCACCAGTTCCAATGTAATTCTGTTCTTTAATCTTTTCTCAAGAAAAAAAAAAAGATAGAGCATTAGAGAGGATTATACAGTAAACAGTATGTGCTCCAGTCTTCAAGCAAGTTGTTTGCGATACGGTTGAATGGCTTTGCCCAAAGGTATTGCAGCAAAGCAACTAATATACTGGAGGCTTGGAGTCAGAACCAGTATTCCTGCAGTGCAAGTGTGTCACTTACACATTGTAGCTTCTGGTGGAGAAGATCCACTGATCTGGAGAATAGTATTAACATATCAGAACCACTCATCGTCCCTACGACCTTATACAGAGGACATAAAAACACACTTGTCTTACACATAAGAAATCCAACTATTTTTAAACTGAAGGCAGATAGAAGTTGTCCCAAAATGCATATATGGGTTTGCTGAAGCAGGACGTGGGTGTAAGGTAACTCGAACTACAATTGAAGACCAACAATAAGCTAAAGGCAAAGACATCAAGGGCATCAAGACAAAAAAAATAAGTCCAACTATTGAACTTAAGTAGTGTTCCTATTTGGCGAAAATTATTGATATGTGGGTGAATACATGAGGAGAATGCCTCAAATGTTGTTGAAGGGCTTTAAAGACACAAATCTGACTAGACTTAAATGCTGCTTAGGTGTCTGACTTACATGGCTTACTGTGAGAAACAGTAGAATGCTTCAAATATTTGCAAGGGGACATTTATAATCTTCAGGGTAAACTAAAGGGTACACTTTGAGATTGATAATGTTTAACTACTTCACTCTTTCTGCATCTGTGATTTTTTTTTAAGTATAGAAATACTTTATTCAAGCTAAAATGGGAAAAAATAAGTGTGAATAGCATTATGTTACATTGATAGGAAAGAAATAGATGATCCTCTCCTACAGTGAAGATCAACATCATGAGTGTAATATTCAGAACAACCTTAAATTTGCATGTTGAATCTTTGTCCTGCCCTCTAAAGGCATTTTTATGCCAAGTCATAATGTATGTTTGAATTTTTACATGAAAAAGGTATCGTTACCCTGTTTACCATCAATTTCATGAAGAATCTTAACATTCCTTTAAAACTGACAACTAGCTGGTGACAGTTTGAGGCCTAAAATTTTACATGCAGATGATCTGAAGAGATGTAGTTAAGGTGATGTTAATAAAGATCAGCTGCCAACTATGTGCACAACCCCTACATTGGGCAATGCTGACAGGAGAAAGAAGCAGGCTCAAATAGCCAGAGGTTCCTTTGGAAACTAAACTCAAAAGACTTATCCCAAATCAACACATTCCCTGAGGAAGCTGCAGAACATGAATATGCAACATGCAAAAACCACACACAGTCTAGGGCAACAAACAGAGCAAAAAAAAAACCCAAACAAAACTGTATTAGGAGAAAAGGAACCCATCAGAAGTGTATTGCAGTGAATGAAAGCAGAACTCTTCATGGTAATTTAACACCATCTCTTTAGCTCTTTTCCTAGCATAACTGTGTCTTTCTCTATGAGAATGCCTCCGTATCATCCCAGTGGCTGGGTGTACAGTGACAGTGGATGGTAGCTCTGGGCCCCTGAGATGCTCTCAGAAATCTCTAGTCTCTCAAGTACTAGAACTCTTTCTCTAGTTCCTGCCCCAGTAAAGAAGATTTTATCTTCTGGACATGTTCCTATGTGACCTGATCGAGGTGAACCTGCTTCTGCAGGTGGGTTGGACTAGGTGATCTCTAAAGGTTCCTTCCAACCCTACCAATCTATGATTCCAAGATCTTTATTTAGAGGTAAGGAACAGCTGATTTGCATTGTGCTTAAGAAAACAGCCGTGTAGCAGCTTCCCTCAAATACCTCCCAGCATTTCAAAACTGCATTCAAAATCTTCAGTGTGTGGCCCTCTGCCACAACATATGGAAGAGGTGAACATTAGGTGGAATTGTTGCTCCTTGAGTCAAAACGTTATTGCAGGACAGAAGTCTTGTTTCACCTAACCTCATTTCAACCAAGCAATCAGTTTTTACAGAGGACTGAATTATAAAGCTGGCAACTGCATTGACTTGGAGTAGTCATGGAAAGAAAGTTCCTGCAGGTGTGTTCTTTCTGTTGCCATGAGCTCCATCTCTGCCAAGAAACCACCAAAGGACACTCCTAACAGATGCAGGACACTGGTCTTTTCCATGTAAGGAATATCAAATGATAGACTTTGTGTCATGCAATAGATATCATATATATACCTATTATAGGAAATAATCTTTGCAGAAGGGGAAATATTGTCTTTATCTAAGTATAAGTACACACATACATGTAAATATATATACATATATATATATATAAAAGAAAGTATCTTGCACCAGGGATGAAAGTACCTTTTGGTCTTAGACTATTAAAAGGGCAAAAGATGCCGCTTTAGTTTGAAACCTACAACAGGAAAAAAACCCACAGATTAGGGTGTAACAAACAAAAAACAATCTTGCATGTATACATAACTGGTGGGTTTTTTACTAGCTGAGTGCACTAATAAGTCTCATTAGAAGATTCTTTTAGGAAGGGAACTTGAAACAAATAGAAATACTTTGCTACTTGAAAAGCAATAAGCTTTGAATGAAACACCTTTTCCTATCACCTTAAAAGACTGATTCCATATGCTAGAGACACAGAGGAAGAAGAGAAATATGAACTTTTACAGAACACATTCTACCACCTTTTTAATTCACCTGCATATGAAGAGCAACAATCACAATATACACAAGTAATCTCTCTACTGCACACAACTTTCTTTGCCATAGCTAAAAGTGGTGATATTATATGAGGAAGTTATTGTAATTAAAAGCATTGTTAAAGACTCTGTTAGCAAAACAACAAAAGAAACACCCTTCCAAATGAAAGATATGGAAACATTACTCCAAAGTAATCCCTGTAGCTTTGCAAGAGATCTGTGTGTTTAGCAAAAACCTGCTCAGAAGGAAAGGAAAGGCATATCTGGCAGAGAAACGGTAAAGCTTAAGACACCCAGATCAGTTTGGGCCAAGAAAAGACCCAGAGGCAATTCACGTAGTGATTATTTCAAATCGTCTCAAAATATTTCCACATTAGGAAAATGAGATTGCTGAAAGCATTCTTGAAAGTGTAGGAGGATGAGAAAGAGGATACACAGCTTTTGAGCAAGGCTGTTATTCCACATATTCTTAAACATTATTTCCATTGTGCTATTGGTGACCAATGCACTTGCACTTGCATCCTCCCATCTAGCATTACTGAGCTTGGACAGATGGACCAGAGTTGTGCCATTTCTACCAGAGCACAGATGTCCTGTTCACAGCATGTTGGGACCACGCACGCGGTGCTACCAAGGTGCTGCAGAAACAGCAAGCTCGAGCTTCTGCCTCATAAGTCATCTGTTTCAAAGTGATCTAAGAACATTACACTCTTTGAGCAGCACAGCACATTTTAGACACTATAGAACCACTCTGAGCTGTCAGCATATTTCCAACAGATTGATGACTTTGAAGACCTCCAGTGTAGAGGGTAACGTTAAGCATCTGCAGTTACTCAGCTAAAGTTGAGATGAAGGATGCCTTCTTTCCAGCCTTGGTTATTGAATTTGAAAACCCTCATAGGTTTTGCTGTCAGAGTTGTTGCTTAAAACAGACTGTTATAGGAATGAGTTAAAAAAAAAGAATGACTGGAAAAAGTTTAAAGGAAAATGAAGATGTATCTTTTTCTTTTTCAGGTTAACCCGAGGAACATAGACAACAGAGTTTCACAGCAAAGGAAAAAATAATTATTGTGTTAGGTTCTTGTCCTTAGAATAGCTGTAATTACAGCCAAAAGCTCCTTAATGTAGAAGTAAGCCCATGGCCAACATATTTTATTATTCAAAAGTTTACCATAAGCAGTGTTCACCATGACCTGCAATGCAACTTACATATTGTACTTCACTGATTTTGTTCTAGTGAATAATAATGAATTCTAGAAGGGATATCCTTCAACACCAGATAAAAGTACTACAGATAGAAGGAAGACTATAAATAAACTCCAAGTCAAATAAGCATCAGAAACATCAGATCTCTAATTTGCTACTTTGAAAGGTAAAGAACTATAGCTCTATGACTGTAATTCTTATTGTCTGCATAAACAACTTATATTACTGAAGTATGATATTATTCTAACCCTCTGCCTTCCCAATGCCTCACATTCCTTCAGTTACCCACCTACAACTCCACAAACTAATCACCCTGTAAATTTGGCCTTTATTGTTCAAGGCATCTTCATGTAAGCAGCACCCTGTACATCACCTGGAGTTTAATCATAGAATCATATGGCAACAATATGAATTGGAAAAATATGAGAAATATTGGAACAGCTAACAAATTTAATGCTTATGTGGTGAAATTGGCTGGAGATCTGGAAGTCTGGGAGAAATATAGTTTTAAAACATAATATAATACCGAATACAGGTATCCCTCTAGAGAGTGGTTGTATTGCACTAGAAAAATACATATTTGTTCAACATATATAACAAGTTTGGTTTTACTAAGCATCAGGAAGGTAGCCAAAAATAGTCTAGCAAAGCTGGAATGGAAAGCTTCACACTAAAAGGAATAGATTGAAAACCACTTCGTCTATTGAACTTTCATCTGTGGCCTAAAAATGAGGGTTGTAATATCATTCTGACATTGCAAACTGGGAGGTCCAGAAGAAAAGCAGAGCTTCATGAATCTTCTTGAGAATTAAGTGCTTCAATTTCTCCTCCAGAGGTGTGTGCCTTTGTAAAAGAAGGCTACCTTTCTTTTCTTCCAACCTCTTGGAGATACCTTTTCTTCTTCACCCTTAGCCAAGCCTCTAGTACCTTCTATGTAATCACCACTAGGATTTTTGACAGCTCCAGGAGAGTCATTAATTCTCTGAAAAATGGGGTCATAAATTTAGGAAGCGATATAATAATCTAATGTCCCTCTTTCCCTCTCTAGCCTTATCTGGAGGACAGCCCATCTCTTCCTACAGCTGTCAGATATGCCCTTGACATACAGAGAGGTGGGCTTACCCAAGCCATCATTGTGGAGCTTTTACTCCTTCAGTGAATGACTAGTGTAAAACTTTACACATAAAACAAAAGCAAAGCTGCTCACAAGGGTTTGGGTTTTTTTCCACTGATCTTTGTATGACAAGGCAATATTTAATGAGTCAATCAATGTGAAGTCTCTAGGCAAGATGGTTCTAAACTTACTGTCATAAGTAGGCATTTAATTTTGATTTACTGAGGTAGTTACCGCTTATTAATTGGATAACATTATGAAAGCTGAGTATGCGTGTGTCAGTTATACATTAATTGGTTAGTATAGCAAGAGATACAAAACAGCACTAGAAGCTGCTAAAGCATCCCTTGAATAAATGCAATCACAAGGAAAGAATTCCAGGAGCACACGACGCTCTGTTTGAAAACCAAATTGTAACAAATATGAAGGTCATCAGGCAAAAAGTGGCCTCTGGATTTCACAGAAGTAGTAGACTTATGACAAAATTTTACACAGAATAAATTTCACTCATCAGTTTTGGCTTTTTCATCAGCAAATTCATCATCTACATAGAAGAGAATCAGAAGTTAGCTTTTTGTCGGAATTGCCGGTACGTGAATGAAAACAAGTTTTGTTGGAAAGTTTGACACCACATGTGGAGGTAGGATCACATCATGGATTTCTAATTCCCTACAACTCTTCATGGCCTACTGTATCTCTCCATGGACTTCCCCTTTGTGTTTAAATGCTTCTCTGAAACATTCCTTGGATGCAGCTCACAAATGGAAAAACCCCATGTTATCAATGCTTAGCCTGCCTTTTACTGTAACAGCCACCCCACACTGCTTCTGCAGTAGGGAAACTGTGTGAGACTCATGGATTTGTTCTCTCTTCCTCTCTGTAGCCATGTTATCCTTTCTCACTCTGTCTACCGCTCTGGTTTAGGTTCCCTCTTCAACATGGGCAAAAAAGCAACTTTCTTAATTTGGTAATAGTTTTGTAAATAGCCTCTGGAAATTCTGTTTATGTAAGATATCCTAATTCACCCAGGTAACAACTCTGTGAAAGGGCAGCCATCCTGCCCAGCCAGTTATTAGCCCTCCTTTGACATCTCATTACGAGTTAGGCTGCTGTTTGGTGAGAAAGTCAGCACCTCTCAACGCACACAAGTCCTGGGGAATGTAAAAACAAGTAATAGTCTGTGTCATATGGTGACAAATACAGTTCAAAGTACCATTATCACTTGTTCTCATGGCGATAATTAATCCCATCATCATTATCATAATGAGGAACCATGTTCAGAAAATGCTGATTGAAAAACTCCAATGTAAAAAATACAAGTCGTTCACTGCCCTATCAACCTCACTGATTCTTGCATTTGCTGTTGATTAGCACACAGTCTTCCAAATAATTTTTATACCCCAATCCAAACTTTTCTAGTGTTCTTATGTTTCACTTCATGATTTTTTAAAATGTTCCACTCTAGCATGAAGTGCTAGGGTTGCACATTTACTCATTAATTTATGACGGATCTTTAATCAAAATCTTTTCCTGATTTTTTTCTCCTCTCCCAATGATGTGGTGACAAAGAGAGAGAAAGAAATTCAGAGAGATACAAATAAAAAGAGTGAGAAAGAAGGAGAGAGGAGAGGAGAGGAGAGGGCAAAGAAAAATGCAGAAAAGCTGAGAAAAACAAAGAAAAACAAAGGGAAATGGAGAAAGAAGAAAGGGAAAACTGAGCTATGACTTGCCATAGCTATAAAACAGACATGGTTCTCTAGGAAGCAAATCACTGTGATGCTATGGACTGGCCTCGTGTCACCAGCCCTGCCCCTTCTCAGCAGGCAGAAGTTAAAGCCTGTGGGACATGGGCTGAGAAGCTTCAAGATGGAGCTGCCGAGCACATGTTAGTGCTTAGAAACCTCCTTTATCTCCACGTGTCCTCCAGGCTCAGCCATGGAGAGAGCTGCAAAGGCAATTAAAAACACTTCAGCTCTTTACTGCACTTATGAAACGTAATGCAGACCCTCATTTCAACTTTTCATACATCCTTCTGTGTTACCAGTCCGTACCTAACAAATAATCCAAGACTATCACACAGAGCACTCTTCAGCAAGGTTGAGAAGGCAAATCTAAACCAAGTTAGGTAAGCATAGGCCTCCAATTTTTCTCCAGTTCTGAGCTCACAATTAGACTGTGTAAACATGAAATGAGGTGCCTGAAATCACAAGACATTACACACCACTGGGAATATGGCTCTATTTATATTTGGCCGTATATATGCACAAAAATCTCTGTAACTCTATACAATATGACTTTTGTAAACCTTGTACTTGAAGAATATTTCTGAAATATGTGCTGCATGTAGAAGAGATCCATATTCTCTGGCAATACATCTATATGGAATGGTGTGATACTCTATGAAATTAAAGGGCAGCACTGTAAATAAAGGTAGAGCAGTTGATCAGGGTGGCACTTTATCTGTTAATGAATCTTCCATGAATTCACTCACAGCATAGCTGTATACATATGCACAATCATTATGTGACAAATTAAAAAGGGGCACATAATAAGCTTAAGTCATCATAAATCATATAATAAACATCTGAATGAGAAAATTTAATAAGCGATATGTTTCCACAACAACTTCATCCCCTTCCATTAAACTCACATCCCCTTAGGACTTGTTCTAATATTCTCAGTTCTTAAGTACGTGTCATCTGTTAAAAGGGAAAAAAAACCCAAAAGCACAACTCACCCTGTCAGGATAAGTTTCTTCCTCTCAGTTTTTAGTCTGGCATATTCTCTTCTGTGGCCAGAATTCAGCCTCCAGCCTGTGGCTATTTGTCATGGGAAATGGTTTCCTGCTCCATGAAAATTTTCTTCCTTTCTAAAAAGTTTCTAACCTGCCTTAGCAAGAAACCAAGTGGATGAGGGAACAGTCAAAAGGAAAGACTTCCTTGTAGACTGACTATTACTGTGCCTTCTGGAGGCCAAATAGCTTGGACTTATAATTCTTGCATCCTAAATGGATGCTTCATACTGAATATTTGACCAGTGAAACAGGCTGAGAATTGCCTTTGTCATGAGCAGAAAATCCAGCCTAAGCCTGACAAGCTTCTCCTATAATAACTGATGTATGTTTTGCAGAAAGACACTTCTTTCCTGCAAATAGCTTTGTTGCAGCAATCTCTGTCTTTGCTAGAAAGTCTACTTTTTCCTAGTGTACAGCTTCTTAGCACATATTTCCCAGCAAATTTTCCTTCAGGAAGGAAATGAACGTTTCTCTAATATAGAGAACACCCTGGGATTTACACCATCTTCTTCCCAGCACTCCAATGTGACTTTGGACAAATCGCTTTTAATCCCACATTGCCTAAGTGTCAGAACTGATCTTATTTAACAATTTTGATAATTAATTGGACAGAGAATGCTAGTATACCAATTAATTTTTTTTTTCCATGACATGAATTTGGAAGGCATTGCCAACCCAAAGGAATATCAGACTACAGGTAAATTAAATGATCTGGGGACTTCAATGACAGAAGTAGGATAACATTCAGTAATATGAAACTGCAAGTTCAAGAGTTTCAGGGTGAATAATCAGTGTTTTTACTGAAAGCTTGAACTTGTTACTTGGAAATGGAACAGAAAAACAAGGATTTCACAATATGCTGATTATAAGGCCCCAATACAACATATCCATGAACACAAATAGTAAGCACATCTCAGGATAAAGAAAGACTAATGTTCTCATGAGAAATAGTCATACTGTTGTACAAGTCCATCCTAGTGCCATGTTGGGATTATCTAGTGCTTCAGAATGTTCATATACAGGAGGAAAATTCACCAAAATATGGAAAAGGGATACTCAGGCAAGTATCTCTCCTAAGTGATGAGAATGAAACTAATTCATTTATTTAGCCCAGTAAAATGAATGAAGCCTGGGATTAAAAATATTTTAAATGACTAGATAATGTTGGCTCAAATAAGAACTGGCATTCACTAGCTACAGATAAATTTCAACTGTTAGAAGGATATGTCTAAATGACATCTTCAGACAATAAAGATGGTTCTGCCATAGTAGTAGTGGAGGCAAACAAAGGACTTTAAATTAGAGTGGTCACTTTATGAACCCAATTCCATCCCACGTTTGCCTGGAAAAGCTGGGGACTAAATCTGATAGCCCATGCCGTCACTTCAAACATTTCTGCTCTGTTCTATGACTTTGGAGCCGTGAGCCTGACAATCTTAGTCACTTGAAAACTCCAGGCAGAAATAAAAGATGTGAATGCAGGAGTTAAGTACACAGGTATTTTAGCACTTGTTTGAACTGGATCTGTCACCCAAGAGAGATATCTACATTCCATATGTGCCCTCATCAAGTGCTATTATAGCACTTCACATCTCCATAAATATAGATGCATCATAGATCCTACATACGTGCACTCATGTGTGTTACAGGGTTGCACATGCTCACTCTACAAGGATGAACTTCAAAACGACATATAAAGGTATGTTTGATATCCATGAGATTGTTGTCACATTGAACAGTAAACATGTGTGTAATTGAGCTTGTTTCTCTATTTCCACTAGTTCTAAATACAAGTTTCAGCCTTCCTACATTTTGCTATCCCACCAAACAGCATAGACTGAGATGTTGAACTAATTTTTCTTATACTAAAATCTTCCATCTTTTGCACCTACTCGTCTGATTTCTATGATCATAAAGAACTCTGGAATATTAAATTATAACAACAGCAATCAAAGGCATGGGGAGCAAGAGGATTCTCGATTGCAGCTCATGCATCACTCAATATCACCACAGAAGAAGAGATTGAAAAGCACATCAATTCACATAACTTCCTCCCAGTTCCCATTGTCTTTTTCAGTTCCTAATGACACTGAAGTGCCTCCATGATTAAAATGTAAAGGTTTCCCAGTAACCAAGTAATTTGCCCAAAACTCCTTATCTAGCACTCACCACGAAGGCTCTGATTTTAATATATCATTAATCAAGCTCCAGCCAAGTTTACTACTGATACTTTCAATTACAGAGGAACTAACTTCATTCTTCTCAGTGTGTCAGTGAGAGACCACTTCCTTGATTAGCCATAGGAGCCTAAAAACACAATGGATAACAGGGCTGGGTTTGATGCACTTTACTGGAGGAATTATTTGTTGCAAATTACGAATGGGTAAACAGAATTGGGTCTCTTCCACACCCAAATCTCGAGCCACACGAACCCTGTTACAATAAAAAAGCAGCAACTGATTTCGAGTTTTACAGTGTAATACTAATAATAACATGTCATTTGATTAAATGTAAATTAATGCAATGCTGACTCCAAAAGGAGAGTCCTAAATATCAGCATATTTTCCAACACAAACATTTACACAAACGCGCACGACGCGTGCTTAATTTAAGCATATGAATAGATCCACGGTCTTCAATAGGACATCTCACGCTCTAAGTGATGCACGTGCAGAAGTGATTGCAGGATCAGTTATCAGAAAATGATCCCTGGTACAATTTATAAGAATTCCAACAGATTGCAAATAGCTATGATTTGTCACCACAACATCTGGTCCCTTCTCTCCACATTCAAATGGACAAATGGAAATAACAATACAGCCTGTGAAATCGCAGCTTGTAAAAAACAATTAGAGGGAAAGGGAACCCATACCTTACCCTGCCAGAGTGATGGAATTTGCACAGGACTGGCTGGCTCAGCTAACAAAGAGTCAGTGTTTGTTTGAGCTTGAGTGTGATTTCCACAAAACAAAGATTTAATTCTCAAGTTATTTCCCTAGCCACAGTCAACACTTCAGGAAAGCCTCTAGCAAAACAGGATTGGAGGTCCTGCTAGAGCCCCAGTAAGCCCCAAAAGCTTTATGTATCCTGCAGGACTGACCTGCTGCACAGCAACAGCGACAGTGCTCCAGCATCATGTGGAGATGAGTAAGGAGAAGTGGCTAGGGAAAATTGTGAGGTTTTACTTAAATATATCAGTAGGATAATTCCAAAGCACTTGCTTCTGAATGCAACTGACTATTAGGTAATGATTTTATGTTTTTTTCAACTAGAGAACCTGACAACACTTCTAATTTCATTGCAAAAATGCAAGAACTGTCTCAACAATGATATCAAAGGGGTAAGTAACAATTTGGCTGCAATGCCATGATCAAATCTTAAAAGCATCCTGAGAGCTACCTTCAGGAAGATCCATCACAAAGCTCAGGTATATGCAATACAATTTCAGCCAAAAGGATCTATAGACATTTTGAGGAAAGAAAAGAAATTAAGAGACTATACCCCCTGCAACAACAGCAAATGAGAGAGATTTCCATTCGCAGCATTATTCCAAGTCTCTGGATGGCACTGTCTGCCAGTAAACTTGATTATCTGGCCTATCTGTCTAAAACTAAGTTTGATATGTAACAAAAGAGCAACAACACAATTCTTTGAAACGTGTGATTTTACTGCCATTCAAACCTGACATTTATAAATGAGTTGACACTCTCAACATGAGTTAAATGAAAAGTTTGGTTCGTACACATGTTGCGAGATACCTGAAGACAAATCCCAGCATCTCATTAGGTCAAGGCTGCAGTCACTATATGGAAGCCTGGCTTATTAAGAGGAGAGTCACTTGGGTGAGATAATAGGTTTCCTTTAGAACGATGTCCAAAGAAACTAAACATTAGAGTGATTTTTCAGACAACGAGCAAATCTGCTCCTTTGGAGTGCCCAACCCACCACAGACCTCCACTCAAAAGGAGCCCATCACAGCTTTGTGACAGATGAAGATCAGAAAACACCTGGGCAAGAAACTTAACTTTTTTTTTGTTATTCATCCAAAAAGAAAATTCATTAATTTCTACTGCTTACTCTTCTTTCAGACTTTTTGTTTTCCATAACGATAATCATCAGTATAAGGTGGAATGGATATGGCACTAAAAAAACACATCCCAGCACTACAATCTTAAAGTTGTACTTTATCCCAACCATAGTAACACCTTACTGCAAGATTTACAACGTTAACCAATTCTTTCCTGTCAACTAGCAGGGGTGGGTTTTTTTCAGCAGATCCCTTTTGCATGATTCATGAAGGACCAGTAAAAGGCTAATTGTTCAAATTAATTTGCGTAAATGACTAAGCAAGAGATAACAAAATTACATCTGCACTTGTTTGGCAAAGATTCAATAGCAGCGGCCCTGTACTGCCAGCTGCTTCCAGACAACACTCTTGCAGAAATTAAAAGCTACAAATATTAATTAATACACTTTTTTGGTACGTTAATTTGCACTGAAAGGTTCCGGAGTACAAAACTGCTGAGAAGATGAACCATGATAATTAGAATTAATGGGATGGATGCATGTTTTTTGCAGCTGAAGTTTTAAAAACCCATGAATGGAACTGGGAACTTGGAACTGACATTCTCATAAATCTCTATGATAATGCCGCTATTAGTATTAGAAGGATTAAGTACTGTGGCTCCAGCGTTATCCATCACATGACACGTTGTATCCCATCTGTCACTGCAGCAGCTAAGACATGATAGCTGTCCTTGAGGAAGCTGTATGAAAAGCTTTGGGAATTCAAGGAATTGTGGTGCTGAGTGTCGGGCTACAAAATGAATCGCTCAAACCTCTGACTCTCAAACAGAAATAATGGCCGGTGCTCTGTACTTGTCAGCTTAGTGCTTTAACAAATACTCCGACTGTGGTATCTGTATTTAAGTTAAGTTAAGCAGTCTGAATTATAGATAAATCAGATAGGGAAAAAAGAACAGTCAAATGTCACAGATTTTTATCTTTAACTCGTTTCTGTCTTTGTTGGTCGGATGTCTCTGGAACTGGGTTTTTTTTTTTACTGATGTTCACCCCATTAATTTTGCATATTTTAGGGCAGTGAGCACTAGTGGAGCACTACTCAGAGCACTCAAATAACAACGAATTTTTACAAGAAATCACTAATGAGACCATTTACCTACTTCACAAGGTTATCTGCATACTAGCATGATGCAAAACCCCTTCTACATGGAAACGCTGTCGTAAGAAACTTCAGCTGTGTTCTATCTTGACACTTTCCCTGCCAAATGAACTTTAAAATTTGTCTTTGAGCTTTCCAGACTTTTGAAAAAATATTGCACCCTTCCCTTTAAAAAATGCTTTACAGGGATACAGATGCAGCAAGACTATGCTACCTATCTTACCAATTAATCTTTCAATGCTAAGGAAAGTCAGACAAAAGGAACTTTCAAGCTTTCAGAGGTAAGAAATTTTTAAATAGCATTTTTATTTCTGTTTTAACGATGCCTGTATACACATGCAATGTAATTGGTGTGAAAGGCTAAACCAGAAGGGTGTATCTAAGAAGGACCAGACTCTGGAGAGGTAGTACAGACTGTCTTGGGAAGGAGCAGCTTCCTCACCTCGTTCACGCAAAGAGCCACACTGTGATGTTCAAAGCTGACTGAAGCAGACAAAGCCTCCCCAAAACCAAGCCTGGACTAAATAACATGTCATAGACAATAGGCTGAAAGTCTGCAACCAAAATATATTTCCCCTGGGTAGTTTGGTAGGAAAAAAAATATATCCAAATTGTGTTTTAATAATTTCTCAGACACCCAGAACATAATCTACTGGGGCTGACCACGAAGCCCTCTGTCATTTTAAAGGACAATCACAGCTGAATTCAATTGACTCAGATGAAAGTTTTGCAGAATAAACGTAATTTAATTTTCTTTTTTCTAGTGAAGTTTGTAAAATGTTGCCAGCAAAGGCAGATGATCAGCAATATAATTTTATCCCCATTTTCTAGCATTTTCACAGGTTTCCCATATTAATATTCCTTTCCTCTGGACTGTTGGATCATTTCCTCTTCTTTAATGAGATCTCTGCTTCTATTTGGCTTTTATGTGCATAATAAAAAATAAAAGACCCCAAAACTAACTTGTTGTGTCCCATCTCTGATGATATCATTGAACAAAATAAAGAATCCTTCTTGACCCCGATCCTCAGCATCTGGGTTGTTAATATTGTGCAGTCAGACTGTTCACAATCTCACAGCACACAAAGTTAAAGCAAATCTTTCCGTCTCTGGGCACTGGATCAAACTGAGAGCACAGCAGTGTGGGTCAGTGCAGGGTGCTCCTTTCTTGCTCCCCAAACACAGATTTTCAGTGCTCCATCCAGCAGAAAATCCTGAAAATCACCAGGTATATGCAGCTTTTAGAGCCCGTCTGTATAAAAACTGATTTTAATGTATTAATTATGAATTACAGAGTATATAAATATCTTTTCCTCACAGATGGTGTTAGATTTACAGTCCAAAATATTCACCCAGATGGGTAGCAACCACTGAACCTCAGAACTTAGTATCTTTTCCCTTTCTGCCCTCAAGACACAAGTGTTTACCCCTACACAGGGCTGTGAGACAAAACTGTTCAGTTGGCATACAGCTGCCACATGAAGCAAACTATTCACAGAGGTTTTGAGTCAAGTAAAGTCAATGATTAAAGAGAAAACTGAATAAGCTCATGATCAGCAACACAATAGATAACAGGAGAAGAAAATAGGAGCATGGCTAAAACAGAGCACAACACAAAATCTGTTCATAACCACTGTTAAATATAAAAGAAAATGCAAAGAAGAAAAAAACCGACATTTTACATTTCTGTAGCAGCTTTCACCCAGAAAATCCAAAGCACTTAATTGATGTCTCTGTGGGTTATGATCTCTAAAATCCCAGCAGGTTAACCATTACCACTACAGTTTTGCTGACTGGAAAATGGAGCAGAAAGGGGAAAAGAAACAACTTGCACAGAGCACAGGAAAACCCGTGTGCAAAGAGAGGCAAAACCCCAGCTAGGCTCTAGTGCTTCCTGGGATGCTGGTTTCAGTACTGGTCCAGAATGCTCTCAAGGTGGCACTCACCATCAGGAGTGACCCAGGCACAGGGTTTTTTTCTTCTGGTTGCAGCATGACAGACTGCCAAAGATCACTTTGAGTAATAAGTAGTTTGGTTTCTGAAATACAGTGTTCACCTCCATACTGTCTCATTAAAGCTAAGAGAGGCTATTTGATACCAGTTCATCTAAATGTGGATTTTGCTCTTTCTCTCCTTGGTTTTAATCAGCACACTGGACCTGATGGCACTTCACAAAACAAGTATGTGTCTTTTTTGACTTGCAGCTGCACCATAAAATAAATTCTTGCCCATTTCTGATGTTAAAGTTCATACTGAGAGCAACCTGAAGACGAGGAGCTTAATTATTAATTAAATTAACTTTCTTTAGGCTGTAATAACAGACCAGCATTATTTAAAAGAATACTTAGATCAGCATGTAAAAGCAGATGTAAAAAATAACCATATTGCAGGCACTGTGGGTCTACAATGTTGAGTTTAACTTGAAAAACAATACAAAAACTCACAAACTGAAAAATCTGGATTGCCCCTGGCTATCTGTGACAGAGGTTTACCCAGGGTTAGATCTCGTCTCTCCCACATTGTCCCTCAGCAGACAGAAAATAAGTCCAGAGTAACTCCTTTTTGAGGGGATCTTGGCTTATGACTCTTGCAGAGTGGTAAGGGAAAAACACTTGTTTCTGAGATCTCCAAGCTGGCCTTCTCTGGGATACTCTGCAACACCTTCCTGTCTCAGATGGTTGTCCTGTGAAATCACGTTGGCCCTGGATGGGTTAGAGTCCTCCAGCTTCACATTGATCACTAGAGAGAGGGCAAAAGTTAAAATCAGTTGTGTTCTACCAAAATAGAGAGTTAAATTCTTGATAACAAACAAAAAATTCATCAGACATAAGCAAAAAAAGGGATTCCATAAAACACTACAAATGTACAATATCCTTGGCACACCAATCTTATTTCTTAGCAGTTTGTTGACGGCTCTCAGAAGCAGTTCCTGGTGGCAAAGGGATGGCTTTTATTCAAGATTGAATTCAGATTTAGAGACTAAGAACCATCTTTGAAGAGCGCATTTATACTCTTCCAATGGAAGGCCTTAGTCGTGCTTTCCCCTCCACTGAACAGGTTGGCATCTGTAGGAACACTGAAGGAGCATGTGCAGGATTGTTTGAGGACAGTTTTCCCATGGGCATGGCAGGAAACTCTCTGAGGACTGATTTTTCTTTACTTATATTCCTTTATTTTCCCCTTAGGAGGTCAAATGAATTAGGGTATAATAACCTGCAAACACACACCACAGTCGTATTTCCCCCCTTCTTCTTACAGCAGTGCCTGTTTTCTGCTGGTTAACCAGCATTTTATGGAGAACCTTGGTGACTTTTTAATATGCCCTGCTTGTTTTTGTTGTCTCTGAGCGACAGACTATAAATAGGAGCAGGTGGTACCCACAGCATATAGTACACTGTTACACAAAGTCTGTCTTTCGCACCCAAGTGAAGGCTTAAAGGTGGAATTTTTAAGATGATAAGAGATAGGCCAACATCTGTGTAACTAATAACGTTGCTCTTAATTTCCTCACCGATTATTCAGAGACTAACCCTACAGCATCACCTAGAAATAAATGAGTGTTCAGGGTTAGCAGTCCCAACTGGCGGTATGCCCATCTGTACTTCAATCCCCTACATGACCATCATTTGAATGGACATTTTTTAGTATGTTTTTTTCTTTGCCACGATTTCCTCTAAACACTCTCACCACACTTTGCATATTTTGGTTTCTACTGCAAGGAAAAGGGTAGCAAAAAAAAGTCCCAGACTGGCAGCTGTAGAAAATGAAGTCCTCAGTTTCCACACAGAGCAGATGTAACGTGTGTATCAGGGCTGCCTTGTTCTGAGCAGCTTACACCATATCAGCCCTGTTGTGCAGGACCATGCCAGAGGGTGGCGAGGAAGTAATGATTTATATTTGTGCATCAGACATCCTAATTCCCTCGTGCCCAGTTTCAATAGAAAGAGACACCAAGAGCTTTAGAAATGTGTAGCTAATTATACCTCTCATCAAACACTCAACACTTACACTCACGATGAGCACAAAGCGTTTGTCTACTCCTCTACCTATCCCTTTCTTGGCTTGTCCTTTTTAATGGTCTTTTATGTAAAGAGAGTCGGCCTCTTAAATATTTGAAGTCTGCCAGTTTAGAAGATTTAAAGTATTTCTAAAATGCAGAATAGATTTGTGTGTGTGTGTGTGTGTGTGTGTGTGTGTGTGTGTGTGTGCTCTTATCATTCAAGAAAACCTTCACTGATACTTTTAATTAAAAAAGATCCCTTTGGGCTATGAATGCCAAGTTTTAGCCCAGAGGGAATTTTTATTGCAGATATAAACTCCTGGAAATCAGAGTATGTGTGTGTGTATATATATATATATATATATATACACTACAGAGCCTGATAAACCCTTG
The DNA here is from genome assembly GCA_013401255.1 of Urocolius indicus. Classification (NCBI taxonomy): domain Eukaryota; kingdom Metazoa; phylum Chordata; class Aves; order Coliiformes; family Coliidae; genus Urocolius; species Urocolius indicus. The sequence goes on from WBNH01012526.1 coordinate 364,252, forward strand.
ACTGTGACACTGCTACTGAGGGCTGCTATAATATCTGATGACAAAACTGACAGATTACTTCTGATGAGAACGTAGAACCCTTTTTGTTTTTAACTTGACCCTGAAGACATGTCATAACATTTGTAATATCTGCAATAAAATGTCAACTATACTGCTGTAAGACTGCTGGAGCTTGGAGTTAAGCATTCAGTTTAGTGCTCTTACAGCTTTCAATTTAAAATAAAAAAGACTCTTAATTTCCTTTTGGACAGTCCAAACCTAGTGTAACTAGATGGATTTGTCTTGGCAAATATGTATCAGTAGTGGGTTACGTGACTACTGGAAAAGAAATCCAGAGCAACAGATAAAAAGGAGCAAAATAAACCTATCAATTGTCTCTACATACATTTGAGGTTTACAGTTCAGTAGCAATAACCTTAAGAAGGGATTGCAATAAAGTGAGAATCAACGACCACTTCAGTAGCAGGACTAACTTGATTTCAGCTGGCAGCAAACTAAGCTTTTACTTCAACCTCCAAGCCACGCAAGGTTTAAGAAGTATTTTAAGACCATTTCAAGAGGCATAAAAACATCATTAATATCTCCCATTCCCTGTAGTCAAAAGCGCTGCTCTGAAGACTGGGCATTCAATTAGAGAAATGGATCCTCCTGGATTGGTATCACAAGCCTATATCTCCCACACGTTGTTTTGTCCCACTGTTGAACCACATTAGTCACAATGACCATAAAAAGCCTAATCTTGCCATTGATATAACGTCTACTCTTTGACTCAGAGATGGTATTTCCAATGATGCTCCGTGTAGACTGGAACAGACAAAGCCCACTTCTCTGATAAACTTGCCCCAAAATTAATAGCTTGATAAAAGTAAGCACCAGGCACAAGTCTGTGAAAGACAATATTTTGCTGCCACTAACAAGGGCTGATTTCTTTGTCGAAGTGTACAATATAGTAAAACTAAGCTTTATTTCCCAAGAGATGAAATACTTCATTTATTTGTGCAACTTCCTCAGACTTTATATTCTTGTGTGTTTCAGGACTTCAGTAGTTGCCTTCTTGTAATATTTCAGCTTTTAAGCTGTTTTCTTGCCTCACTGAACTCACATAAGATACATCTGAAAGCTTTAGTACAAATTTACTTCGAATAAAGTCTTCAATTCATTTTCATGGCACCAAAAAGACAGCTTTAATAACTGCAATGACAAATAAACTGGAAATCATTCCAGGCCTTTTCACTTAACTGACAAGTAGAACGCTCTCATAATGAGCCGCAGGTTTTACGTTTTCTCTTTGACCATAATAGCTTCATTTAAGAGCGTCAGACCCTGACACTTCATCATTTATCTACATTATTTCTCATCTTCTTTCAAATAAATTATGGAATACTAGACTGAGCACATAAAAACAAAGTGACTTGTTATCTGTAAACAGCAAGATAAATTGTCCAGAAGTTCCTCATTTAGTTCCTTTTAAATTTAAGGGCAAGTTATTGGTTCTACCTTTTTTTTTTTCTTTCCCCCCCATCCCAATTTTTTGCATTTTTTTACAGCCATCTTATTCTGTTGCCAGTGGCCTTTGTGCAGCCATCCAAAGCCTGATGATAGTGCAGAAGGCATAAAATAATTCCATTATCCCAAGGTTGGACAGGGTAGTACAGAGAAGGAAAAAAAATATATAGAAAAAAATCAAATAAACAAGTTACATGGATATTTCTCTCCATCTGTAAAATCCCTCTTCCATAATACATCTTGTCATACAAGCAAATGTGACACATCCAAAGTAATGAACAGTGGGGCTGTAACTGTCCTTGCCTTTAGAAAGATAGCTCTNTCATTCAAGAAAACCTTCACTGATACTTTTAATTAAAAAAGATCCCTTTGGGCTATGAATGCCAAGTTTTAGCCCAGAGGGAATTTTTATTGCAGATATAAACTCCTGGAAATCAGAGTATGTGTGTGTGTATATATATATATATATATACACTACAGAGCCTGATAAACCCTTGACTGTGACACTGCTACTGAGGGCTGCTATAATATCTGATGACAAAACTGACAGATTACTTCTGATGAGAACGTAGAACCCTTTTTGTTTTTAACTTGACCCTGAAGACATGTCATAACATTTGTAATATCTGCAATAAAATGTCAACTATACTGCTGTAAGACTGCTGGAGCTTGGAGTTAAGCATTCAGTTTAGTGCTCTTACAGCTTTCAATTTAAAATAAAAAAGACTCTTAATTTCCTTTTGGACAGTCCAAACCTAGTGTAACTAGATGGATTTGTCTTGGCAAATATGTATCAGTAGTGGGTTACGTGACTACTGGAAAAGAAATCCAGAGCAACAGATAAAAAGGAGCAAAATAAACCTATCAATTGTCTCTACATACATTTGAGGTTTACAGTTCAGTAGCAATAACCTTAAGAAGGGATTGCAATAAAGTGAGAATCAACGACCACTTCAGTAGCAGGACTAACTTGATTTCAGCTGGCAGCAAACTAAGCTTTTACTTCAACCTCCAAGCCACGCAAGGTTTAAGAAGTATTTTAAGACCATTTCAAGAGGCATAAAAACATCATTAATATCTCCCATTCCCTGTAGTCAAAAGCGCTGCTCTGAAGACTGGGCATTCAATTAGAGAAATGGATCCTCCTGGATTGGTATCACAAGCCTATATCTCCCACACGTTGTTTTGTCCCACTGTTGAACCACATTAGTCACAATGACCATAAAAAGCCTAATCTTGCCATTGATATAACGTCTACTCTTTGACTCAGAGATGGTATTTCCAATGATGCTCCGTGTAGACTGGAACAGACAAAGCCCACTTCTCTGATAAACTTGCCCCAAAATTAATAGCTTGATAAAAGTAAGCACCAGGCACAAGTCTGTGAAAGACAATATTTTGCTGCCACTAACAAGGGCTGATTTCTTTGTCGAAGTGTACAATATAGTAAAACTAAGCTTTATTTCCCAAGAGATGAAATACTTCATTTATTTGTGCAACTTCCTCAGACTTTATATTCTTGTGTGTTTCAGGACTTCAGTAGTTGCCTTCTTGTAATATTTCAGCTTTTAAGCTGTTTTCTTGCCTCACTGAACTCACATAAGATACATCTGAAAGCTTTAGTACAAATTTACTTCGAATAAAGTCTTCAATTCATTTTCATGGCACCAAAAAGACAGCTTTAATAACTGCAATGACAAATAAACTGGAAATCATTCCAGGCCTTTTCACTTAACTGACAAGTAGAACGCTCTCATAATGAGCCGCAGGTTTTACGTTTTCTCTTTGACCATAATAGCTTCATTTAAGAGCGTCAGACCCTGACACTTCATCATTTATCTACATTATTTCTCATCTTCTTTCAAATAAATTATGGAATACTAGACTGAGCACATAAAAACAAAGTGACTTGTTATCTGTAAACAGCAAGATAAATTGTCCAGAAGTTCCTCATTTAGTTCCTTTTAAATTTAAGGGCAAGTTATTGGTTCTACCTTTTTTTTTTTTCTTTCCCCCCCATCCCAATTTTTTGCATTTTTTTACAGCCATCTTATTCTGTTGCCAGTGGCCTTTGTGCAGCCATCCAAAGCCTGATGATAGTGCAGAAGGCATAAAATAATTCCATTATCCCAAGGTTGGACAGGGTAGTACAGAGAAGGAAAAAAAATATATAGAAAAAAATCAAATAAACAAGTTACATGGATATTTCTCTCCATCTGTAAAATCCCTCTTCCATAATACATCTTGTCATACAAGCAAATGTGACACATCCAAAGTAATGAACAGTGGGGCTGTAACTGTCCTTGCCTTTAGAAAGATAGCTCTGATATTTACCATCACCATTAATTCTTGTCTTAGAGCAGTGTGGAACAATTGGAGTTCACATTTACTTTGTTTTAAAATCATATTGTCCGAAACACAATTAGCAACGCTGCGTTTACATGTTGATTATTAGTGACAGATGAAATTAAGAGAGGTTCAGTTTAACAGTATCGCACATTTCCATCACACCTCCCCCTGTGAAAAATCACTGAGCACATCTACGAGACAACCCAGGGTACAGAGACCCTCCATCCCCCAAGCCAAGTCTTGAGCCACACCAGTGCCAAACAGCTGTCAGTATGTTCAACCTGATTGAGGCAGGAATTTTTGAGAGACTAGTTAGACTTCAGTTTTAGAAGCAGGGAAACAGAGGCTTGACACATCTACAGTTGGACTTCAGTGGCTAAATGAAATACCCTCAATTTCAGTCATAGATTTTAAGCTCTAATACAAAACAGAAAAGCAAAACACTAAGTAGGAAGCCTTTTCAGAATTTTCCTTCTTTTGACTTTGAAGGATTTCTGTTAGAAGTACAACAAAACTATGATGACACCATTCAGTGGATTTCTTGTGTTGCCCTAATCCCAAGAGAGACTCTGTCTCTCACTGTCATTTTTGAAAAAAACAAGAAGCTGACAAGTACCTGAAAAACTGGCATAACTGGGAAGGAGATATCACCTAAGTAAGCTAGCTTGGCTTGAATTTTCACTTTTGGTGGCAATTTTAGATCCTTTATTGCTGTGCTGGTCACACAGGACCATGCCGCATGAGACATGGGATGTCTCAAACAGTCTCAAGCTATGCTCAGGTGTGGTAGCAAACCTGACATTGGAATTACAAGTTTTATTAACAGGCTGGTGAGGACTTCATACATGAGTCCCTTCACATCCACAGTGCAGAAAGGCACCTACACATCACAGAATCACAAAATCTCAAGGTTTGGAAGGGACCTTGAAAGCTCATTCAGTGTAACTCCCCTGCCAGAGCAGGACTACCTAGAGTAGGGCACATAGGAACTCATCCAGCTGGGTTGGAATGTCTCTAGAGAAGGAGACTACACCGTGCTGAAGAAGTTTTCCCTTGTGTTTCTTTAGAAACCCTTATGTTCTACATCACTACTGCTCTCACCTTGGACCCATTGAAGTCCACCATTCCTTAGGTGGAACCCCAATGACATAAGCAGCTTTGCAGAAGAAAATGGTCAGGGATAGGATCTCATAGGATTCCTCAGCATATTTAAGGCCAGGCCTTCACTTGTTTGATTTTCCAGGTAACTTTTCTTTCAAACTCTTCCCTCCCCTCTCTCTTCCAAGCCCATAGTGCTGGCACTGTGGGCACGCAGCCATCTTGCAATTCAATCACGTTATCTGTGCAGTGCAGGCAACAATCAAATAAAGGCAAAAATAAGAGTTTAAGCTGAGGTTCCCATCAGTTGCAATTCCATATACATAACATTTTAATTATATCTCATCTCCAGTGTAATAGTTAGAGATGCCATTTGATACAGAGGGTTTTTTTTTTTAATCTGAAAAATTAAATCTAACTAAATTAGCAAAAATAAAGTAGTAAAAGTTAATTGGGAATTATCTACTCCAAAATAACTCTTACTGGTAAATGCTTTGTGTGGTTATAAAAGGCTGATAAATATAATTGTATTTATGTAATGAGTATCATGTTTAATTTACTGTACTTGGTTGTTACACACCATTTTATGCGGGCCTCATAAGTGAGCTTGGTATTATTGCTTGTATTGCTTCTTAAAAATAAAAACCCAGGGTAATCAGATGCAGCACACAAGGAAATGTCCAACACATTTTGAACAAGGTAGTGATTAGCAATTTGTCCAGAGAAACATTCAGGATGATCTGCATCTGCCTGGCCTAAAAAAAATCAGTGCGTTTAGTAACACTCTGTAGGCTGATGGTTCATGCCTAAGTGGCTTGACACAATGCACAGGGTCTGGCATATGCAGCCCATGCTTTAAGAAGTGTGATGTTATCTCCCTTGCTCTTGGCCAGATAGGCAATTACAGATAAGTGCATGACAATGGAGTAATGCTTGCTCCTGGCAGGCTCTGGAAAAAGGGGGAAATTTCATCTTTTTTTCTTTTCCTCTGAATTTAATCTTCAGTTAAGACAATTTTGCTCATATCTTTTCACATTCCAGAAAGCACAAACCAACCCAGCTGCCAACTTTGTGGGTTTCTCACTTTGCTCTGGTTTAGGACCAGACTTGAGACTATGTGACTTTTCTCTGTTATTAAAAACTAGATACACACACAAAAAAAAAAAAAAAAAAAGCCTTGGCATCACTCCACTGCTAAAGAGCTTTAAAACTATGCTCAACACTGGAGATTTTGCACATACTCCATTCACTTTCATACCATTTACAACACAGAAGATACCCAAAAGGAAGGTATGGTTACATACAATGTTCTTTCTCAGGGTGATGTGGGAGTATATGTCATTAGATATGACACAAATCAGCCACATGACTCCGAGCAATCAGTGGGGAAAGAGTAACCTAAACTGAGAAAAAAATACACATAGCACCGTGGTTGATCTGAACAGAAGTTTCACATACAAGTTACATGACACATTCTACCTTAAACATCTGTGTTTTTCTCTGAAGTTCATGGTAGTAATACCTCTGCTGGGTTTTATCTCACAAATTTGTTTAAAGGGGTAGACATTTAGCCCATCATAGAACATTTAGCTTCTATGGATCACAAACATAACCATGCAGTTTGCATGATGTTTCTCCCCAGCCCAGGATAGGGGACAGAAGCCAGACTGTGATAAGCATACATTTCCAAAGGGATGTTATTGCAGGGAGCCAACACATCCACCTGGCTGAGCTGTTACCCTACCAAGAAATCAAAAAGGTTGCTAAATGCTTTTTATTGTAAACAGGGAAAGAGGTACTTGATTACTGGCTATCACCCTCTTTACTGACCCGTTTAATGTTTTAAAACGTTAGGCTTGTTTTGGTAAAGCATTTGAACGTGTCATTGTGAGCAAGGTACTCACTAAGCATCCACATGGCTTAATTTTACACTGCCAAGTTTCTGCTTAAGGTTTGGACAGACATTTAGCAGTGAATAGAAACCTGGCACTTGTCACTGCCAACCATGGCCCAACAGAGAGGTTATATGGTGATTTCTAACAGCACACCATGAAAGGTGTATAAAGTACTCTCAAGCTAATTGTGCTCTGCTCCCATTTGAGGTGACCTACTCAAATTCCTTTAGTCTTTCATACATTTTTACCTTCAAGATTCTTTAAACAGAGACATAAAGTCATACATTCCAGCTTAATATCATAGATCATAATGTATATTACTATATTAAACCCCATGAGATGGTCTTGTAATCTCATTTGCACCAAATATTACTTTTCCTATAGCTTGGGTTCAGAAAATTGTCTGTTTATCTTTGCTTGACTTTCTGCATCAGCACACTTGAGATATTTCATGGCAGAAAACCACTGTAGAAGATAATAATTAAACAAGAGCAAAAATTCAGTGGCTAGAAAGCACTCAGGAAAACAGAGAGGACAGATCTTGCCTCTCTTCCAGTTCAGTGCATCAGCACAAGCTTGTAACATCACCCAACTCGGAGGGTACCAGTGAAAGCAGCATAATCGTCAAGTGTATCATAATTACAGAAACATCTGTCCCAGATGTTTTTGGATGCATTGGGCATCTCAGTTTTACACAATACCCTGCAAAAGTTTACATTTCTTTTGTACAGCAGATTTATTAATTCTCATCAAAGGTACTAAGTAACAGCCACAAAGACTCGGAGCCTTCATTTACTACCAGCCAGACAACATGATAAGGGCATCAGCAGTGTAGGTGGTTTATTTCCATGTTGCACCAACCTACACGCTCACAATCTCATGGAACCCTCTAGTGTGGGAAATTTTAATGGTCCACACATAGGAGCCCTGAAACAGGCACAGCAATACACAGGTTCACTCACATGAGCTCAAGCACTGGTGTAGACAGCTAGAGCAACTAACGTGGAAGATGCAGAAATAAACACACTGATTACCACAGTTCTGCAGTAAGATCAATAGTTTAAGAGAAAATGATGTCCTTATGAGGTCTTCAGAACAATTTGGAAGCACGGCACTTGCAATAAAATACAGCAAATCTATTCCCACACAACAAAAACACTGATTTTTTTTTCCTTTTGACACAGTCGTAGGTGCCTCAGACACTGGAATAAGGGAGTGAAAAATAAACCAATTAAGTCATGATGAACTTGAGAAGGTATGCATGCATCAGTTTCTTTTTCCCTTTTAAAGCTGTCACATCTCTCCTGCTTCTTGTGGTTTTAAACCGTAAAGGATCCCTGTGTTTCCCCGAGACAAAGGATGGGCTCTAAAACTCTGTCTTCTGAAGTGATGAGTTAAAGAACACTGCAGGAGTACTTGCCAAATCATACCACCATTATTAATTCAGGCATGATGAAAGTGTTCATTTTAGCTATAATCATGTAATTCATCAAAATACTACTAGAGCATATAATTCTGAACTATTACACTGATATAGCACCTTATTGCACCTTCACCGAAAGCAGGGAATGTATTTTTTGATGCTTATCTACTGAAAAGCAATTCAGTTTGGGATTTTGGAAGCACTATCTTATGTTACAATAAAAAGGAAATTTTAAACATCTTTTCTTGCACTTGTATGATGTTATTATGTATTTGGGTGATTATCTCCAACGATGGAGTTTAAACATCGTGGAGCACTGAAACAGCGTATTCACTCAGTGGCGACAGAAGGAAAGATTGGGTTATGAATATACAATATTACATGAAGTTTAAATGCAGATTTGGGTCTCTCTGCCCACTTTTAAAATAGCTTTAGAGGCCAAAATCTGTCTGCCATTTAAAAAAAGAAAGTAGGGAGTGGGGGGGATGTTCTTTGGAGTTCTTTCGATGACAAACAACACTTGTAAAAAACCTGAATCCCGTGATGAATCTGAGGATGGTGAAAGGAACAGCAGCATCCTGGGCTCCAGTAGAACCAAACATCCCCATGTCATCGTCTCGTGCCACGACTGCCCTGTCTCCCACTGCCTAGCTGGCTCTTGCACACTTCTGCCAGCAAGTTGAAAGAGGAATAAGAAAAAAACCAAAAAAACCAAAATAAAACAGAAAGAAAAATGAAATCCAATAAAGCCCAAACTAAGTAGAGGCTTTGTTGATTCTTTTCACGAATGAGCCGCAGCGCCTTTGGCACGGAGCTGGCTGGTGCTGCAGCTGTGCAGACGGCTGAGTGACGCACCTAGATAATTTCCAAAGAACAAAAAGTCCTTAATTGTCCACATCAGGAGAGCTTCATTATTACAAATAGAAAGGCAAAAAATAAAAAAAAAGTTAGCCATTCTCACTCTCAGGCAAAATCAAAGAAAGGAAGATTAATGAATGCTAAATGCATAAAGGGCTATATTGAGAAGAGCTGGCAAGGAGCCCCAGTACCCCTTTTTCTCTCTCCTCTTTTTCCTCTCCCTCATCCTCGGATTGGGAAACCTCCTACATGAATAAAAAGCAGAATTTGGGGATTGGAGGTGGGTAACTGAGCATGCAACAGATATACATCCACCTGAGCTTGCCATGCAAATATGCCTAGCAGATTCCCTTTCCCCTGCACAAATCGGATGTCAGCCTCTCAAAGTGGTGCTAAGTCCAATAGGGATTTATAAAAGCATCTTTTAACATAGAATGAAATATCCTTACCAGAGTAAAATGCAAATTCAGAACTAACAGGAAGGCCATAATCTGCAGGCATATACTTCCACTACACGACAATGAGGTGAAGGACCAGAGCTTGGATGATAGCTGAGGAAGGGAAAGAAATAATTTCTGAATTGCCTCTGTCTATTCCACTAATACAATAAAGCTACAGTGCTCCATCCTCCTTCATCCACACCACTCCATGTTGGCACAACAAATACATCAAAATAGACTCAATGCTCTTAGTTGAAAGCAAAAATAGAAAGCACGGAGAAAAGAGGCTGTTACTGTAAAGACTGAGGGATGTAACCACATTATACACAAGGAGGATTCAGCAATGTATTAGAAATTTACCTTTCAGAGGCAGCTGGCAAACTGAGAAACAGTTGGAAATAATGTTCTAGTGGAAACGTTTAAAGAGAACTGTAAAGAAGCTCAGAAACAGACAGAATGCAAGGTACAGGAATGGACACTTAAAAACTTAATCCCCAAAAAGAAGTGGATTAAAAGGCTCTGAAAAGGTGAGCAGCAGCAGAAGGAATGTGGCATAAAAACAAAGACTGCTATTTGATGCTTCATTATTTGATGGTTATGGCATGATAGGATCAGCTAAGTCCATGGTTCTGAGGCAAAAATAAGGAAAAAGAATATTCCAAGCGGACACTTGATGGAAAATACGTATTTACCATAAACAGAGCCTTATTTTGAGGTCTTTGATGTTTTACAAATTTTTCTGGATATTAAAAGGTGTCCTAAAGCTCTTATTCTTGATATATCAAAAGCCAAACCATTTTCCTTCGGGGGAAAAAAAAATGATGTTTCAAGTCAGTAGTTGAGAGGAAGAATTGCACAAACTCTCCAAAGAAGACGATGCAATATGAATTAGGCCACAAACTGATACACCTGCAACTAAGTCAAAATCACCAACAGAAGTGCTGGCCAGAAAGTGAAATCAGAGCTTTACAGACAGCAGGTGCAACACCTGAGCTATAACAGTGCTCTTAAGTTCTAAAAACCAGAACCATACTTACATATCTAATTCCAATTCCTCTCTTCTTGGAGGGTTTGGGGTTTATTTTCTTTTTTCAGTATCTGAGTTTGCTTCTAGAGTAAACGGACTAGTAGTTTAACTTCAGCACAAGTAGAGTACGGGCATGTAGCATAAAGGTCTCCTCCACCAACTTTGACAATAATTGCATTTATTAAGGGTGTTTACAAAGTCGTCTGGTTTTACATGTGTGTATATTAAAGCTGAACAAACAGTAAATTATTGTTGGAAGCAATGTTTTATGTTGAATATTAAAGTCAGCTAATAACATTTACTATTCTATTCAGTAATTATTTGAGAGTAATTAGAAGCTAATAGCTACCAGTTTATAGCTATTTAGTCTCTTTAGCACTACAACTTGGCTTTTATATGATCCTTTTGTTTATTTTCACTATAATGGTTTCTGCAGCCTGCCTTCAAGCAAACACAAACCCCTTCTTCTCCATCTCTTAAAGTGCCCCCCACAAAAAAAAAGATAATTCAGTAAAGTAACCACAAAATAAAATTATTTCCCCTTCAAGGAAGTTTTTTTCATATTCTTCAGCTGCAAAAGTAATTAAATTTAACTATGTAAGAAATTATATCAACAGATGTACTGGGATGATCAGACCTACAGGATGCATCTACACATACCTGCCTTCTTGAGCACAGAAAGCACTTTTGCTCAGGAAGGAACTATGAGAAACAGCAGACAACATGTTTTACATAGCATAGAAAGAGAGAAACCTAGTTTATTTTGTCCCATTTTCCAGTAAGAAATGGATGCTGTTCCATTGCTGGAGCAATCCCATACCAGGAGGATGAAGTAATTTCACAGCATGTGGGTATAAAAAGAGGGGGTTTTTTCACCTGAATCCCTTTGAGCAAGCTTTTAAATGCTGCACTGGATCCAAGACTTTCCATATCTCAGGTAGTTATTGTTGTGCATCTATAGGTGTGTTAGCACTGCTGGTGTAACACATCTGAGCTAGATACACATAGGTTTGAAACCCATAACGATCTGCAGCAGGCCACATATCTATCGTGTACCCAATTTGTCATAATAAACAAACCTTACATATCAAGCATTAAACTTCCTACACAGCAAGATATAAAGCCAGGTCTAAGTTTAAATAGGTCATCAAATGAGTCAGGTTCATAAACCCAAGTGCCATCCAGTGCTCAGCCTTGCTGAAGCAAGGCCTAACACATGAAAAACGAGGGCCAGCTACTTGGCAAGCATCTTTATGTAAGGAAGTTTAAGTCTGTCCAAGGATGCTGAAAAATCTCCCTACAGAAGTGTACTGTAGCAAAAGCTGAAACAACTATGTCTTTCAAAAACAAACTTTGATAGGCCAATATTCATCTGCTCCCTTGTTTTATTGATCAAAGCCTGTCGATCAGATGCAGCAAAGCCCTGCTATGCTCTCCAAGCTTCTCCACACCCATACACAGAGGAAGAGCAGTAGGAAACTGAGCTGCATCTTCAGCTGTCAGAAAATGGTTGAAAGCCATCAACAAGGGTGGTACTTTAACTACTCCTGAGCTTTTTTCATAGGACTACATGTTGCTACAGTATAAGCTCGCTTGATTCTTTCTAAAACCATCATCTAAGCTCATAAGTAATATTTCTGAAAGGAGAGAGTGCTAGATATAACAAAATAATGATGAAAATCTCATTTACTTAATAAAATTCCTTTGATTTTAAATCAAAACTTATCTCCATCCATTTGAACTTTAACTACCTAATTCCGTCTCGCATTTCAGATAACACATAGTAAATGTAATTTGTCATCATAAATGTGTTATTATTTAATCATATGAAAGTTTTTGGTTTATCTGGAGAAAATATTTATAGTGGTTTTAATACAGGGGGATCCATTCTTGACAGAAATGATGAAACAGATTTATCACCCTTGACAAATTATATTGCAAAACGTCCTCTGCTGACTGCTTACAACAGAAATATTAACAACACACACAAGTGGAACATCACCTGTGATCTCATTTCTTCAGGCTAATATCTCAGCACCCTTAAATCCCTTTTCATGGAGACTATACAGTACTTCGAATGGGAGTTACATATCGGAGTAATTCTATGAATGACTGAAACCTGTAGCCCTTTAAATCAAACTAAGTAGTGTTTTATTAAAGTGCCCAGCAAATCAATCTAAATCCAAGGATAATAAAGCCCTAATCAGGTGGTAGAAAAAAATAATAGGTTGTCATGCATGAGGAAAAATAGGCAATCATGGAATGTTTTCTTTAATTAGGTTGTGTAAAGTGGAAGGACTGAGTAGGAACTGGCAAGACATTCATCATGAGCAAGGTGGGAAATAATTTAGATTACTGAGGAAGGAAAATTAAGTGTGAAATACTAAGATCTGACTGGACAGAAAATTAAAAATGTTTTGCTATTCGTGTCACTTACTTGTGGCAACTTCTTGGCAGGTATGGCTTCTCAAAGCAGTCTGAATCCAGATACCTTTGTAGCTTAAAGACCCCATACAGCCCGCTCAAACTTTTAATGGCATCAGCATATGCAGATTCTGCCTGTGCCTTCCATAGGGACAAAGTGAAAACTCACGGTCCACGGAGTTTTAGCTGGAAAACTCATGTGAATCCAATTGCTTCTTTAAAATAATGTAGTTACTTCTGTTATTCCTGGTCATTAGTGCATTGCCACACATTGAAGCTGTTTCACAAATTACAATCACCACAAGAGAGGTTATTTAGACAGTCAATGAGTTTTCCAAAGTTAAGGAAACGATGTTAGTACATTAGATAATTATTGTTGTTAGTATTATTACATTATTCTGGAGCCATAATGCTGAATTCAGCTCTGTTATATATACAAACATCGACAGCACTAAGAGAAGCTAATATATTTTGTCAAAAATAATAATAATAAAACAATCCAAGAACCTTTTAGAGATGTTCTAATTAAGGAAACTTTAATGCACTTTAATTCAGGCAGCATTTGCAATATCTATCCTAAAGTCTCAGGCAGCACGTCCTACACGGTGGACTCCTGTGATAACATTCAGTACCAGACTGAGACAGTCTCTCTGTCTGCTCTCTCATTTCACTGAGATGTTAAAATGGTACGTCAATGATTATTTGGGAATTCAAGAATTATAAATGTTACCAAAAGAGAGATTTTTTCATTACTGGTTAAGGAGGAAGAGAGATCATGGCTCTTAGTAGTCCCTTCTCTCACTATTATGCTTGATGGTGGCTTTCATACCATAAACGCAGAGAAAGTTCCTAAACGTCTTTAATGCTAATCTTAACAGTGAAAGCTGTCTCCTCACAAAATCAATGTAACGGCCAGAAATAATTTCAAACTTAAGCAGACTTTAAAGTTATCTTCTTCTAGGCAGAATTTTAGTTTCATGGAAACTGCCTCACTATGTAAGAGCTTAAAAAATTCTACTCAATGGAAATCTCACTATCTCATCGTGAAAACTGCAGATGAAGGGTGTCCAAGAATGCATTATGCTCTACAGATTTGATTGGAGCAGTGGATACTGGAAGCCCTGAGGTCTTCTGCAGGTCTCTTCCAACCCTACCATTCTATGATTCAATAAGAGGCAACAATGATATTTGTCCATTTTGGAGCCAGTAACTCCAGAAAACCAGATAAGGTAACAGGCAGCCCATGCAGGCAGGCCATCAGTAGCTGTCATGTAGTCACCAAACACCAACAGAGCTCCTAATGAAATGGTGAACTCCAGTTCAAAAAATGGTTCAGCAGAAACATGTTAACAAGGTCTGCTCTGGTAGATACTCTGTGCTAAGGAGGTTGTGACACAGATGGTGCCAAATTTGTACCCAAACTTTCTCTGGAGAAAACCTTGAGAAAAATGACCAAGTTTGAGTTTAAAAGTTGATATTGGCCCACTCCAAATTAATGTTCTCTGATTTTTGTTCACACCTTGGAAAAAAGGTGCTGTTATGCCACTTCTGTTATTTTAAGGGTAAATAAATATGCTTCCTAGAAGAATTTTCACTTAAAAAATAAAGTTTTGTGATACTTTCCCCCTTAGTGACTGCTCTGACCCTCAGAAATGGCATTCAGGTTTTTCTTCAGAGGCTGCTTGGTGAAGCAAGAATGTAAGGGGCTGCCCGATGTACCGGTTCAGAGCACCAAGCAGAAGAGTTGCCACCTCCAGCCTACCACTCCCGAAGAACAAACCTACAAATCACTTGTCACCAACTTTGATCTACCTTGTTTCAGGTGGTTTCCTCTCTGTCTATTATTTCTGCTAAGAGACCCGTGAAAATTAAATACAGACCCCATCAATGCTTGAGTGACCTAGTGCTCCATCATACCAGCAGTGTAATAGCAATAAATCATTTCAACTTTAATCTATTGTTATTGATGAATGTACAATTATTTGTCATCTAATATGCTGAAAATGATGACCAAAGAAATAGATCAACTTTTTTTTTCTTCTTCCAAGTACGGCATTGATGGATTGTATCCCTAAGCTGTTATTACACTTATAATGTACTCTTCTGCTATGACAGCACAGCTAGTTTTTTAATCATTCCATAGTAATCAACTTAAGACAACACAGCAAGACTCATAACTCATGTTCTTTTCATTTTTGGCAGTGATGGGAAATGAAAATGTTTTTATTCTTTTGAAATAATTCTTACCTGACTAGGCTGAAGATTGCTTTAAAATCGTAAATAGATGGCTGTTTATCGAGCTGGAACTGAAAAGTGACACATTAAAATGCCTGTTTCTGAAGAAAAAAAGTAATAATTTAGGCCTGAGTGAAGCCAGAGCTGGGTAAAAAAAATACTTTGTTTTTCTTTTAACTGGTTCAGTGCTAACTAAAATCTGTACTTGCTGGTTAAATTACACAAGGCAAGGCTGCTGTTGCCCTCTCTGAATGCAGAGTAAGCCTGTAAAGACAGACTAGCTTTGGAAAGTAACCTGTACATTTGTGGGCTTAGGAGCCACTTTGCACTTTCAGTAGCAACTCAGAAGTAAGACACTGTAGAAATTGTGATCAGCTTAGGTTTGGTAGATTAACCGGGACATGTGGAAATGTCTTGGAAGAGGAAAGCTAAGTAATTCATTAAGGCATTGTAAGGATGAGAAGACCAGACACCACATTCTAGGAGTTACCACCGCTCTGAAAGGTGAATGCAATAGAAGAAGAGAAAATACTTCAAGAAACTTTCTGGATCATATGTCTGGGCATGGCAACACTACCAAAAAACACACTCTACTAATTGTTTTTTAAAAGAAATCCTGACTCTGCTCTGATGGGGTTTATATGAAATAAATAACTACAAGGTTTGCCCCTTTAAGCTGCATTTGGCTTTTACTGCATACTCTCTGTATTCTTATTTGTATTTTTCATACGTATTTTGTTTATTTTTAGTTGTCTGTGCTACAGGGATCATAGATAACTCTTTGTCTTACAGCATATACAGAACTAACATGAGGTCGTTGAGGTTTTTTATTGCCCAGCAGCCACAGACAGCCTTGACAGCCTGCTCAAAGCAGCTTTCTCTCACCTCTGTCATCTCACCTTTATCTTCATATATTTCTGTCTTTTTCTGCACATTTTTCAACTGCTTTGCAGTGTCACATCTTTTGTTGGGCAAAAGCTGACCTCCTGCTCTGCTTCTGCTGTTGTCTGAGTCTCATCTCACCCTACTTGGGCACTGGTGGCTCCTGAGCTCGGGGTACCCTGTACCTCCTCCAGTTCACGGTGACACCCTCTGCCCTCTCCATGCAGCAACATGTCTGTCAGGTTTATTTTGCCTCTGAGAAATCTTAATTGCAACCCTTTCTATCTTGTTTGTAAATAAGAAACTTGGCCACTTGCTCTCCTGTCTTTCATCTCTCTGTCTTCCCATCACTCTGATGGCCTCAGTTTCTGGGAAGTAATTTTCATTTTGGAACAGCATTGCAGAGTGAAGTCCAACATGAGGCTGGTAAAAAAAACAAAACATCTTTCAAATTGCAGTTACTGTAACCAAACTGGAAGTTTCACTGGACTTTTGTGGTACTTTAATACAGGTAACAGATTTAGCTTTTCCTTCAAGCTCCTAAACCATTCCTCCCCAGTCTCAAGTCTTGGTTGGTGAATCCACATGTTTAGAGCACAGAAGAGTTTAATTCTCCAGAGCAAGGGTTTGACAAGGAAATTTGACATTATTTTTGTTTTTAAATCCCTTTACTGTTATGGCTTGTTCCCCGTGGCCGTTTAGGAACAAATGAAACAATACCAGAACTTTCCTGACAACAATTATGATCAATGATTTCCTTATTTTCTAAGTTGAGCTTTTTCTTTGCCACTGACACAACTTCAGTAAATGAAACAGAAGCAATGGAGAAGGCTAAGTGTTCTAAAAGGACACTCTGTTTATGATGAAGCAGCGTAAGACACCTTCAAGAACCTGATTTTCAAAGACTCCTAAGAAAACTGAGAACCCAAAACATACTTTTCTGTATCAGGAACCCAACCTGGTTCAAAAACAACACTGAATCTATGAAAGTCTGTGTGACCTGATCTAGGTGGGACCTGCTTCTGCAGGCGGGTTGGACTGGATGATTTCTAAAGTTCGTCTCCAAACCCTACCCTTCTATGATTCTATGAAAACCAACTGTTGCACTGGAGATCCTTGTCTCTAACTCATCTCCAAAACTGCAAATCAGTTGCAATGATGAATGCATTCCCTAAAGCTCCTACTCCTAGAGATGAGCATATCTCTTCGTTGATCCTATAAGAGCTGACTACACAGGTCTTAGTATGAAGCATCTGCCAGCCTGCTTCCATCTACAAGGACCAGTCTCAGTTCATGAATGCTTCCCTCAAAGCACTTAATTGATCTTGAACACCTAAGAAAAACACTTTGACACAAAATGAACCCTTGTTACTGACACATAAAAACAACAATGGCCAAAACAAGCAAAGAAAGCAATGATGAGCTTCACTCACTGCTTGGAGCTAGATGGGAAACCATCTCTCAGCTCAGACTTGTGCAGTCCACTGGTACCCAGGTAGTCTTCCTCAAATCCAAAAAATTACTCTCTTCCAAGACAGACAGTGCTGGTGCAGTACAAGCCACATGTTCAATAAACACCGAGGGGAAAAAACTTTTAGAAATGGAGTTTTTTTGATAATTTGAGTTGGCAGCAAATTTTCACATGAGAGCTTATCAAGATAGTTTGAGTTATCATCAGCCTCCCCCTGAAAGACAGTCAAGATGTAGGTATGAGTCCTCCACCCCTGAGTAACTTGTAAAGGAAACTCTGCCAGGAAATGGGATCGCTATGCTGCTCTCAACATGAGTGCTCCTTTACAGCCTCTTAAGAACCTTAATCTTTCTAACTGCCCAACTCTGATGCCAGAGCTGTCCAGCACGCAACTTCCCCCACCAAAATAAATAATAATGAAAGTGAAAATGTTGCTGTAAGCAATGAGAAATGTAGATCCCCAACTTTAACAAGCTCCCACAAATCACCCACATCTTAGGCTGCAAAGGTCAGCTCCAGCACGGTTACTGATCTATTCCACTTGGTGACGGCTGCGCTCTTGGAAGGCTGAAATGGGTCCTATATGTCATACAGATTGGGTTTGGACTGCTGCTGATGGAGCAGTGGAGAAGCAAAGCAATCACTCTACAGACAAACAAATCCTGGGTATCTTGCTACACAAGGAAGTCAGGAGCCGAGTATTTGTCTTCTA
The DNA here is from genome assembly GCA_013401255.1 of Urocolius indicus. Taxonomy (NCBI): domain Eukaryota; kingdom Metazoa; phylum Chordata; class Aves; order Coliiformes; family Coliidae; genus Urocolius; species Urocolius indicus. The sequence goes on from WBNH01012526.1 coordinate 382,572, forward strand.
TCTTAAAAAAGCCAGTAGGAAAATCAAATTCCCTCTCTCCCCCCCAAAATTCTCTTTGAAGTGTCTATGGTTTAAAAAGTGGTTGAAATCAAGTTTTGTTCTGATCGTAGATATACAGCATATGACAAAAGTACAATATGCAATGTGATTTTTAAGACTGTGAAAGGTGATTTAAAAGAAACCTGGCAGTGTGCACCCCCCATTAGAAAGCTCGTGCACACTGATTCCAAAGTGTCCATTCATCACTCCCCAAGACAGCTGAGCTACAGAGGAAGCACTGGGCTGGCAGGATTTGCTTCTGGTCCTGCAAAAGGTCAAGGCCTTTTAAAATTATTTTATGGGGGAAATACAGCAAGGCTTCACACACAGGCATCGAGATGCAAGCAGGAAGTCAGAGCCCTTCAGCGACTTCAGTATCGCACTGAGGTATGTGGGTACCAGTTCATCTCCTAATGTAACAGGATGCAATATGAGATAAATTCATAGCTGCATGACAACTGTTCAAAACACCAAGTTCAAGACAGTCCTACAATGTATAAAACACACCTTTCTAGAGGGGAGAACGTTTTCTTTTTCCTTAAAAACCTTTATCTCCAACATCTTTGGCTCACATTTCTCATCCCCCAACTTGTTGAAAATGCCTGTAGCAATTTTCATTGCATCACCTCTACTGATCATAGCAGAACATATCTTTACCCATACACAGCACTGAAGCAGCAGAGAAGTAGACACAGTGACTCTTTACCAACAAAAATAGCTGACTCTGGAAGACAAACTATTACATTTTCACCAAAAAGCACACAATATTCAACTCCAGAAATCTGCTTTTTGTTATTAAATTAGTCACACCTTTTTTTTTTATTCATGAGAAATGACTGACAAATAATTAACATGGAACATGACACTTAATAAGAAAGACTCAACAAAGAGTACTCAAAGTGCTTCCTATTTAGCCACCAGACAGACTAAGCTGCATTTGCTTCTCCACAGAATTTGTGTAGGGAATTATGAATGCTGCTAAGTTACTTGCTGCTCCTTGCCTTTAGCCATCATTATCAGTTATCTTTAGGGGTAATCATTTTTCTTAAACTCACCACCCATTTGATATCTTAAAAACAGCAACATTAATTTTCATTTGTCACATAGTAGGGTATAAATTGACTAAATGTTAATAGCATTCTTCTTGAGTAATCAGTTCTACATGATTAACCTAAAAATTGCCAAAATATTGTTTACTATTCATTTGTATCTGAAGAAAAAGAGAGCCACGATCCATGAGTTAGGGATGGATTAATTCAGCTTCTGATCTGTATTAAAACTTGCCAAAATGATTCATAATCGTTTCAATCAATATTTATCCTGACTAAACTATTGCATTTGGAGAGCTCCTCAGAGTATGCTGCTGCCCAACAGCATCACTGCTTTCTCCTGTTTGCAATCGGTTTCAGTATATACAATAGAGAGGTAGGTAAGTTTATTTAGTCAGAGGGTTGGGTTTGGTTGGGTCTTTTCCTTTAAACGGACTTTTAACTTTTTTCCTCTTCTTTTTTTTTTTTTTTTTTTTTACCCCTTGGTACAGAGGAGATAGTCGATGGTCTTTACCACCATCTAGTGGATCTAATTACTTATAGCAGGCTAAAATAATATCAAAGAATAGAGACAAGATACATTTAACCTGTTTTATACACAGGGAATGTATCCATCTGATAGAAAAAAAGACTTTGCTTCTTCCTTTAAGCAGCAAAAATATCCACAGGTAAAATATATCTTCAGGATTTTTACTTTGCTTTTTGATGGAGGGGGAAAAAAAAAGAGACCCCAATAACTGACAATTTTTCCCTCATCATATCAAAATGGATACCAACTCCACAAAAGGGCTTTTCAGATAGACACTTGGAGGTGAGAAACAGGAGTGGTTATTCCATGCTGGGTTTAATGATGAGGAAATGTCTCCTGTTTGTGATACGGATCCTGAGAGGATTTTTGAGATAGGAGTTCCTTACCTGCATACTGGAGAAAATAGCTCCAACTTTCACAAGGAGTTCACTGTCAGGGAGGGTCACGCACACTGCAAGAAGACAACGAAAGCACAGATAACAAAAGTAGCAAAGCTGACTAACTTCATCATATTTTAAAAACAAATTGGAATGGTTTGTCAGGCAGAGAAGGTTAATTTTCTCTCTCCACATGTAACAGAATGGATCAAAATTGACTCCTGTGGCTCCCACTACACCACAAAATATGGAGCAAGACTTTACACCTGCAGAACCAAATGGCCCAGGCACTCTCAGACCTCCTCCTACAGCAAAGGCATGGGCAGCATCACCTACACTCTCCTCTCACAACATCAATCCCTGCCCTTTGCCATTCTTGACAGTCTGAAAACTGCTTCAAGACCTGTAAAACCAATTTAAGATTTGCTTTCATCCCTCCTCAAGGAAGGTTTTACTGGAGAGGTTTGTTGTCCTCTAAAACCTCCTGAGTAAGGCTGAGGCCAGTGTCACTTTTCTAAAAATGCTTCTTGATCTAAAATTTTTGCTTCTTCTGAGTAATTTTTTTTTTTTTCAGATCCAAGCAACATTTATTCTCTTTGTGTCAGAAGGCATATCTGCACTTGCACCACTATCATGCTCCTCAACACACAAATAACCACTACACTGTTTCGCTGAAACCTTGCCCAGACTTTTGCCTTCTCAAGGTCACTTGAATTGATTTAAAAAGCTTCCAAAATGCTGTGAATGGTATTGCCTTCAGAAAATCCAAATAAATTCTGCACCACCATGTTCATTCCTCAGTCCTGGCCAGCTTACAAGCTCACCCAGCCTTCGCTCACCTACTTGTAAAGAAAGAATATATTAATCACTGTGCACAATGATCTACACCCACAGTTACTGTATATTGCTGTGCACATAGATGCATGGGCATCACTGTATGAATATACACCTTCTTCAGTGTGTCCAAATGATTCTTAGCATCCTTCCACACCAGTACATTTTACTTATCTTCTCCCTCATTGCCAACAGCTCATTTTTAAGCAGGAAGCAGGAGTGGCACTGTGCCTTGCAGCCACTTGTGGCTTTCCCCACCTTCCCCCAGTCTGGGAAACATTAACCATCCAGTTGATGAAGCACATGGATGTACAAATGAAATTTTATGCACTTGCCACTGGAGGATTGCTTCAAACGTATGTTTGTCTTGCTGCTTTATAGTATTTGAATGCAACATCACAGGTATGATGCCTGCATCTCTTTTGTTGGTGTTGGACCTTCTGCAGGAAGGGTATATCAGCATCTCCTCCCACTGCTTTCAATCTCAGCTGGCATTGGTCCTGGTCTGCAAGTGAAATGGTATTTCTTTCATCAAAATATCTTTTTAAAGGAGTTAACTTCATTCCAGCAAGCCCTATACCTTCCCTAGCACATGATGCTCAATCACCAGCAGTCTCCTTCCCAGCTATTCAGAGTTCTATTTTAAACTCTGGCCTTTAAAAAAAAAAAAAAAAAAAAAAAAAAAAGAGGGAAAATAGAAGAGAAAAAGCCCCAAGCAGCTTCTCTCATTGACACCCAGTAGCAGGACTGTGTCCTTCCTGGAGGGACCTCTGATTTTGCACCTGATTAAATAGTAACTCAGGGTTAGAGTCATGCTCTCAGTGACTCAGTGATCTGGTTGACTGGCTGACAATTTCCACAGGGTAGAGTGCAATTCACTTGTGTGCCCCAATTAGCAGTGCTAATTGGGGCACAAAATCTGTGTACTTAAAAAAAAAAAAAAAAGAAATATTCAAAAGCCAGACACCATTCTGGGAATGGCAAGAGGGACTGAAGCAGGAAGGTGGCTGATCTGCCCTGCTCTTCAAACATCTGAGGAGAAAGTGGGACAAGTACTCACCCGCCTGGACATGTTCCTATGCGACCTGATCTAGTTGAACCTGCTGCTGCAGGAGAGTTGGACTAGATGATCTCTAAAAGTCCCTTCCAACCCCTACCATTCTGTGATTCTATGAAAAGGTATCAGAATGAAGGCAGAAGTTTTGGGGTGTTTTCCTACTGCCTCACATCCCTGGGTTTGAAATTCAGGCAGAGCTAAGGGGGAATTACTTAGAGCCTGGCAGGACTCAGGTGATGCTCAGCTCTTCCCAGAGCTGCTCTGCAAACTTTCTGCATCTGTAATTCTGTATTGGATATACCGAAGAATGCCAAACCTGGTATCATAGCTCTGGTTTCAGAAAGTAATTAGACAATCCTAAATTTATGCTTAAAAGGAACAGCAAAAACAGGATTTCAGAGTAACCTGAAAGATTTCTGATAATAACAAGTTTTATAAGTTCTTCTGAAAACAACACAGCAGAGCAAAGAAGTATTTTGTACTAAAAGGTGCAGGGAATAACTTAGGCATTTACTCAATGCTTTCAGCTGTATGTCTGAGAGCACAGGTACTATGTAAATTCTAATAACTCTTTTAACATCATTATTCTGTTATTTGCATACAGAAGTGGTACTTCAGATGCTTAACGACCATTAGCAAGCATTAATTTTTGTTTTACATCCACAACTGTAAGTGTAAATATAGGCAAGAAATAATTTGTACACCCTTGCACACACAAAAATCAGCTCTTTTAAGATCAAGCAATACTTACTGGATAATTTCTGTGGCTGGTGCTCCAGACTAAATCTCAGATTTGAATATAAATGTTTATTAATTCAAAGAGGATATGTAAAATAAACAGCCTAGAAAATGAGATGCTTTATGCTTTTTTTATTATGCCATTTGATAACACTGTAAAAGAATTACTGTACACTTCTCCAGCTAAAAAACTCTCCATTTCAGAAGCACAAGCTGATTTTATTTTGATCTATTGCGATAATAAAAGAACAATTATCTCTTTCCTAGAAGCTTCAAGCCTAAATCACCTCATGTGCTTAATTTAGGGTACTGTGAAAAACCACAGCAGAAGAAAGGGCCATCTCACATTGCTCCAGTCAAGCACCGAAGGGTATAAAACCAACAAGACATTTGAAAGTTGGGCTTCTTATTTGTGACTGCTATAAGAGTGGCTGAAACTGAACACGGGAAATGCACTTTATCTATGGAAACCTTGAAAAGACCCTTCACCAGCCCCTCTGTCCCATCTGAGATAAGCAGAGAGATGGATGAAGGGCAGTGGGCTGGTTTGGTTTTTGGGAGGCGAGTGCTGCTGTATACCAGGGAACTCTATAGTGAAATGAGGCAGCATTGTGGAGAAGGAGAAGAGGCCAGTTTGCCCAGGATAAACAGAACAGTGTGTTTTACAGAGGAGTTGCTGCTAAGGCATCTAAACAAAAGCGTTCCCCAATTCCTGGGGTCAACACAAACACACAAGTGTGTAAAAAAAGTGATGTGAAAGAAGTCAGATAATTTTTAAACCCTCCATCACTTCATGGCCTCACTATCCATGGGTGGTTTACTTTGAAAGAAGAGAAAAAAAATCTGCTTTTATTGCTCTGTCATAAACAACAAGCTGAAAACAAAAAGGTTTGTTCTTAGTTTATTGAGTCTTAACTTGGTTAGAGCATGTATGTAAACATTTAAACTTATCCTTAACTTGCAAACTAATTAAGCTCACACATGTACTAAGGTGCCATGGAAGCAAATGGTGAGTCAAAAGGCACATAGCCAACTAGTTTTTAATGTCCCATGGTCCTGCTTGCCAGGAGACACCTCTGTAGCACTGCTCCATGGTATGAGGTCCTGCTTGTAGATAAACTGTGGGAAGAATTCTCTCTACTCTGTAAACCACACCTGCTATAAAAAGATTGAAGCCAGGTTACATGTGCATGCCCCTGGCACCTCAGCTAAGCCAAAACATGTCTTTGCAATGGATTTAAAAACAAGAGTGGCTCTACTTCTTCTCTCTGAGCCAAAACAACTGGTTTTATCAAGAGTCAAACAGGACCATGGATCTAGCTCATTGTAGTCACATACACAAATATATTCAAATGCTTTTGAAGCTGCTAAACATGCAGGCAAAACCAAAAATAACTAGAAGCTGCTTTGGTCCCAGCAAATATCTATAGCTCCCTCTGAACCTCTTAGACATAAAAATGGAGAGCTGGGACACTGACATTAGCATCCTTCATCTCCCATACATTTAACACTCAGCATTGCATAATAAAGTTTTTATTCAGCCCAGGTGAATTATTCTCACATCCTTGACTGTAAAATAAACTCCTTCGTTTGGCTACACGTGCATGTTGCTGCTGGAGCCCTTGTCTCACTGTTTGCAGATAGGATAAAAGGGAATATCAGCTCCAAAGCCTTGTCTCAGGACTCAGGAGTGCTCTGAGGTCAGTGTTGTCCAGAGACACATGCAAGAGGCAAAGCAGCCACCCAGCAGATGTTTTCCTCCAGAGACACTAAAACTTGTCTAACTTTGTCTCCCAAAATTGAAAGCAGACTTTCTGCCAGTCTTCCCATACCTGCCTTCCTGTCCCACTCCCTCCTTACTTGTGAGGTATCCTTCTGAAGCCCAAGACCTTTAATAGCATTCAAAATTAAATCTTAACTTTGTAACCTGGGCTCATCTCAAAGTGAGCTTTCCCAAATGCCCTACAAGAGATACGCAGCAGCTCCCGTGTGTTTTCACTCTACAAAATCCCAGCATTTTCTATTGTTACTTTGATACCTCACCGAATCATAGAATGGTAGAGGTTGGAAGGGACCTCTAGAGATCATCAAGTCCAACCCTCCCACAGAAGCAGGTTCACCTAGATCAGGTCACATAGGAACATGTCCAGGCGAGTCTTAAAGACCTCCAAGGAAGGTGACTCCACAATCCCTCTGGGCAGCCTGTTCCACTGCTCCATCACATCCCAGCAGGTCCCTTCCCTTCTGCCTTCTCTGAAAGAGTCCGGCAAAACCATCTCTCCAATATGATATCCCTTGAAATTATATCCCTTCCCCTGTTTGTGTTACTCTCTTCTCTTTGTGTTTTCACCTTTCCAGAGCCATTATCTCGGCCCATTCACTCCCCAGAGACCCACTTTGTCACTCAGGGCTCACAAATCAGTTGCCTTGCACGACACAGTCGGTTTCTCTGCATGCTCCTTATTTCAAAACAGAGGCCACATTAAATCTGATGAGGCTACACAATCACCCACATTTCAGCACACACCTCGTTAGACTGAGACTGACCATGCTGTCCTTACAGGAAGCTGAAGCAATGCAAAGCCCACGCAGTCACACTGCATGTCCCCAGCTGGGGTGGGGGAGAGGAACGTATTTATTCACACAGATTTTGAAATAAATGTATATTTGGAACAACACATTCAGTCAAACAAATTCTCAAGCATTCCTTCTTTTCCGCAGCAAGATGAATCAGCTCAGAAGGGAAGGAATGTGATAAAAAGAGAAATCCAAAGAGGAAGGAACAGAAGGGAATTGTGTGCAACTGGGAAGGAAAAAAAAACTTTGCAACAGTAATTAACATCGAAATAATCTTCACCCACTCTGAAGAAAGCGTGACATATGTTGAGGTCATTCCAACTCAGAAAATCTTTTCTAAGCTGAATCCTTAAAGGAGGATGATTTAAATTAATAGGTACAAATACCCTCAGCTACTCGGGCTGCACAACAGTGACCGCAATTACAGGCACAGGCTAAAGGAGAAGAGAGCAGATTGCCCAAAGTACATTCTGACCCGACAGCATCCTCCAAAGAAGGACAACAGAAAGGCTGCTTCTATCTATTGACACAAAGATGTAGGTAAAGAACAGTAAAATCAGTAGTTCCTTGTCAGATATTACTCTCTTAAAAGTGTATTTAGCAAGAGCACACTAGAGTGATTAAACACTACCATTATATAACAGGCTGGCAATAACAGTTCTCCTAATTTACTTCCAGCCACCACCACTGAGGACAAAGACAAACCCACTCGACTTATACAAGTCAATCTGTCCTCCTAGTGATTCCACCACAACCTCATTTTCTTCCTGGCAGTGACAAACTCCGCCTGCCTTCATCGTTGGGCTGAAAACAGAATTTCCTATGCAAGTCACACCTGCAAAAATGTATTCAACATGACAGAGCTAATCAATGACAATACTGCAGAGACAGTTGAACAGCACTTCCACCGAGATCAGCCCCAGTTTGTAAAAACTCTGGGCCACAAATAATTCATTGCCCTTTTATTAAATAATTAGATACTAACAGAGAACCACTGATTAGACTGTTCTGATATCATAGTGTATATTTCCTCTCTTGACTTTGTCACTGAGGTCACCATACAACCCAAAGCCAAGAAGGATAGAGGGAGACAGTGTATGGGCACTGCCATATAGAGAAGCCTTTCATTAACCTTGCTGATCCCCCATAATTTCATATGTCAGTAGCTAATCAACGACTCACTGACATCATCAAGGGATAGGGAGAAAAGATCTCCCGAGAGACCAATCATTTCTCACAGGAGAAAATCTATACTTATACCAGAAGGTTATGTGTATTTGGCAAATAAATAACATGTTCCTGTTTCATTTTTAATTAGTATTGAAATATATGTTTCTAGTGTTGGCAACAATGAGTTATGTCCAGCATGATGGAGATTGCAGTTAAAGGAGTCAGCCCCTGACAGTCCACTCATTTCAGACTTTGTCCAGTTGTACTTCACTCCTTAAGAAACATAAGCAAAATCATCTTCTCACTGAGTCCCAGTCAAAAGCTCTACTAACGTCACCAGTTGCCCAGCCAGAAGAAGAAATAAAAGGGATGCTGCATTTTATGTGCTGAGTTGGATTTTAATCATTTTGTGTTTACTTAATACTTTTATCCCAAAAGATTTTGCAAATCTAATCAACACAGCAGTTAATTCATCCACAGCCAAGATAAAGCCTTCTCTAAGCAGGATATAGATGTCTCTTTAGCAGTGTGCCACGGTATCAAAAGGATAGTTATAGATGGGGGCGGGGGGTGGAGATGTTCACCCACATCAGTTGGGGACTGCAGGGCTAAGGATGTTTTAAGCTAAGGATGCTGGCACAGGGCTCTTGGATTATATACCTGAATTTCAAGGAGATAGCACGGGATCTGCAAGGATAAGAAATGGTTAGACCTAGCCCACGTAAGTCAAAAGGTTTCCCAAAGCAATGTGTTTTCTTGCCTGAGCAGCAAGGGAGAAGTGTCGCATCCTGCGTTGATGCTGCTAAATCCCCTTGGTTCTGCTCAGGAGCAGCAGTGGTTCGTTTGTCTGTCAGTCCAGTCTAGACCTTGCTGGACGTGACTTTATGAGAACACAGCCTGGACTGTTGTAGCTGCAGGGGCAATTCCAGCACAAGGTGTGGATGGCAGTGTCACACAGCTAGTTAATACTAACAATGCCCAACGCCCCTTGGAAGAAGCAGGCAGCAGGCAGCAAGGTCCTTCACATCCCACAAAAAAAACAGAAGTCTTGAGACCTTGCATCACTTTCCATAGAGATATATTCTATATTTGGAAACAGGTAACCTACCTGTGCAGTCTTTCTACAGGCACTTTGATGTACAGGCATCAATTTAACAAAACAAATCCATTTGAAAAGCCACATGATATTCTTTCTTGTGCTGTGCTAAGGACATATCACTAACCTCCTGCAATCACACACACGTCCCAAAGTCCCTTGCTACAGCTTCCTCAAGACCAGTTCAGGATCATGCTGCCTGACCATCAGGCAATTACCTCAACCAAAAATAATAATTGGAATGGAATGGAAGACCTTTAGAGATCATCTGGTCCAACGCCCCTTTGTCCAATAGATTGATGGACCTTGCTTTGCAGGATGCTAAGGGCCCTAAATCCTTGACTACTATGTGTGAGCTGAATGCCCAGTGTCTCCGTGTCTCTGTATATCCATTGACTACCCAGCAGCGAACATGTCATGTTCCCATATGGGCAAACTTGCTCCATCCCACTAAGGCATTATATACAATTAAGTAATACATCTCCATCAACAATCTAAATAAAGGCTTTCCAAATCACCAAGTTTGCTTTAAGGTATAGGACACCTTGTATCTATAAAGAGCATACAAACTATAACTGAAGTAGTGCTTGATGGCAGTAAAAGTGTTGAATCTCACGTTGCAGTCATTCAAAATCACTTGCACAGAAGAGAAAAACAGACAGTGAGATTTGCCCTGCACTGACAGAGAAGTTTGAAGAAATACACACCCAGATAAAAGCACATAGTATGCTTTGGTTTTTTTTAAACATGTAAAACAAGTAATTATTTAAACCAATAATATTGGTGGAGGGGAATATTACAGTTGAATTCTAAATATATTGAATTCTACTTCTTAGAAATGAATGGCTTTAATATTTATTACTGCTACTACATCTATTCTAAGAGATGCTGGCATTCATGATAGGTCTTCCAGAGTGGATCTCTATTTATTTTTCTTCTGAATTTTTGAGGGTTATGAGTTAAAAAAATAACCCAGCAGAGGAAGCCAGTGTATTTAATTTTACACAGCTCTTGCTTAACATCCCAAATCACTGAATTAAGTGTCTTTTAGGAACACACTCAGGTGACAACATGAAACATATTCATATATGTTGTCTGCAAAACAAGAATATTCTAATTTATTTGATTTTCAAGATTTGCACAGATTTGAAGGGGTTTTTCTGTCTCTAATTATACATATGTCCAAAGCTCCATTTCTGATTAGCATCCTTTCTCCTCTTAGCACTGACAGATTCTGCAGCTATAAGTTTCAGGGATTTCAGCAAGCAGTCCTAACCTAGAATTTTAAATGTTGGAACTACAGAATTATTTACTTCTTATAATCTTCATCCAGCTTCTTCTTTCTTGTTGAATACAAACATTTTAATCACTAGGGAACTGTGCCTAATATGTTATGTTCCAGTTCAAATCAGGACCATATGTATTATAACACAAAGCAATTAATAACAGCATATCCAGGAAATTGCCACTTAGGATCAGCTGCCTGCCAACACACTATAACCACACCAAAATCAAAGATGAAATAGTATTTGCCTTGTAATGGGAATATTTCCTGTTTAAGTTGGTACAGAGGTCATTCCTTTCACAGTTCTTGCAAAGAACATTCCTTATTGGGAAATTTTTTCCCAGGTATGATTTTTATGGTTGCTGATGCATCCACTTAAAACTTTTTTCTTCACATCTTGAGTGTAAGAGCTTGATCTAACTGCTTAAGTTGCTTAAGTTCTCCTGACATGGAAGCTGGGGACCAGTCAGAGAACCCAAGAGCAACTGAAACAGCCACCAAATTGAGCCCTAAATACAATGAAACTTGATGGGTACTTTTTCATTCAAGAACTGGAAAAAAACACTATCTAGAGTCAATGCTAAAAAAACCACAACAACTTAGCATTATACATGTGGGACTGTTTTAAGGATAAGACTTTCCTTCCTTTCCTCAATGATGGTGTGGCTACTTAGATACAAGAGAATTGCAGAAAGTTATGGTACTTCAGCTTTCTTCATCTCTTACACCTATGTTACAAATTCAGAATAAAACAAACATACAAACAAACAAACAAGTTGCATTGCATTACAAGTGAATTCTGATCTCTTTTTTAGCATGTTACTATAGTGTGACTTAATTCCTACTTACTAGGGGTATTCCTTATCTCTAGTTCTCCTACAAGGTCCGTTTATGAATATAAACCTAAATTTAACCCAGTTTTGAGTTGAATTAAATTGCTATATGATTGAGAATAAGGATTTTTGAACCCAGGAACAAATAACATCATTTGCTCTCTGTGACCTGGGTATCATCTTTAGGTATATCACCTAAATAGCCCTAAATGACCACATCCTTAAACAAAATTTACATAGAAAGAGATACAGGAAATAAATAGAATAAAATCCAAACCCAAGACAGAATTACTGTTTTCCAAGAGTCATCTTTTCAATGGGTTCAGAAGACTAAGTTAATTTTGTCATATATAAACCAAGGTTTCACAGTGTTCTGGAGTTACCATGGTATAGGAAATTCAGTGAATCTATATATATACAGAGGCAATTCTTAGTATATGCAGAACACACATCTGATAACCTCTCACGGTCCACAGCCTTGTTATACGGTTTGTTCTATTTGAGATACAATTTCACACCTTAAAAGCATTTACATTAAAGTACTAAATGTTAAATATTTGTTCTCCATTCCTACCTACGCTGAAGTTACAAAGGAGGTCCTTTTTTTTACCCCCTGATATTGCTAAGTGCTATGAAGAGGATTCAGTCAACCTTCTAACTTTATTTATTGAAAGATCCTCAGAAATATATGTAAATTGTTTCTTTCAAGATCCTGAGTGCTTTGTTTTGCTTTAAAATCATAAAATGCTAGTGTTGGAAGGGACCTCTAGAGATCATCAAGTCCAATCCTCCCACAGAAGCAGGTTCACCTAGATCAGGTGGCATAGGAACATGTCCAGGTGGATCTTGAAGACCTCCAAGGAAGGAGCCTCCACAACCCCTCTGGGCAGCCTGGGCCAGTGCTCCCTCACCTCACAGTGATTTAAATTGAACTTTTTGTGTTGCAGCTTCATCCCATCACTCCTTGTCCTGTTCATAGCTACAACGGAAAAAAGCGCTGCCCCAACCTCCTGACACCCACCCTTTAGATACTTGTAAATGTTAATACGATCTCCCCTCAGTCTCCTCCAGACTAAACAGCCTCAGTTCCTGCAGCCTTTCCTTGTATGAAAGATGCTCCAGTCCCCTGATCAACTTGGTGGCCCTGCACTGGCCTCTCTCCAGCAGTTCCCTGTCCCCCTTGAGCTGAGGAGCCCAGAACTGGACACAGGACTCCAGATGAGGCCTCACTGGGGCAGAATAGAGGGGGAGCAAAACCTCCCTTGACCTGTTGGCCACACTCTCCTTGATGCATCCCAGGATGCCATTGGCCTTCTTGAACATGAGCGCACATTGCTGGCCTCATGGCCATACATCACTAGAAGCAAAAACGTCACTAGAATCAATGCCTAAGCTTCAATAACTTCTGAATGTCAGTACATCTCTGGTTTCTCAAACGTTTGTGTTTCAGTCAGTGACATTGCGAGTGAGGAGCCCGTTCCAACTCCGCCATAATGCCGACATTAATCTTCACTTATAATTGTTTGCTCCTTAAACAGCCCCGCAGAGAGAGACTCGCATCCCTTCATTACACATAACTTATCACGGCATTACATTTGCCTAAATTGTGCTCTAGTGCTGCCATACTGCTGACCCTTAAGTCTGTAAACAAATACATTTGTTCTCCGTATATTTATGTTTTGTCTTCTAAATGGTGAGAAAATGAGCCTAGAATCTTCGTGTTGTAATTGTATCATCAAAAGCCTGTTGAGAATACGATAAAGTAACCAGAAGTTAAATTATCAATAAGAGTCATTTATTTTGCATTTTTATTTTAAAGAATACTTAGGAGAATTGTGATAAATTAGCAGTGACAAACTACTTCTTGCAGGCTGATTTTGTGTGGAGAGTTTAATTAAACATTGCAGCTGTTTATCTCTATGGTGATTAAATTTTCATATGTAAATTACATGTATTAAGATCAAGATACTTATGTAAATGTCACTTGCCTTAATGTTTTGTGTTACTGTTATTAACATCGAACCATCAGCTTGTAATCTTCTTGTATTGCATTACGCTGGCATGCACTACATGACTAAAATAAGTAGATTTATATCTTAATAACAAACAAGTTTTTAAATGTAATTGAGATGTAGATAAAAAGTAAGAAATAAACTGTCGACCGTGAGCTGCTGTAAATTTGAGAACCTCATTGGTTCGAGCCCCAGTCGCTGAATGTCTCCCATCTGTCAGCAAACAACTGCTTGAATAGAAGCTAACTGGGTGATGATGTTTTTAGATACAAGGGCCAAGTACAGACCCCAGAGGCAAGCCTGCCACTGGCATTGCTGGGAGACACCAGCATCACTTCATTGTATGTACCCTGAGTCCAAAATACTTTTTACCTGGACAGCTGGGATCTATATATCCACTCAGAATCTCTCTCTCATCTACTCCATGGCAATTAAGGGTATGATGGTTTCTTTTGTGTTCTCACTGCCAAATAAAAACTAAAACACTACCACAGTTTTGATAGGAAGATATTCTAAGCCACAACAACAAAAAATATTTCTATTTCATAGATTCATACAACGGTAGGGGTTGGAAGGGACCTTTAGACATCATCAAGTCCAACCCCTCTGCAGAAGCAGGTTCACATAGATCAGGTCACACAGGAACGTGTCCAAGTGGGTCTTGAAGACCTCCAAGGAAGGAGCCTCCACACCCTCCCTGGGCAGCCTGGGCCAGGGCTCCCTCATCTCACACTGAAATAGTTTTTTCTTATGTTTAAATGGAACTTTTTGTGTTCCAACTTCATCCCATCACCCCTTGTCCAGTTGTTACCTACAATAGAAAAAGAGATGCCCCAGCCTCCTGACTCCCACCATTTAGATATTTGTAAATATCAATAAGGTCCCTCCAGAGTCTCCTATTCTCCACACTAAACAGCCCCAGGTCCCACAGCCTTTCCTCATCAGGAAGATGCCCCTCAAGAAGGAAAACAGAAAGCTCAAGATCCACTCAAACAAACAAAAGAAACTCCTAACAGATCATTAAAGTTTCTTTAGCAACAGCACTTTAAAGGCCTGGATCTTAGAGAGAGTCAACAGAAGAAAAACTCTGGGATTTGCCATTTACTAAATTTTCCCCATATTTTCTTCCAATTTTGCTGTATCCTCCTAAGCATTATTCACATTTACTTTGATGATAAAGATTAGCAATAACTTAGAGTGAAAAAATGTGAAGATCTACCATCTGATCTTAGTTATTAGAGAGAAAGAGGGATTCTTTATATAGAAACTTACAACTCCAATCCAAGAAAGGCTTTTTGTTATGCCAGTCATGCTTGAAGCCTACCAAAAGCCAGACACTCATTGATAACAAGAAATCAAATTCATCATTTGCAAGAAGAAATTAAGAGACCAAATTGTGGCAGGCAATACACAGAAAATGAGATTAAAATGGTTAAGATTAATTTATTGTGAGGAATCTCTAGATTATATACGGTCTCGGAGTTTACATTTGTTTGTGTGATGTGTGGGAAGAAAGGAAAAGATCACTGAGAGGTGGAGGATTCATTTTCTTACACTGTCATCCGGGAGGCATGCCACTGTCAAAGTAAAATACATTATCTCAGTGATCTACTCAAAAGCAATGAAGCACTTTGAAGACGCCCCAAATAATCATATGGGTGTTCCGACGGGCAAATTGAAGATGAGTATTATCTAGTGGCTCAGAATAAGTTTAATAACTCTCTCAGCAACCCAACGTGCTTTGAAGAAAGAGCAGTCAGTTAGCTTGGTAGGGTAAGAAATTAGCAGTCTTTTTAATGGGTACTATCCCTCAGTGTTAATAACTTCACCAGATGGCAGTCCGACTTTGTACTCAGAGGGTGTCATGTACAGGTCTTCCTCAACAGCTGCCATCAGTAAATTCATTCTGAAAAGTCTTAAAGTACATTCTTCTGAGATTAATTCAATTTACTTACAAAATGTTCTATTTCCAAATGAAAAATACACACTACATTTCCTTTAAATCTAGTCACACATTAAACTATCAGAAAAGTGCTTGCTCTTTTTCCTAGCACCACATTTCAGGTTTTAACAGAGGATGTTTGCAATGTTGAGGTTCTCCTCAAGGCAATGATTCAGGCTTGGTTGCTCCCAGACATCTCAGCTGCTCTGCTCTAACGCATTATTCCAGGAGTCCTACCTCCTTAAGCTAACCTTTGTTAAGATTACTTGTTAAACTAAAGAGATATAGATAACATTTTGGAGAACATATACCTTCCTTTAAGAAATGTGGTAAATTCAAGAAAAAGAATAGGTCTAGAAGATATTGGTGTAGCCAGGTGTTTCACCTTACTCATTTACCCTGAAGTCCATTGCAAATTTACCCTTACAGATCCCTTTATCAAGTTACAACTCAAATTCCAGCAAGTTTCTCTCTTTTTTTTTTCCAATGAAACAGTCAGATTACACAAACTTCTGGATTTGCAACTGTTCCTTCCCATGGAAAAGCTTCTGTGGCAGAAAAAAAAAGAAGTCTTTCCAACTTTTATAGTTGGCCACATTTCTAATTAATTGGAAACGGAGTTTTGGATAACATATCAGTTTGGTTTGGGATTTTGTCCTTTAATGTACTGCTTCCAAAACTGCTTCTCAGCATTGCAATGCCACTGACAGCAGCTTTTCTGTCCTGCACTGAGCACACATCTTTGATGAGAAACTGCATCCCATGCCACTTTACCAGCTGCAGAGGGATAGCATTTTTGCGGATGCAGAAAAAACTAACCTGGAGAAGCAAAACTGCTGACACCCTCCAGAGTATAATCTCTGGTATGGTCTCACAGGCTACCAAGGGGAAAGACAAAGGCCATGAGCTCATTTCTCAGAGCTACTTTCACCAGCAGCTCCTTACTTCAGTGGATTTCTTGGGCTATGAAGTGTCATTCAGCCTAAGTGAAGAATTCATCCTTGCAGGCATAAAGGGCTTGGTTTTCTATCACTAAGATGTCTGCAGCAGCTCAGGCTGGAGTGTCTCGGTTTATCATTATTACAACCTCCACCATGGTATAAAAAATGGAGCGTGGAACCATTAAAAGGCAGAGGAGAGAGAACTAGGATAATTGTAAAGGAGAAAGCTCGTACTTCTTCATGCAAATCTCACTAATCACCAATAATCAAGGAGAAAGAGTGAAATACTGTTTATAGGGGTTCTGTAAATTACTACATTATTATAAAGATTGCTTGACTCTCTCAGCAGCTTTTAAACATGGGCAGATCATGATGAAGTTCACCAAGAGGCATTTTTTCTTCAACAAGAAAACCTTCTCGTGCTATTTAAGTTTAGTTTGCCATAAAACTTCCTATATTCACTGGCTGACTATCTACTGAAAATAATAACCCTGAATAATGATCATAGCCAGGACAGCTGGCAGCAGATCCACCACAATTACCAAAAGTTAATTAGAATTATTAAAATAACAAACACAAGGCCAATGATATTATACATCTACATTTAATAATGGAACCCAATCGTGCATCTGATTCATGAGCTACATTATATTATTTTAAAGCCTTTCCTTTCTTACCAAATTAAATCTTGATGGATTATCCTCTCCAAATCAGTTGCTGGATTGAATCCTATTTACACAGGCCCCTAAAAATTAAGCTATAGAGCAGAACTATCAAGAGCCCGTTCTGTCTTAGAACAGTAAAATAACTTGCACTTCATTTTTCTTGTTGTTTTCCTGTCCACAGAATGATGTTTGGAAAAAGCACGTCCAGACTTAAGAGCAACTGATCCGATGATTTTACCAAACACAGTTTCACCCCCCTATTGCTGATTTAGTATAAATTTATGAGTCTATGCTTAAAGAAATCTCAAATTCAAGTTGTCAGCATCTTTGCACCCACATGAACTCTAATAATTTTAACATGCTGGATATATGCACAATCTCTAACAGCTTCAGTTTCCAAGAGCATTACAACACCTCTCTGCCCTCAGAAATGCTCGTCTGTGGCCTCCTGCATCCTTCCTTCACACTTCAGACTATTTTAACCAGACAACTCAGAACAGATTTAACACGTGTTTCTCTTCTGTGTGTGCACAGTATCGTAAAGAACCTCGTTTTATTTTTAGATGCTAAACTGAATTATGCAGCACATGGTGTCAGAAGAGAATTTTTAAGCTTTTATATAGGCAAATTGGAAGCAGAATTGCTGACACATATAATGCTGCTTTTACACACATAGGCATTGTGAGGGCCATGCATAGTCATATTTTCTGCTCACTTTTCCAACAAAGTCAATACCATGCCAGGCCACTTTTTCTCCTCAGTCATCTGGCAAAATGCAAAGATATGGAGCTCCTTGAGCTACTCAGAGAGCTTACTTCCAAGTTAGAAAAAAAATGTGCATGTCTTCTTTCCCGATCCAGCCATATTAGCCATCCCAATCCTTCCATGCTGTATACATAAAAAGAAAAGATATAAACAGTCTTAATTTTTTAAAGCAAAATATTCCTGCATGAAACTAAATCTTGTGCACTAGAATTCAAAAAATTACAAGCCAGGTAATGGATTTGCTTCTATAGAATCATAGAATGGTAGGGTTTGAAGGGACCTTTAGAGACCACCAAGTCCAACCCCCCTGCAGAAGAAGGTCCCACCTAGATAAGGTCACACAGGAACATGTCCAGGTGGGTCTTGAAGAGCTCCAAGGAAGGAGCCTCCACACCCTTCCTGGGCAGCCTGTGCCAGGGCTCCCTCACCTCACAAGGAAAGAGATTTTTCCTTATGTTTAAATGGAACTTTTTGTGTTTCAGCTTCATCCCATCACCTCTTGTCCTGTTCCTGGATATCATAGAAAAAAAGGATGCCTCAGCCTCCTGACACCCACCATTTAGATATCTGTAAATATTAATAAGATCCTTCTGTCTGTTAGTTACTGTGAGTTTAACTGACACCACTTATTTTAGGACAAAAAAAATAAGATTCAACAGAACCATTAGAAGTGCTCAGAGGTCTTCAGATTGTTAATTGCATTTCTGAACTTCATATCCATAGCAGAAGTCAAAGCATGGAAGAGGCGGGAGATGCAGCTCCACTGTAAACAACTAAAAGCAAAGACTGTCACTCCCTGTACAAGCACCTTCTCTCCAAATTATTTTCAGATCTTTAAGTAGTTTCAAGGTCATTTGCCTGTGATGCTGTACTGAAGATAAAACAACTAAAAACCAGTTAAAGATTATTATCTTGAAAAACTCTTTTAGCAATAACCACAAGTTTAAGTTATAGATAAACTGGCTTGCAGAAGCTGTAGTCCAGAAGAAAACAATGCAACACAGCTCAGTCATGACCAGATTTTGACTGAATAACAGCAATGCCATAAAGTACTTTTACATTAGGACCACATTCTATAGCATATTAGATGAAACATATTTGAATGTATCAACAACAGCACTTAACGCAGGTCCAAAAAAATAAGATGTATATTTTAACTCTAAGTGACTTAATGTAGATTAATTAAAAGCAAACTCATAAATATTCAAATAAGATTTGTATCTGTTGGGATGTTATATCCTTTTCCACTTGCAACCACAAGAACATGGGAAATGAAAGTGATTGCCTGGCAAAACAGACACAGAGACTTTAAATGTGGTCCCCTCTAGTCTGCCATGGTGAGGTCTCATCTGAAGTCCTGTATCCAGTTCTGGGCTCCTCAGCTCAAGAGGGACAGAGAACTGCTGGAGAGAGGCCAGCACAGGGCCACCAAGATGATCAGGAGACTGGAACATTTTTTCATATGAGGAAAGACTGTGGGAACTGGGGCTGTTTAGTCTAGAAAAGAGGAGACTGAGGAGGGATCTTATTAATATTTACAAGTATATAAATGGTGGGTATCAGGAGGCTGGGGCAGTACTTTTTTTGATGGTATCTAGTGACAGGACAAGGGGTGATGGGATGAAGCTGGAACACAAAATTTCCATTTAAACATAAGAAAAAACTATTTCACTGTAAGGATGAGGGAGCCCTGGCCCAGGCTGACCAAGGAGGATATGGAGGCTCCTTCCTTGAAGGTCTTCAAGACCTGCCTGGATACGTTCCTGTGTGACCTGATCTAGGTGAACCTGCTTCTGCAGGGAGGTTGGACTGGATGATCTCTAAAGGTCCCTTCCAACCCCTACCATTCTGATTCTATGATTCTCTGACCAACACAAGCTATCATGAAAAAACTGAAAGAACAGTAAAATGTTGTATACTAAAATTTAATCGAGGAAGAAAAGAGTAAGAGTGAAGAGCTTTCCCTGCTTCTGGAACTTGAACCACATTTTTATGACAAATATAACCTAACCAACCAATCCAGGTGGCTGGTAGACACACTAACCAGTTCAGCACCCAAAAAAGCTTCTACATATTTCCTGGGTGGAAACATATCTGAGCCTGAGCAGCCTGTGAGAATGTTAGAAACTCTCAGTCTTAAACAAAATATTAAAGACAGAGAGTTCATCAGCAACTTACCACAGTGTTATCTGTAAAAGCCCTAATAATCAAGATGAGCATCTAAACACCAGCTCTCCAGAATTAGTAACACGATTGCAAGATTCCTCACCATGCATGTACAACAGAGCTAACATGACTCCAGCTCACCAGAGAACAAAACTTGCCCTTTTTCTCACTCCTCTAGTAACAACATGAAGCCGTGGAGACTTGCTCACTCATCTCCTTGACCACTTTGACATCGTTTCTCTTCCAATCTGCTCCTTTCTGTTTCCCGGAATATCTAGGGATTTTTTTACTCATTAAATGATTTCACACCATATTATCTATGGTTAACGTGAAACCAAGGTTTACTAATTTGATCCCAGTATGTCTAGCACCATTTATTTGTGCTGTATCACCAACTCTGTACACAGATTACAATTGACCTCTTGGTGTCTGTTCTAAAGCTTTCACAACACTCACAGCTATCAAAAGCCAAAAGAGCTGAACACAACCCACTGAATCCAGTATCAGAAGTTAGCTAAATATCTAGCTGAAGGGCAGATTGATAAGCTAGATGTGAGGGTTTTTAACAAATCTACATATGTTTTCACAGAAGTTTGTCCTTTAAGTGGGGAAATGGAAAAGGAGCAATTCTGGGATTTGTTTCTCCTGCCTTTTCTCCTAATTCTCTCTCTTCCATCCTCTCCATTCTTTTTCCCTTGTTTCATAGAATCATAGAATGGTGTGGATTAGAAGGGACCTTTAGAGATTATTCAGTTCAATCCCCCTGCAGAAGCATATTCACCTAGATCAGGTCACACAGGAATGTGTCCTGGTGGGTCTTGAAGAGCCTAAGGAAGGAGCCTCCACACCCTCCCTGGACAGCCTGGGCCAGAGATCCCTCACCCGAGTTTCAAAACTTGGCTGTTGTTGGTGACCATTTATTTTGTTGTGAAAATACCTTTTTATTGCCATGCTATTGTGACCTTGTCATTTCTCCCTGCTGTGTGTGCAGTACCCCCTCCTCTGTGTGGTGTGAGGTTGTGGACATTCACCATGCTCTTCTGCACGCACGAAATGACCCAATTTGTACAGCTTTTGCCTTGAGTGGACACATGGAGTTTCTGCCTCTTGCTTTTAATATCCCCCTTTGTAAACTTTCCAGCTGTGTCATCATTCCCTGAGGATAATAAACTTAATGGTATTGTTTTTACATTTCTCTAATTGAAACAGCCACTCTGCATTTCCAAGAGAGCTGTTCTCTCTTGGAAAACAATTAAATGATACTTGAAACTTGTCCAAACTGTGTTTGGGGTGTCATGGTTTGAACAGTTGAGAAGTTCTAAAAGTTGGATCCTTCATTAAAACCTGCACAGTGAGTTTTCTGAAGACCTAAAATAAGAAGTCGCTGAAACCTTCAGGCGGGGGTGTAATTTTTAACATTGGTTTCCACTGCTACAGCTGAGTTGAAAGGAGCCTTGTCACTGACTCAGAAGCTTTCAGGAAGCCAGGCCTTCATGTACCAGTTACTGAATCAAAATTCCACCCAGCAGAAGTGTGAAAATATTTTCAGCATATTTATCAGCACCTCCTCTCGCTCAGAACAAAAACAAAATGACTACATTACAAGAGAGTGAAAGACAGAATATTAGTCCCCTGTGCTACCATTGCCCCAAGATTTCTGCCAATACATGTCACTTCCAACCAGAGCAACCTCACTTTATTTCATGTCATCAGACCACTTCCAAATCCTTTCCAAAAAAAAAAAACAAAAAAAACCAAATGAAGTTAAATAACAAATAGCATAAATATTTCAAAAGGCCTTCACATTACCAACTGCCAGACCAGCTGTCTAAATCACAAGAGTTTGGGTGGCTTTTAGGGTTGTTTTGCTTTTAGAAATCAGAAACATGCCCATCTCCATCACAAAAGGCATCTATCTCAGGAGTGATCCCTGTGCCACACAGCACAGACGGGTTTGTGGGGATGCCTATCCACCCTGGGATGCTGGCTCTGCACCACCACCACTTCCCCAGCCACCTTCCACACTCATGTTGAGAAGGGGAGAGGACAAGAGCCCTGATCTCAGTATATCAAACCCAGATTCCCTCTTCACACATTTTCAACACTACATGGAAAATAAAATGGAACAACTCATTGTATATTTACCTGCAAACCATCAGGCAGCTGTTTCTTATGGGGACAATAAAAGTCTTGTGGTTTCCCGCTTGTAGAACATCTTGTTTTGCACAGATGTGCTCCCAAAAAGGAGAATTATCACAGAGTTATCACAGAATCACTTCTGTTGGAAAAGATTTTTAAGCTCATCGAGTCCAACCGCTCACCTCACACTGCCAAGCCCATCACTAAAACATGTCTCTCAGCACCTCATCTATGTACCTTTTCAATATCTCCAGGGATGGGGACTCCAATATCTTCCTGGGCAGCCTGTGCCAGCACCTAACAACCCTCTCCAGGAAAAAGTTCTTGCTCATCTCCAATCTAAACCTCCCCTGGAACATCTTGAGACCATTTTCTCTTGTCCTGTCATTCCTTCCTGGGACTTGCCTTTATCCAGCTGATAGTTAGGTGATCTGATGGCTGTTGGGACAGATGTCCCTTTGAGTACTTTATGATATGATAATGGAAAACATGAGGAAGACAATGCTCAGAACACCATATCCTAAAGGGATCAGGTCAGAAGGAGGTGAGTTAAGTATCTATAGATGCATATTTAATGGTATGTCAATAGAGAGAAAGATGTATTGAATCTGTAAGTGAAATACCTCTGACATTGCATTAAAAATACTAAAATCTTAATTAAACAGCCCCAGTTCAGTCTTTTTGAAGCTAAATGTAATTTTAAACATCCATGAATCCAGGAGAGGGGAAACAGTAACTTTCCAAAAGCAGAAAATACCTACAACTAAAAAATAGATGATACAAACTTTGGTTGTGAAATATGAAAAAGAAACACACATACACTCCCTCTTATGATACTGAAACAGTGAGATGATGATGACAATTCACGTGCCTCTTCATGTCTCATGTTAATATGCAAGCAAGTTTTCAGTTTTCAAGATAGGCTGAATGCCCACTGGGTGCAAAAAGAGAGAGGAATTTTCAGGAAACACAGATTTCACTGCAGGAACCGAAAGTCTCACAGAGGCAAGAGAAGAGCAGCATTGCACACTGACTAGATCCAACTTTTCATTCTGAACTTTTAACAGATGAAATAACAAACAGACCAAAGCTATATGCTGGTTCCTTTTCAACAGCATTCACTAAGCAACAGGAGTTGTCAATTTTTCCACTATTCTGAGGATAACGCTTTTCATGTAATATCACACTAATAACATGTTCTCTGTTTTCTAAAGCTAAACCTTAAGGCAAAAATTTATGAGGAGCATCATGAATAGTTTATGTTTACAAGAAAAAATAAGTTAATTGTTGAAACTCTTACTACTGCTTACCCTCACAGTGCTCTGAATAATTCTGTACAATACTACCATTGTGTTATTTATGGTTTTCCTGCTCAGCCCAATCTCACGGAATCACAGAATGGGAAGGGTTGGAAGGGACCTTTAGAGATCATCCAGTCCAACCCCTCTGCCAGAGCAGGTCCCACCTAGATCAGATCACACAGGAAAGTAAGTCCAGGCAGGTTTTGAAAACCTCCTGAGAAGGAGCCTCCACACCCTCCCTGGGCAGCCTGGGCCAGGGCTCCCTCACCCTCACAGTAAAGAAGTTTTTCCTTAAGTT
Organism: Urocolius indicus; assembly: GCA_013401255.1. Classification (NCBI taxonomy): domain Eukaryota; kingdom Metazoa; phylum Chordata; class Aves; order Coliiformes; family Coliidae; genus Urocolius; species Urocolius indicus. The sequence continues at coordinate 406,385 of WBNH01012526.1, forward strand.
TAAGTGGAACATTTTGTGTTCCAGCTTTTGTCCATTAGACTTTGTCCTATCACTGGACACTATTGAAAAAAAACAAACAAAAAAAAAAAACCCTATTGCCCCATCTTCTTGACATTCACCTTTCAAATACTTGTAACTATTAAATGAGATCCCCTCTCAGCTTCCTCTTCTCCAGACTAAACAGCACCAGGTCCCGCAGCCTTTCCTCATAAGGAAGATGCTGCAGTCCCCTGATCATCTTGGTGTCCCTCCACTGGCATCTCCGGAAGTTCTCTGTCCCTCTTTAGCTGAAGAGCCCAGAACTGGACACAGGACTCCAGATGAGGCCTCAGCAGGGCAGAGTAGAGGGGGAGCACAACCTCCCTCGACGCTGTCTGTCAGTAAAGCACTTCCAACTACTAATAAACACTCTGAATATCGAGTCTCTAATAGTGAGGTTTCCCAGCAGCTCAATGCAGTGAGATTTCTCACTGAGCTTTAATAAAAACTTCATGGGAAAAGTTTGCACCTCTTTCTCTGAAACAAATAGTGGATGACACAGTGGTCTTAAGCCCAAGAGAGTAATTCAAGAGTTCAGAAATGTTTTTCTTTTTCACAGCATTTCAAGGAGTGGAAAAAGTCCCTCCATGGCTCTGTTAAAAGCGTTATTATGATAAAAAGAATGAAAAGAAGAGCTTTTAGTTTTCTTTTGAGAGGAAGCAGTTATGTAACAAGACCACACGAGGGAGCCATCTCCTCAAAAATTCACAGTCCCTGGTCCAGGGCCAGCATCATACATCCCAAATCATCCCAATCAGCCCTTCAGGAAAGACAAAACGCATTTTTTGTGCTGTTCTTATCGACGAGTGAACGCAGAGAAAGCTTACAGTAATAATCAAAATGGCAAGGTGCAACTTTTCTGCCCCAAAAGCAAAGTCAGGATGATAATATTAGTGATCAAACTCGCAGGCAAAGATTAAGACAAAATTGGCCCTGGAAATCTGACATGAGAGGCATTAAACTTTCCTATTTTGCCCTGAAAATGATGCTTCCATGGCCACTATTTTACTTGCAAGGCAGCTGGCTGGCAGCTTTCCCTTGCCATAGTCTCCCACCACTGCCTAGCTTCCAGCATGTCTAGCATCTTCAGCACTGCCCTCTCTGCATTTTTAACTTGATTTTTTAAGTGTTCTTACAGAAGTGCTTTAACCACACAGCCTGAACGTCTCCACCAACCTATTACTGACATAATTCATTACCAAGTAGATGCCAAAGCATCCAAGGTGATTTTTTTTCACCCAGATCACACAAAGCTTGTGTGTATATAGAAATATTTAAATCACAAACTCAAGTGGTTCAAATTGAGCTTGCTCTGGTATCTCTGTCCTCCCCTCACTCCTGCTGCCATGTGCACTCAATATGACTGGGTCTCCATGGAGGAGATGTAATTACTATACCAAGTGCAGAGAAGGGAGAGGGATGAAGTTTGCATAGCCTTAAATCAGGTCCTTCTTCATGTCTAATTCTTTCTTGCAGGTGCTTTCCTGCAATCTTGTTCTGTTTCTACTACAGAAGACCCTGCAGTCCAATTCTGTATATTCATCTACTGCTGCCACCACACAGATAGCTAAAGTTAGGCAAAAGTCACAGAGAGAATGGGTTATCATCAGCACTCAATCCTCAGAAGTCTTGATAGACACAGTACAGAGCAGAGACGTGGCACCTCTGCAGTTTGAGGGCATTCTCCTGGCGAATGTCAGAGCCCCAAGCCCAGAAAAGGCAAGATCCAGAAACCAGAGGAAATCCCCATAATGGAAGATGATACCATGGTCCATCCTGATTGCCCTTGAAGGACCTGAAGCAGGTTATATGGGGGCAGAATTTTGAAAATTAGAATGTATAATTTGTCAGAAGCCTTCTTTATACATTAAAAAGATAAGGACATTTCTCCTATCACATATTTCTCCAGAGCAGCTTCACTTGATTTTACATGTTTTGCAAACTTCAAGTGTAACAATTAGCTTAAAGAAGGTGCCTTCATACGATAAGCCAAAATATTAGGGAACAGTATAATATATCTGTCCTCGCTCTCTTACTGCTTGTAAGGCCATGTGATCCAAAAGCGTAAAGACAAAACTTCTGAGACACAACTTCCACCTACACCAAATTCAGCTGTTCACTTCATTAAAACTGTGTGTACAAACGCATATCATGTAACAGGAGGGTGGCACAGCAGTGAAGCATCACACTCTTCTACCTACTAATTAACATCACATGGGAAAAAGATCCGACTGCACTCTACACTTCTCAGAAGGGGTCTCATTTTCTTTCTTTACTTTTATTAACTAACTTGGTCTATAATTAAAAGAACATCTTGAATCCTTGTGATATAGCGACTGCTTTACTCTTCCCTTTTTTGCTGATGTACTGCATGCATCGTACCATCCGTGATCATACTGTTACATCTTCTAATTAATAAAGAATGTAAGAGCACTTCAGCTGGGTTCAGCAGTGAGAAATTCTGCACTTTTCCTCTGTCTTATCTACAAATCTTGTGCTGTGGCCTTGCCCCAGAATGCACATAGAGAGAACACTTGGCAAAGGATCTTTCGTACCTCCGGGCAGAGCTCAGGCAAACCAAAGATGCCTTCAACAGGAGCAGTGCTGCAGGTCTCCAGATGTTTAGGTGTTTATGTAAATATCTTGTGAAGCCAGCACTGCAAACACATAAGGTAATAGAAAGCAAAGCTTTCCTCAGATCAGCTAGGCTCCTTTCCTCCACACACACATTTAATTATAGCAGTTGGACCAAGCTGTCAGTACCTTGTGCACTATTTCTCCCTATATATGAACATAAACATCATAAACATCTAAACACTCTTTTGGTTTCCTAAAAGGTGATTTTTTTTTCATTTTCCTAAATTGACCATTAAAAACATTGTCTTCACCTCATCAGTCTTTTCCTTTCATGTTAGATCCTCAGCCTCAGAACACGAGCCTTGAAGGAAGCTTCCACAATGTTGCTCATCCTTGACCACATTGCTTGGAAAAGATGCTGCTCACTCTATCACACTGAATTCCTGTGGTTTCATCCTGAGTGAGAGTTATTTGCAAACTATTCCTTGGATGCAAAGAGGGAACTGGGTAGATTTATGTGTGCCTCTAGGTATGTACACATGCACACAAATCACGTGCTGTATTTCACCTTCCTTTAATCTTCATCTGTCTCTATTAGTTCAGCGTGTGCTCTCAGGATGGGGCTACCATAGGGGAGGATGAGTGTTCTGAGGGCCTGGCAACACACTTGCTCTCACCACACTCCCATTGTAGGCAACACATCGTAAATCCAAATGTCACGAACTGACAACTAACTGCCACTGCTACCTGAAACTGCCTTCCAAAAGCAACAGGGAAATAAATGAGCAAAAAAGCCTTCAGTAATTCATGCACTTATATAATGTAAAAAAAAAAAAAGGACGTAGATGATGCTCCCATTCATCTAAATTTGCCTGGCAATGTCAGGCTGCCCACAGAAGTTTCTGTGAACAACTACACGTACACGGCTGCAATTGTGTCTTTGCCCACACTGTTTGCCTGGTGCTGGATAGTGCCAAAATAACTCTATGTATACATCAACATGTATTTTTAAGCACAGTTTTAAATTTTACAGAATGGGCTGCTGCATCTCCTTAGCATACACCCTTCAAATACTTGTAAGTATTAATGAGGTCTCCCCTCAGACTTCTCCAGGTCCCGCAGCCATTCCTCCTCACAAAGATGTTCTAGTCCCATCAGCATCTTGGTGGCCCTGTGCTGGACTCTCACCAACAGTTCCCTGTCCCTCTTGATCTGAGGAGTCCAGAACTGGCCACAGGACTCCAGATGAGGCCTCTCCAACGCAGAGGAGAGGGGGAGCAAAACCTCCCTTGACCTGCTGGCCACACTCTTCTTGATGCATCCCAGGATGCCATTGGCCTTCTTGGCCACAAAGGCACATTGGGCACACAATTTGCTAACTTTATCCTGAAATCACTTCTGAAACTAAACGTCTAAGGTCGTCTAATCTGCTCTATCTCACATGCTTTGGTAGCTCCTTCTGCCTCAGGAAAAACACAAGTAGATCCAATAAATCTCAAAGACAGGAATACTTTCCTAATTTCATCTTGTGACTCCTGAAGTCCCTCTGCTCCCCTACACAGACTGAACAAGTATTTCTCTAAATATATGCTTAGCATAAAGCCTACAAGTTCATATCTAAAAACCTAGGAATAGGAAGCCAGTGTTGGAGAACTCTCAGTTAATTGATAACTCCAGTGAAATCTTTCACCACATAGCCAAAGATGTAGTTACTTACCTATCAACTAAATAATTCCATAAATTTCATTGATGTATTTGTCTAGGACTCACATTTGTCTGAAAGTGAAAAATAAATGGATTTGTTGACAATCATAGATAATGACTGCTTGAGTAAACAGAATTTCAGATCTGAAGCATCTCGATTTTACAGATGAGGCCCCAGCACCATCACCTGGCACAATTTACATGGATTTAGAATTATAAGAATCAAAAATTACATTTTGAATAAAAAGCAGGAAAAAAACACACAAACGCAGCTCATTCTAAAGGTAGCTTAATTATAAACAGCATTTCATTGTTCAGTTTTTAATACAATGTAAGGATTGTGATTACAGCAGATTTTTCACAGTATTCAGAGAAGCATCATCCTCATGAGAAAAGGCTGTGGAACCTGGGGCTGTTTAGTCTGGAGAAGTGGAGACTGAGGGGGGACATCACTGATATTTACAAATATCAAAGTGATGGTTGTCAGGAGGTTGGGGCAGCACTTTTTTTTCTATAGTAGCTAGCCACAGGACAAGGGGTGACGGCATGAAGCTGGAGCACAAAAACTTCCATTTAAACATAATAAAAAACTGTTTCAGTGAGAGGTGAGGGAGCCTTGGCACAGGCTGCCCAGGGAGGGTGTAGAGGCTCCTTCCTTGGAGGGCTTCAAGACCTGCCTGAACAAGTTCTTGTGTGACCTGATCTAGGTGAACCTGCTTCTGCAGGGGAGTTGGACTTGATGATCTCTAAAGGTCCCTTCCAACCTTTATTAGTCTGTGATTCTATCATCTTTAGCTCAAGTGGCTTTTTACATCTCTGAAGACACCACAAAAAGTACAACAAAAAAAACAGGAGTGAACCATCATCATTCCTATGAAAGAATATTAATTTCTAAATATGTAAAATGGTCTTTTAAATCATTAATTCTTCACCTACTACTGTAGTTTCCAGATCTTCCTTCTCTTTATGAAACATTACCTTCTACATCAACAATTCATCTGGCCTTGTCTTCATCCACCACAAAAAGAAAACAAACTAATGGTAACATCTTGACCAAAAAGTAATGCCTTTAGCCTGAAAAGAAACCCCAGTAAATACTGTTTTGCACCAGAATACACTGCAGGGTGGATTTGAGCAATCCCAGGCTGACCAGCAGAGACTCAGTGTTCTGGTGCAATGTGGTATGGTGCCCAATGACAAATGTCATGCAGATAAACACTAATTACTATTGTGTTAGACTTAAAAAGCATTCAGTATAATCACTGCACTGCTGCAGCTCAGATGAAGAGTTTTTTCTCTTAATCAACCAATTCTGCTGTTTCCAAAGATGACCTTCTCAAAGAGTTTTTTTTTCTTTTATTTTTTAAATTAATTGCTCCCTGCTTGGCAAATAAAAGACAAACAACGCTTCTCTCTCCCTGTAACAATTAGCCAAGATGATAAAGCTCACATTTCTAACTTAGTTAATTTAGCATGTCAAAAACCAATCTTTCCCTGGTAATTTCAATACACTGAATGTCACAGAAAGGCCAAGTGACAGATTGCTTCATTTCAGTCAGAACACTCATCCTACTAAAAATGTAATCACTGATGTTCAGATTTCATTTGACTATGCACTGTACAATATTTGGATTGTGGGTAGCCTTTGGCATCGTCTTTTCCCTCCTCTCATACAACCAAAAATGAATTAATGTCACATACTGGGATCCAACCTAAGATGTGAGAATTACATGGACAGGTAAAACTAAACTGTGATACTTTAATTCTGAGTTTAGATTGGACACCAACTTATACTGAGTTCAGTAATAACTGAGTAATACTGAGTTCAGATTAAATAACCTTGTTGAGAAATGGAAGTATGTTTCCAATTCATACTCAAGAGACCAGAAAATCCATAAAAAGTAAATTAAAACCCTTTACCAACCATTATCATGCCCCGTGTTCAATCACAGTCCTAGACAACTGCCTGAGCTTCATTATCACAGTATGAATAGGCTCCAGTTGTAAGCTGAATTTTAGGGCTTTGTCATCTTTATTGTGCCTCAACTTTCAGCGAGCTTTTCGTGCATCTATTTGTTACAAATTATTTAGATGTACAGGAAATGTATTTGTCTGCTTTTCCAAGAATAGTTGCAGAACCTCACTATGTTCCAAAGCTAAATAACACATATGGTTCGTGTTTAACAACCTCCATTTGGTGCTTCATATGTGTACTTTTCCTTTTTGCTTCCAAGTAGATGGCTACAGAGCACTGAGTATCAGGCACCAGCGTGGGTGAACACTGTCTGAATAGGTTTCCTTCTCAATTGTCAGACAGCAATTGACTGAAATCAGGGGGGAAAAAAAAATGATTATTCTGACAGCCTTTGATAAGTTATTGGCTCAAAAATTCTCTGTTCCAAGTCTCCTATGTCTATCAGATATTCAGTGAGGCATATGGCATCTTCTTGATGTGATACCCATTATTGATATGAAATGGTAACCTCTGTGTTCTTGAATGAGCCTCCCATCGTTCTGCCCATGCCTTCCTTACTGTAACAGCTTCCTCCAACTAGTCCCTGCAAACAGGCCTGAGGTCACCCTCATCTGCTCTGCACACTGTTTGCCATCTTAATTTGCACTTCAGGTGTGGGAAAGTTCGATAAATGATTGACTTTTGGACAAACTGAAGCTATTCCAACCAAAGCTATTGTCAACGTGCAAGCTGAGGTAGAAAAAGCGAGTTACATTGAAGGAGAAAGAGTTGCAACAGTGAGAGTATAAGACACAGTCTTTTATGCAATACCTTGTTCTGTTTTTAGTGTTTACATTAAAATATAGATCAGCTGAAATGATGGGCAGGAGATCAATCCCTTGATGAAGTGCTAACTGCATGTCAAAACCTGTACACAAGAAAGCAGCATGGTCAAATTATCCCTCTTCAGGCTCTGTTTTACACGTGTCTTATCTTTCCCAGTTTCCCTACATGACTTGGCACATCCATGCAACCTCACCAGAAAACTAATTAAGCCTTAAGATGAGTCCTGGATGGAGCAGTGTTAGACAGAACCACTTCCAGCCTCCAGACATCGATGTATGAAACAGCATCGGAAACATGCGTTTTTCATTACAGCCCTCGTTAATAGCCTAAGGAAGTGCCTCCTGCAAAGTATCACATCATAAGTCGTAATGAGCACTTTAATTAATACTATCCCACTGCCAAGGAAAAAATATTATATGTAAACTCAATAAATTATTTGCACTGGGGAATCAGGGCTGTTCACAGGCAGTGTCAGTGCAACTGGAAGACTGAAAACACTGGTCGTTCTTCACAGACTTTCCACATGTCTAGTCATTTTTGTTCATGTGTTCACAATCAGAGTTCAAGGTTAAAGGAGGAATAGTAAAATTAATAAATAAATAGATGATAGATAGATAGATAGATAGATAGATAGATGGAAGAATTGCCATAACACCCTAAGACTTGTGGAGAAAGGTTCCTAAATAGGTTATTCTACGCAAGACTGGAGCTGTAAGTGCATATTAAGTTCTGTATCCTTTCTGGATGAGTAGAAAGAACTGCACCTCTAAGTAACATGAAAAACTTTAGTTCATTAAACAAACCTTAAGGGGAAGCGTAAATGAGAAGTGCTTTATATTCAGTGTCATCAATTCAGCTGAAAACATGTTTGTACCCCTCACTCCATGAAATGAATGCTTTTTATAGTGCCTTTCCTACCAACGTTGCCTCATGAACATAATAAAATTAAACATGTAAAACCAACTCTGGTGCTGGTAGATAGCAAATAAATTCCAGAGAAAAAAAGTAATACACGTTTCTAAACAAACAGTTCTGCAAATATAAAGGAGGAAAAAATAGGTAAATAGAGGAAAGCATAATGCAGAAGACGTGTGGAATATATATATGACAGAGAAAAGGGAAAGACACTCTTTAGCAGAAGAAGAGAATCTGTTCCCAAATGCCAGCCCCTGCAAATAACCACTTTAGTCCTCAGGATAAGTCTTTCCCCATGTATTTCTGAAGCCCTCATGTTACAGTGTTGGCAGCAACACCACAGACCACAAAAGTGATTAATGTAGAGAGGTTTCAGCACTACATCCACCTATGGAGGTCAGTTACCACAGAAGAAAGCTCCACTCAAGCCCACAAGTTGGGTTTCACACCACAGCTGCAGAAGTGACCCTGATGACCGCTGAAGGGCTCTTTGTCCAAAGAGACCACAGGCATCACAGCACAGAAGATGGCCAATGAATAGTCTCAGTCACTGCTGCTGTTGTCTATGAATGTTCTGCCTGGGATGCAGATGAGGACCCTGCACTCCATTCCTGAAGCTGAGCAGCCACCTTTGATGTCTCACAGAAATTTGGACATATTTGGACATATTTTCTATTCCTTAGTAAAAAAAAAAAAAAAAGTCCAGGTTAAAAGGTGGTTTTGTTTTGAGGGTTTCTGTGGGTGTTTGTTAGCAAAGAAAAAGTCCATCCTTCCTTCATCTCCCTCTACTCTGGCAACAAACCCTCTGAAGGCAGCAAAGCTTGAAGGGCTCTCTCCCTAACTGCCACCCTTTCACATCAGTACATCTGAAAACAGCTGAAAGGAGGAATATAAAGCACACAAAGAACTCCAAAGTTATGCCACAGTCATCAAATACCAGAAGTGTTTGCAAACCATTCTTCTGGCCTCGAGTAGGAGCAAACTTCTCCAAATAAGGAAGCATTTCTCCTCCAACGTGCAGAAATTGGCAGCTCCCCTCCTGGAGTTTATGTAAGATTTCTCAAGCAGATTAGCCAACAAACAAATGTCAAATAGCCTCCTTTCTGGCTTTGGAGGGAAGTCAGTATGCTCTTATCTGCAGAAAGGGATTCTGATAAGATTTCGAGTTGGGACACAAGTTTCCGTGATGCCATGACGGAGTTTAAGGAAACTTGCAAATATGTTACACTGAGCAACCAGTGACAAACTAGCAAGGAATTGTCATGATACCATTCTAAATCCTGCTCTCTCACATCTCCATCAAGGGTCGTGTGTTTATACAGGAAAACATGAGTTCAGGATCAGGTTACAGCAAGAGTGTGTTAAATAGCAACATGATCAAAAGTAACGTGGCAAGATACCTAAGAAAAACGAATGGAAAGGAGTCCACGTGGTGACAAAATGTCCCAAAGAAGTCACAGAGTCGTCAAATAATGTTGTATTTTTAACACTTATCTATACCCCTTTCTCTCAGAAGATTGAGTAAGTAAATTCAGCTTCACTTTCCAGTAAAAGACTGAAGGACAGACACTGTCCTCACCTTTTTGGTGAGGAGATATTACAACCAAGCTACCTTGGATGCTGGTTAACCAAGAGATGATATGGCAAGTGCTTAGCAACCGTCTTTCCTCATTTTTTTTTTAACCTCCACCAGCCTCCCACAGAGAATGACGAAGAGTTATTACCTACTGACAATGAGCTCTTTCTTCTGCTTCTTGTCCCATAAGGCCTTGATCTTTGATGCTTCTGCACAGAAGTTATTTGGAATATCTAAATACCTAAAAGACACAATTGTGTGCACAAAAGGCTCTTCATAGAGGTGAGAATTTGGGGTTACTGCAAGCAAACTCTCAGAATAAGGGATCTGGCTCCTTTTGCCTGTAAAGCAAAGCCTGTAAAGCTCAGCACTTCAGAGCTCAGAGTGATGATAGCACTGAAAAATATAGTTATAGTTATTTATTAAACTGTCTGTGAGAATTAATGTTTATATATTCATGCACTTACATATTTTCACTTTCTGAACAGTAAACAAAAATGAGCAACAGATCATTCATATGTAGTCCCATAATAAAGAAATTCCTTCCTTTGAGGTAAAACCCAATTTTGTGGGGTTTGAAAGCTCACAGCACATCTATTGCTTTTTCTTTCAATATACAGAGAAAGTAACACAGAGGCCAGGCCAGCATCTGCCTCACTGACAAATCTCAATCCTAACACAATGTTCATGCACAGACTGCAGAGAAAACAGGTACCAAAAGATATCATGGTGTTTAGAGGCATTGAGTCAAACAAGCTTTGATCCACGTTCACAGAACAAAGATATTGTGGTCATTTACCAGTGTTTAAAGGACCTAAACATAGAGAAGCAAAATATGGAGGGATAGGTTTCCATCTGCTTTTTCCACTCAAAAGCTTTTTCCACATAATGCATAAAGACACACAGATGATGGCAAAAGAGGACATGGCAAAATACATCTGAGAAGATGGATGAAAAGTGAGGTTCTTCACACTGACTGACTCTGCTCTGGTTTGATCATCCCTTCCACCCTCATGACATCAGCTCCAAGTTCTTTTATGTGGGCAATTAACAACTCTTATCCACTGCTTGATTTATCTTTCTTTAGCATGTGTTGATCACATGGACATGAACTGTGTGAGTTATTACCCTGTGAAGCCAAGAGGAGAATTTTGGTTTTACTGTCCTGAAGTTCTTATTTATTAACTGGAAAGAATAAGAAATACCATAGATATATCTATATATATAGATATATGCATTTCAAGAGGGAGACAAGAAACTTCCTCGCCTAAACACATGCTTTTCTCTTGATTTATTGTTAAGATTTATAAATGTACTCTCTGCAGTGTTTGAGTTACACATTTTTTCCCTTAAAATAATAAAGAAAGGATTTAATCTTAACCACAATGCCTTGATTTAAGTTTCATTTTTCTCTGCACCATTTTTCCCCTCCCTTTTTTGCCTCCTGCAAATCAGAGGTTACATGACTAAGTTCTTCCTGTTGCCACAAACTGATTTTTCAAATACAAGATTTCTCCTGTTTGGCTCAAGCATAAAATACCATAAAATCCAATCATAGTGTCTGCATTGACTAAATCTTTGTTGAAAACTAACTATGGAGGCTCAGAGTGCCCTTTTCTTCCAGAGCATACCGAAGATAGCTCTGAGTCTGGGCAAATTATGACAGGATTACTCCGAGGACGTTCTAAATGGGCCCCAGAAAAGAGCCACTGGGCAAACAGGGACTTCAATAGTTTAGAATTCAGCCTTTAGGTTACATTTTTTGTAAAACTGAAATGAAAGTTCTCATCCAATACAGCACAATCAATCATTACAAAGCATGGAGGAGTTTTCAGGTCAAAGGTGCCTCTCCTGTAGAACTCACAAAGATAAACGTGAGAAACAAATGCTGATACCTTTTCACTTTTATGGCCCTGGATCTTCACCTTTGCCTTCAAACCCAGAGACAGATGATAACTGAGTCATGATGCTAAGGAGGTCTGAACAGTATTTCTCCCTACATGGCCAAGGAAAGTAATTGACTCCAGTTTATTAATTACAAGCCATTAATGAATATGAAGTGAAAGTTTCTCTAGCCCTACTTCCAAAATGGAGTTAGGCATCACAACTTCATACAAAAATGCAAGAGCAGAACTTCTACATTAAATTTATCAGTGCTGCTTTCTGTCTAGACTACAGCAGCAGTAGCCAACAGCACTTTACATTCAGATAAAACTGAGAATCTCACAAGTGCAAGCTCTAGGGCTCTCTGAAATTATTGTTTTTGAAGTCAAAGAAGTGGCAGTCCGTCTGTTCATGAGGATCAGTTTTTCCAACACTAGAATAATCTGATCTTCCAAGATCTGCACAAAGCCAAAGCCATCCTTACTAGGAACTCTTGGTCACTCCAGACCAAGCCCTCTCTCAGCAGACCTTGTATGTGGACTGTCAGGTTTAAAAGCCCAAAGCACTGAAGACTAATGCCCTAGTATGGTTTGCATTTGTTTTAAGCAAGATAAAAAATCAAAACTCATGTGTGAAGGAGCCTGTGATTCTTGAAGGAAACAAACTCAAGTCATTGATTATATTGGGTTATATATATAATATATATATATTATACTTTGATTGCCCCAGTTGTGGAGGGCAGAAGACAACAGCTTTAGAAAAACTCTCTATGCTGAAGAAAATCTATTTCCCTCTGAAGTGTGGGCCATCTAGTCTATTAGATACAAAGATACCTTCTCAGTGCAGTCAACATTTAGACTTTTACAGACTTTATTTTCCATCTTGTCACACTTACTTGCATTAACTATTTAATAAACTGTAAAAAAAAATTGAGAACAAAGTCTAAAAGTGTTCTCAAACTTTAGCCCATGGGTAAAATTAGAGATTCTGCTTCTATCTGTAAACTTAAAAATTCATCTGAGCTAAAAAAAAAAAAAGCCCATGTTAATTTTAATTCCTCAATTACAATTTGCCAGGAGGAGAAACAGCCAATCAGATGTATGGCATAGTGCCTTTCTGTCATGGACACAATAACCAACACTAACCCTATTCACAAATTGTACATGAGGTTTTCCATGTATTGGTTTCTGTATCAACATACTTTTCAAGGAGATGGTTCAATGTTCCCCAGACATTTTTTTTTCAACATGATAATTGAATATTTTAAGAAAAAAAAAAAAAAAAAAGAGGAAAATGTACTAATCAAAGGTACATAAGATGTAAAGCTCTTTTGTGCTACTGAAGNGCTGATACCTTTTCACTTTTATGGCCCTGGATCTTCACCTTTGCCTTCAAACCCAGAGACAGATGATAACTGAGTCATGATGCTAAGGAGGTCTGAGCAGTATTTCTCCCTACATGGCCAAGGAAAGTAATTGACTCCAGTTTATTAATTACAAGCCATTAATGAATATGAAGTGAAAGTTTCTCTAGCCCTACTTCCAAAATGGAGTTAGGCATCACAACTTCATACAAAAATGCAAGAGCAGAACTTCTACATTAAATTTATCAGTGCTGCTTTCTGTCTAGACTACAGCAGCAGTAGCCAACAGCACTTTACATTCAGATAAAACTGAGAATCTCACAAGTGCAAGCTCTAGGGCTCTCTGAAATTATTGTTTTTGAAGTCAAAGAAGTGGCAGTCCGTCTGTTCATGAGGATCAGTTTTTCCAACACTAGAATAATCTGATCTTCCAAGATCTGCACAAAGCCAAAGCCATCCTTACTAGGAACTCTTGGTCACTCCAGACCAAGCCCTCTCTCAGCAGACCTTGTATGTGGACTGTCAGGTTTAAAAGCCCAAAGCACTGAAGACTAATGCCCTAGTATGGTTTGCATTTGTTTTAAGCAAGATAAAAAATCAAAACTCATGTGTGAAGGAGCCTGTGATTCTTGAAGGAAACAAACTCAAGTCATTGATTATATTGGGTTATATATATAATATATATATATTATACTTTGATTGCCCCAGTTGTGGAGGGCAGAAGACAACAGCTTTAGAAAAACTCTCTATGCTGAAGAAAATCTATTTCCCTCTGAAGTGTGGGCCATCTAGTCTATTAGATACAAAGATACCTTCTCAGTGCAGTCAACATTTAGACTTTTACAGACTTTATTTTCCATCTTGTCACACTTACTTGCATTAACTATTTAATAAACTGTAAAAAAAAATTGAGAACAAAGTCTAAAAGTGTTCTCAAACTTTAGCCCATGGGTAAAATTAGAGATTCTGCTTCTATCTGTAAACTTAAAAATTCATCTGAGCTAAAAAAAAAAAAAGCCCATGTTAATTTTAATTCCTCAATTACAATTTGCCAGGAGGAGAAACAGCCAATCAGATGTATGGCATAGTGCCTTTCTGTCATGGACACAATAACCAACACTAACCCTATTCACAAATTGTACATGAGGTTTTCCATGTATTGGTTTCTGTATCAACATACTTTTCAAGGAGATGGTTCAATGTTCCCCAGACATTTTTTTTTCAACATGATAATTGAATATTTTAAGAAAAAAAAAAAAAAAAAAGAGGAAAATGTACTAATCAAAGGTACATAAGATGTAAAGCTCTTTTGTGCTACTGAAGTCTTGTGGCTATGTGAGCTAGTGGATAGTATGAACAGAATGATCCTGATAAACTGAAGAACTGAGAGAGATTAAATACATCAGAAACAATAAAGACATATTAAAAAGATTTCTAGAAAGAATAAATCAAATCACAAATACATTACCAGAGAACCTAGATCAGCAATAACATTATTGGAAAGGGTCTTTGAATTAGTCTCTCTTTGCTTATCATACAGTCCACATCACTGAAGTAGCTGTGTAGCTCCCAGCTGCTAGTAGATTGGTCCTTTCTGATGCTCTCATGCAACAGGGAGAGTAGTTTTTGCTCTTTACAGGTGGAAAGCAATCAAATAAAAGGTTACATCTGTTGTACATCCTCACAGAGTAGGACATTGAGAAATGAAATATCTCTCCTGCATCTTATATAGGCAAAGTTCCTGCTGGTGTAACCAGGTCTTGTAAAATCAGCTTTGTCATACCAGTCTCTTTTCCAAGCTCATGTCTCTCTGTGCCTCCCCAGGCTCAGGTTATTCACTTGCAATGACCTCACAAAACTTTATGGGAGCAAGAAAAAAAAAAAAAAAGCTTAAAAGCTTTACCCTCCCATACAAGCAGCAATTAATGTCCTGGCTGAAGTGTTTTGGTACCTTCTCTGATATTCAGTTGACATGTTTATTGTATTCATTTTCATGACTAAAACCATCTCACCTCCTCAGCATAAAAAAAGTAATTTGTTAAGGATGAAAAGCACAAAACACACTATTAAAAGACCAGAATCCTTCCTAAGCAAGAGTTAACCCTAGATCAATGCCTAAGACAGGTATGTATTATCAGAACATCTTAGCTTGAAGTGTTAATTTTGTTTTCAAGTGAGATTCCTGAAAGACATTCTGACATTCACAGTGAAAAGTTCCCAAGTCAAGCCTTTGCTCAGCGGTTTCATTAAGCTTGTCTTGTTGTATCAGTTATTTGTTCAGTATTTATTCCCAGGTTTTGTTTTCATGTCACCTCTGTACCCACTCTGTTGCCCTTGTTTATCACGTGGGTTTCTATGCAACTCATAATTCTTTGAGGTTCCTTCCAAGTGGCTTAAAGAGAAAAATAAATCAAACAATACATGAATAAGTCATTTCCTGCTTTAAATATGCTTCTGAGTAAATGATCCAGAGACTTTTCAAGAACCATTTACATAACAGTCGCTGATACAGGCTTCAAATTTTCATGTCAATCTCAAAATGGCATTTTAAATCACCCCATTTTCCTAAATGAGGTGAGAGAATGTTAAGAGCAGGCTTTCCAGCTTCTAGAGCTGTTCTTTTAGTTACAAATCTTTAAATGTTGAATTCCCCTCTTCTTTCTTCATTAGGGGTAGTACAGAAATGCCAGAAATGCTCAGTATGTATAACCTATAATCCAAACGCTGTAGGGGTGCTACTTCAAATAGTAGATTTGCTTTTACAGCTACAAATGCCATAAATTTCAGCAACTGTCAATCCCTCTTCACAGTCTGCACTTTGAAAATAAAATTTGGAGGCTTTGTGAGGTGTGAATAACCATCTACTGCAGTACGACTGGGAAGATACCTATGAATCACAAGATACTCAACTAGTTACAAATAAATGTAGGTAATTTCCAGGCATAAGTCATAGGCAAGTAAATAAGGGAGAGGAATTTGGCTTCCATGTGGATTTGTGAAGTCTTATAAGAATACTTATGCTTCCTTGGGCTCAGAAGACAAGAATAGCCTCCAAGGTGCCTCTGCCCCAAATCTTGTTGGAGTAGGAAGGAAGTTCAAACACCACTAACTGGGCTCCAGAGAATTTCTGAATATGATTCCTGCAACAACATGACAGATCTAAGACACCAAAGGATGCATGCTAATTCATAAAGTGGATCATCAAGAGGTCACAAGCTCCACGTGCTCACCCCACACAGGGTATTACTGAAAAGCTTCTCTTTGCCTTGGTGTGGTACAGGGCTGTGTTGAAGAGCTTCTCTTCCCCTTTGATTGCACAGATGGTGGCAAAGATTTCTGCTGCCAGCCTGAGAACAGAAAGTCAGTGTTCTGAGGAGCTCCTCTTGAAATGTCTTTGAGCTCAAAGGTCTTGGAGTACGAAGGAAGGAGCAGAGATTGAGATCTCTGAGAATCTCTTTGGAGACCAGGCTCTACATCTGCAATGGTCATGATTTTTTTTGGGGGGTGAGCCAGGAACTTAACAGATATAAAGATAAAAGAGTACATCCATAGCAGCTGATACTTTTGTTTGATGGACCTAAAAGATCTCATAGATTGGGAAACATAAATTCCCAAAGATACAGACACACTTTCTTTTTTTGGCTTTGAGTCTGAATGTCAAAAATTAGGATAGTTGACTTTGATGTCCCCAACTCCCAGACAGCAGAGGCAGCAGTTGCAACCCTGAGAGACTAAAACCCACAGAACAGCCTATTCTTCAAGTTCACTGAAGAGGTCATAGCCTTGTTGAATCCAGAAATACAATGTGACTTAAAACAGAGCTAAAGGAGAGGACAAAGCAACGGGGGGAAGGGAAGTTGCCAGAAGGCTAACTCCAGGCTGAAGCATACAAAGAACAAGAAAAAGGCAATGCAAGTTCACAACCATATTAAAAGGGAATTTGCAAAGAGTCAGAGGGTGAGGACCTGTGACCCTATCCGTGTGCAGCTGAGCACAAGCACTGGGTCACGTAAGCATTTGAAAGGTCCTGAGAAGTGGAGGTGCAATCCATCATTTTTATGACCAGCTACACCCTGCACAGGGAAGGGGAGAAGCTTGGAGTCACCCCTGTGCTGGACAATACCAGTAGGGTTTCTCAAATAACCTTCATGCATGCAGCTTAACAAAAGGACAGCACTGCCAGAGGAGAGGAAATTAGGAAAGACAACGTCAAAATAGCAAAAAAAGGGAGCCAGTGGAAAAGCCAGGAGAAATCCAAGGGAAAACTGTGCATTTGGTGGGTTACAGTAAACTCAGAAGTGCCTCATTCTAGTAGGAGTCAGGATTTTATCAGATTTAAACAGGTAGCGGTGCCAGCTCTGTTGCACAATAAACACTGGAAAAGAGAATTTAGAGAACATATCAGTCATAACTTCATGTCATGTTAGTGATGCATGTTTCTTAGAGTGAGAACAAACAGTATAATTCAACTTCTAATGAAGTCAAACAACCCAAAAAGTGAAAGAGCAAAAGGAAACACACACTCTCTCTCTCTCCCCCCGATCACAAAACACATTAGCAAAATGGAGTGTTCATGATTAATTCACATTCCTTTCCAATCTTGCTAAAGCAGCATAAAATTCAACTCATTGTTTCTTCTCTCTGAAGATATAGGAGACATGACATCATGGCATCTCATGTAACAGTCAAACCAGAAAGCACAGCTGAGAGGTTTTTGAGGTTTCCCTAGCAAACATCAGGATGTCTGCAGTAATTTTACCTATTTGGTGAGAACTTCAAACTGTCTCCACAAGGAAAGGATTTATTGGACACTTCACAAAGAGCACAACATTTGCTGCCCCCACTATGTACTGATGGACATAAAATTCCACAATAACACATTATTTTAGGTCTCAAGTCTCCTAAATTAATCCTTAGAGATGCAGAGGGGAGATCTTTACAACTACAGAGAGACTCAGGGATACATTGTGATGGGCTCCTTTACCGGATAGAGAGATAATTAGAAGTTAGTGACAATTTGTACTATATACAAGGAGAGAAAAGGTGTTTCTTTAGAAAAGAAGAACGCTAAAACACTCCAACTATGCTGTACCTCTTCATAAGAGCAAGCTTTTTCAAGCTATTTCAATTACGCCTTGAAAACACTACAAAATCTTTCAGATTCTTCCAGATCTTACCTGACTGTTCTACATTTTCATGCAAGAAAAAAAAAAAGTTATTTTACTTTGAAAATCTGCATAATTAAAAATGGTACTGTCTTCTGATTGATAAAGTTTCAAGTGACAGCTTTGCAGCAAGCTGCCTCCCACACAGAAGCAATTTGTAAAAGCCTTTCAGAGTTTTATGTAACTGAAAAAATCCAAGTTGCTTTCATCCAGGTCTTTCTTTCCAGCACCCGTTTAAAATGTGGCTGCAAAGAACTGCAACAAATATATCCTTAAATATAAGATTAATTTAGATACCAATAATTTTTGCCTAACTATGAGGCACTGACTGACAGCAAAGGCTTTTTCTTGTTCCTATTTGATAATTGGCAAATTTTGAAACAATTTTTTATTTAAAGCCCAACTTAACCCTGATTTTTCAAACACATCTGGACACACAACACACATTTGCTATCAGTTCAAATGGGCTTGTGAGTCCCCCCAAGTGCAAACCCTAAGGGAACTAAAGCAAGAAGAAATAAAAGGTTACATGAATTCTTTCACTGGGTTTGGGTGAATACAAAACTGCATTTGTTTTCTGTTTTCAGTCATATAGTACATTCAACACTAGAGGGAGTGCCAAAGAATGTTGAATGCTTCCTTCCAACAAAAGCAGAGTATGATCGAAATTTGAACACGAGTTGTAAAAAATTTCATCTGAAATCATGTATCTGAAAACTTCCCAGAGGTCTGGAAAGCTGCAATTACAATTACCCAGGCTAGATATAAATTGACCTGATGGCTTATAAGAATTTTATCTCTTAGGAAATAATCTAAAACCCAGAGCAGTAACCTGGATGTGGGCATCTGCCTTCTCAAACACATTTTTAGCTTTGAAAGTGAAGTACAAGCAACACACTTTGCACAGAAAAAAAGACCTGAAAGCAATGCAGAAGGATCAAAGAATGCCCAGTATAACTCAATAGAGCACATTTTTACCCAAAGCAAACATCAGTAGGGTTTCTGTTTGTTTGCTTGCTTAATAAAGTGATATAGTTCTTATAACCAGATAATTGTGATATTTACAGACTAATCACTGTATCGTTACATGAATGTAACAGACACTGAATGAAAACATTGACTTGAGCCTGTGTTGAAAGACAAGAGGAAAAAATATAGTAAAAAGAGTAAAGTACTAACAAAATTCTTAAATATTTCTATTTCAGTAATATTAGACATGGTGAGTAAATTATGTCAATGCTCTAAAATTACAGTCAGCTGTTAAGGTTCACAATAAGTACATCTCTAATCATCACGAACATGATTTTTTTTACCTTGCTCAACTGAAACAAGATGAAATCAGTAAAAAGACGATTTATACCTTAAATGAGATTATTTAGGTCTAATAGTCAAGTCTGAAGAAGAATTGGTTATATGCCATATTTTGCTTTCTATTTTTCCATTCCTTTGTGATAAAGAACCAAAAATCACAATTGAGGGCAATTGCCAAAAAGATCATAGTCAGATAACACAAGGAAAGTGTTAGGAAAAGGCAGCTCTACAAAATCATCTAATACTGAAGCAAATCCACAGAACAAAGATTCTGACCTTGTAAAAGAAAACTCTAGTGATTTCCCATCTTGGTACAGAACTGAGAAACCAGAGACTCATGGAATGGCCTTATCTGCAAGTGCTATGGAGAGCTCTGGTCCAAACACCTGCTCAAAACAGAGCCAACTTCAAAGTCAGATCAAGTCACTCGAGGCCTCATCCCCTTCCCCACTCCCCACAGCATTTTAAATATTTTAAATACTCTTATCCTGGGGTCACTGCAGACAGGACTGACACTGATATGCACATCCCAGTCAGTTCCTTCTCATCCTTCACTAGCAGATCCAGCAGAGAATCTCCCTTAAGCAACCCATCCGGGGGGCACATCAATAAATTGGCCCTTTCACTCTCCAGAAATCTCCAATGTTGCTTCCACTCTAACCAGTTGCCCTTGCAGCAGATGGTTAAAGTCTCCCACAGGAAACATGAGGCTTCCTCCATCTGTTTGAAGAAATCTTGGTCCACCTATATCTCTGTACCCTACACCTCCCATGCTGCGCCCTCCATCAGCTTTTCCAGTTCTCTTGCCACATGTCCCCATCTCAAACTCCGTTCCCAAACACTTGGAATACCCTGGTAATACACAAATTTACCACCAAAATGGAAAGAGACAGCTTTGTTCTGCATCTATTTCCTGCCGTCGTGCAAAGACGTCAGCCAGTTATCTGTATCCCATGCTAGCAAGACTGAAGACTTGTGTTTCATACAGAAAATGACAACAGGCTGAATGACAGCAAGCCCAGAATGTCCCTTGCCAGGCCCATTTGAATGACTTGTGTTTTTATAGTCAGTGGACTTTTCTCTTTTGTTCCAGCTCTGTTGAGATCTTTCAACATCCAAGTGTTACTTAATTCAGGAGTTTGCCAGATAAAAGAGATGTATTTTCTTTAGAGGACATTTTCATTGATGAGTGATCTCTTCTTGCTGCAGAGTATTCTTAACAGTAAATTTGTATTAATTGTTGTATTATGCAATCCAGAGTGCTAAATACTTCATTTAAACATAGTTTTTACCAGTTACTTGCAAGTGGAACTTGCTTTTTTAACTTGCCCAGTCAAACAATCATGTCTACCAGACCCTTCACATCTTCAGACTGTATAAAGTCCAAATTCCCTCGCATGAGAGAGAGGAGGAGGAATTTCGACTCTTGTCCTGTCCAACTTTGCTGTGACTTTATTGTGTGTGATTGCTTCAGAGAGTGAACATGGAGAAAGAAAATATTTGTATCATAGTAATGGTCTCATCTATCTGTAGCACTTGACACCACAGCTGCCAGCTGTAGGGATAAATATCATGTTGCAGATAGATTGTGTCTGCAAAGCAGCGAAAATGGAATGTTAATTTAGTCTCAGCCGTGCTAAAACCACGGAGGGCATCAAGCATGCCTGGGGTAAACGAGGTCTCCACAAAGTCCTGTGTCTTGCTCTGAGCCAAGGGCCTTCTTAAAATATCTTAAATTAGTAATTTCTCTAGCTTGAGCACTGAGTCTAATAGCTATTAGAGAGAGAAGCATCCATATAGATAGATCAAGAAAATCACTCTTAGAAAAAAACCTTTCACTATTTTGTCCAGGTTTCCTCTTTCCTTTTGGCATGTCCTTTCTTGCTGGCTTGTCCTTTATAGTGTCTTTTATACTTTTCATCCACTCATCTCCTCAGAGATAATGTTATGCAATGGAAGGAATGATCCATCCACATTACCTGACACAGCACAATACATATACTGCTATTTTTTTGCATCCTCAGAACTCTTCATTGTGACTCAGAGAGGTAAGGACCAGGATTCAGCTTGCAGCAATCCATGACAATACTTAGTCCAACATATCATGGCAGTGAAGTTTGCACCAGGACCTTCTGGTGCTCACCAGACATCCATTCACACAGAGAGACAGCCACTAGGAAGTTCAGCATCATCAACAGAACCCTGGCATACAATTTCAGCATTGCATCCACCACAGACTGTCTGCTGAAGCCCAAAGGTGACCTACTAGTCTTCCATATACTGTTGTAACTTTCAAAGTCAAAGCTGTTTGAAATCTTTCCCTTTGCTAAAACCAAGTTAAGACTTGTTCCTCTTATCCAGGTGCCAGCCCATCCATCTGTGTCGTTATGGGGACAGACCAAAGACAGTATCTACCTCAGCTAACTACAACTCCATCACTATCTTCAAAGTGCAATACCTCCAGAGAAGCTCTGGTTTTTGAGGATTCATTCATGCAAGCAGATTTCTTGTCCTTAGTGAACCAATACACACCAACCTAATCAAAATAAGTCCCTGCATGGGTTCTTGCCCAAATAGAAGGTCAAGTTCAGTAGTTGATTAAACCACAGTAACTCAGTTAGGTATCTAAGCCCTCAGAAGTCATGACAATTATTCCAAATTAAGTCAAAAATAAGCGGAACAGATACTTATTTAGGCATCTAAGCCCTCAGAGGTCAAATTAAGCCAAAAATAAGAGGGATAAATACTTAACAGCTCCAAAAAGAACAGCTGTCAAAATGAACTGTTGATGTCATCCTGACATCAGCATCTAAAAGAAAACAAAAAAAAAATGAAGAAAGTCAGCACAACTTCAGAATCTGAAGGGCTTATGCTTACCAACAGCTCTGAGCTTTCCGTGCTCTCTGTTTTTGCAAGTGGCCAGCCTTTTTATCTCCATGAATAGTATCCCCCCCATTGCATTTTCAAAGACAGAAGACTGAGCCAAGATGGACACTGGCCTCTTCCAGTAGGCCATTTCTTAAGTTTTTATCTACTTTCAAAGAAAAAACTTAAACAAGTGTTACTTGTCTGCCAGAATATGCAGCCAGAGAAAGCACTTGTGTCGGGACCTCTTCCAGTAACATTACTGCAGACCATTAAAGAAAAAACAAATGGACTTCCCTTGTCATTCTCTAGACTCTGTCACTGATCTCCTACACTCGCTTATGCAAGCCCTCTGCAATCTTGTGATTTCATCAGGATTTATAAAATTACCTCTGAGTTTCAATGAGAAACTTGCAGATGCTTTTCAAACCCTTGTTTCATTAAACAAATGTGGAAATTCATCGATTTCCTCTGCCTGAGGTCAGGCACTTACCTGGGATGTTCATGTGGAATGGCAACTTATTCAAGACTCAATGAGCAAACTTTGAGACTTATTCAAGATTGGCAACTTATTTGAGACTATTTGGGTAAGTTCTTAGAGTGTAAGGACTAAATTAGGCAATAAGGACCTCAGGAATCAATCCTTTGCCTTCATACAAGAAGTGAGAACCAAAATCACTGTGAACTTATGTTCTTCATAAGGTCAGATGGATTGGTTTAGGTTATACAAACCACTTGGTTGAGATGGGGTCTGAACAACACTTGGGTATCTGTTAATACTCAGGGAAGAGAGTAAAAGAAAGAATGGGCAATGAGGATATGAGCAAGCCCCTCTTAAAAGACTGCTGTGGTACAGTCCTTCCTATTATCTTTGCTGCTTTCAAAACTCTCCTGTCAAGCCAAGTGAAGAAAGAGACTTTGCTCTCAGGTTGTAGACAGTAGATATCCTTGCTGTCAGTCAACTGTTACAGAACTTCCACTAAGCAGTGTTAATTACCTAATATCTAGGCACTTTTTCTACTCCATAGCAATTTTCCATCCTATTAGTTTTTATATCAGAAGTCATGCAGAACTGACTCTATTTATCTTTTTGCACACTGGTATAGTTAGAGTTTCTTAAAATGCAGAACTGAGTAAAATCTTAATATCCCTGTTAATTTGTCACTGATCTGAGAAGTGTACTTGAAATAGTTTGCAGAATCTCTTCCACACAGGTCTTTTGTTTTAATTGAACTTTTCTTTTTCCCACAGGAAAGCTAATTTAGTATGACTTGCCAGTACTAAAATTGAAATTCTTTGGCTAATTATTTTTTTCTACTTGAAACTGGATACAGATGACATTTTCTCCCCCCATGTTTTTAATACTTCCCTCTCAAAAATTCAGTCCTTGGTGTAAAAATCCAAAGAAGAGTTTGAAAAGTTTTCAGGAATTAGAAAACGAAACAGCAGTTATAAGATTTAACAGAAATTACTTTACAGGATGATAAAAGTTTTTTGTCTCTACAGAGCCAGTAGTTAAAATATCTGCAAAGTCTGGAGCCAACGTAGGCTTCCATTATGGAAAAGTTGTGTGGTAAGACAGGAAACCATGAACTTTTCAACCTCATTTCCCCCAGTAACAGCCAGGAGACGTGTTAAAACTAATTTTCACAGGCAGAGATGAGATACACTGGTCGTCTGACAGATAAATCCATAACAGCTAAAGGAAACAGCTTTCCTTAAAGCTTAAAGGGGTAAATTTAAGTCCAGGAGTACCACTGGAGATGCTTGTGATTTCAAGCATCAGGACTGTTGCTGACCTTAGTTTTTTATACTAAAATGTTTACATTGCATCGGACTAGTCCTCAGACATTTTTCAGCTATTTTCTTTCATCTACAACTTTCTACTTAAGTACCGCCACACCTTTAACACTCCCAAATCACCCAACCTTTATACACTAATGCTCATAGATATTTCTAACCGCTCTGCATCACTTTGGAGGATTTTTTTTGCCTAGCTGATGGGATAATATGTTATCAACTTTTATTTGCCGATGGCAGAGGTAAGATCAACTCCAGTAATTGCAGCAAGACCTGTAATAAATTTAAGCTGCTCATGTTATGCATACAAATGCTTCTGTGCAATGCCCAGAATACATAAAAGGTCACAGCTCATGCCCAAGTGGGACACAGCACTTCTCCAGCAGTACAAAGGACCTGAGCTGAAGGCTGTCTCCCACTGCACAGGACTCTCTGGTGTGCATCCAGCAGCATTTGCCTCTTCAGCCTTGTTTTGCTTTCCCTAACATACCACGCAAGAGCCTACCCGGGCAGCAGAGGTACACGATGAACCCCAAGGCAGAAGGTAACGCGTGCAGTGTTTCTCCACGTCTCCAGTTGTGCCATGTCCCTCAACAATGGACATGCTCAATAACCTGCAGAACAGTGGTTTTCGTTCTCATATACAGCTCTAAAACAGATTTATTCTGTTCTCTTTCCTTTTTCCATTGTACATCTTTCTACATCACTGGTGATTGGGCTGGAAGCTTTCGAAGGATACATTTGAGACTCCAGAGGAGCCAAAGAAGCACTTGTTGAACACGTGACAGCAATGTTATGCTGCATATGGGCTCATCTGGCTGTTTCTTTCTCATTGTGGCTTTCTGACCAGTCACACCTTCACAGTTTTTGAGAGTATTTGTGGAGAGTCATCCAGTGCAAAGCGTGCACAGATAGCACTGGGCTGGTCAGACACTGAAGTCATTTGTATACAATGTCTCACAGATTTACAAGGATAAAAGCTTCAGCTGCATGTTTTATGAATCATTACTACATAGTTGAAGATTTTAAACCTTCACAAAGGAAGCCCAGCCCTCAGGAGTGCTGTGACGTGGGTGGGCTAGCTCTGCTTCACAACAGAGACACTTGTCACTCTGAAGCAGACCCTCTAGAGCCACCTCTCCCAACCGAACGCAGCAGTCTGGAAGCTGATGCAAACATGACATGACAACAACACCCTTCACAGGCTTAGTTATCTTGAAATGCTAAATTAAAGAAACAGCAGGTGCCTGCTAAGTCTAGGCTTGCAGTTCCTTCAGACACGTGGGGAAGTGTCACCATTATGCATTGATCTGGTTTTGGCTAGCAATACAAATTTGGAAGGAGAGAGCAATCATCTCACGCCCAAACATCTATCACTCACAAAGCAAAGGTCTCCTCTTTATCTCACTCTCCTTTGAAGGATTTTGTCTGCCACACAGCCCAAGTAGACACCCCAACTCTTCCCAAGAATGCCCACAAACCAGTACTGATTTCCAGCAAACCAAAACATTCACCAAACCTGCTTTTTTAAACTTGTTTCCCAATTTGGGAGCTCTGCTGGTGCATTTGAACATGTAAACAGCAAACCTACAACACACTATTTATGCAGCTCAGGACATTTGAGGCAGCAACAGATACACATGATTTTTTCATCTCTGGTCTTCACATTATAAAAATGATCTTTTCCCACACGCATCTTCGAGGGAAAGAAATGTCATATTTTATAAGAGCATCCTATATAGGAAAGTACATGTGAAGTGCCTCATGGGTTGTGACTGTAAACATGCACTGCAAGCCATAAAACACTTCCTTGGTTGAACTTTCACCTGAAACATTCACCCCTAAACTATCATCTTTCTCAATCATTATTTCTATAGCAGAACACAGCTTTCTGAATTTAAGAGGTATGATAAGGACACGAAATGATTAAATTCACACCTATTAAAGTAATATGAATTCACAACACATCAATGGCCAGGGCAAAAAGACATCTTTCCAAACATGATACAAGATACAGAAGTTTCATTAAATGGGAAGGAAGGTTTTGGAGTTATTTTTCCATCTAATGAATGACCTCTCAAGACCAGGAAAGCCTCACAGGAGGTAAGAACTCACTCTGGTGTAGACACATTACAATAACTGGGGCTGCTTTGCTGGATTCCGTTGTTGAAAACAGACTTTTGGCAAAACATGAATATTTCTTGATTCTGCATAACTGAAGTACGTTATATACTGCATACTATAGATCTCTTCACCAAAACTGAGGTGGCTTTGTCTTGAGGAGAGATTTAGTTTTCAGGACACATTCATCAAGCTGTATGTCATCTGCCACACGTAAATCCACTAACTTCTGCTGGGCAAGTTTTTCTCTTTAATTACTTGAAAAGCGAAACTTTTACAGGTACATGTGTGGCTTTTTAATTTTTTTTTTAATAAGACACTATTTTGCTGTTTATGTTTTTATCTTGGTCAGAAGCCTGGTGGTTTGTACGTGTGGTTTTGGACCTTATAAATAATGGGTGATAAATAGATGCCTATAATTCAAGGACAGCACAGGATCCTGTCACTGCTGCGCCTCAGCAATATTTTAAAATGCAGCAGAGCCATACTTCTGTGATTTTCTGACCTGCAAGGCGAAGAAGTGACACCTAAGGCTATGTCTACATTATTTATACCACTTTGATAGATTAAATCTTTACCGCAAGGATGAGCTTTTAAAACATGCCTGAAAATGTTTAAAAGATTCCACAGGTGCTCTTCCTGAGTGCAAACAAAGGCTTGTCTCTGTAGTATGAAAACAAAATTAAAATGTAAAAAAGTCCTGGGAGCTATAGTTTCTACTTAAAACAAATCCTTGACTGGACATGTTGGATCTATTTATTTTTAACTAACATATTTTTGTAACTCACCAGAGTAATATCTCTCTCTACATAGGGGGGCAGGCGTGTGTGTGTATAAATGCATATATATGTATTGATTGCTGTACTTGCAGAAATGTTTTCTAGAATCATAGAACATCAGGTTGGAAGAGACCATCTGCTTTAACCTTTCCTGGCAAAAGCATGGTTAAGCACCCTGTCCAGCCAAATCTTCTAAGTGTCTAATGTTGGGGAATCCACCACCTGCCTGAGGAGGCTTAGACTGGATCTTAGGGAAAAAAAAAAAACTGAAAGGGTTATCAAGCACTAGAACAAGCTGCCCAGGGAAGTGGTTGAGTCACCATCTCTGGACATCCTCAAAAGCCATGGAGCTGAGGTGCTGAGGGATGTGGTTTAGTGATGGGCTTGGCAGTGTGAGATGAGGGCTTGGAATTAATGCTCTTAAAGGTCTTTACCAGCCTAAAGTATTCTATGATTCTATTCTGTAAGAGAGAACACAAGTAGTGACACAAATTCCCCCACTATAAATTCCTCAATTCCTCCTGCCAAAACTCAAGCCCAGTTTTAACAGCTCCAATGTATTAAGCTGGATTTGGGGGTTTTTTTTTAAGTTCTACTTTACTTAAACAGTAGCTGTTCTACTACTGACATTGCTTTTGTTGCTTCTTATTATTCTGTTTAATCATTTCCAAATTTGAAGAGAAGCAAGAATTAAAAGATTAAAAACCTATAAAGCATATCTGAATCTGTCATTGGAGCTTGAACAGTCTTAAACCAATTATCTCTTAACTAGCTCCACAGGTTATAACGGCAGTAACGGAACAGAGTTTGGTCTTGGACTTTGGAACTGAAGAAAGATGCAAAGTTCCATTAAAGTCAGTAAAAGCACAAGTAGAAGGAAGATCAGAAAAACGTTACTTATTCTGATTGCTGCAACCTAAGGATGATCACTGGCTTCTTTTTCCTTATGCCCCCATGAAAAAGAACAAAAGGCCAGAATTTTAGGACTCATTTAGCATGAAATTGCTTCAAAAATATGCCTTCTGAAATAGATTTCTTCTTTCTAATTCCAAAAGAGCTCATAACTGTATTTTTAGAAAGGCAATTTGGAATTCAACAAACACAGATACTTGGAAATGTCTTTGCACTTTCTTGCTATCACAAAAAGACATTAAGGTCATTTTTTTTTCCAGAAGTGATTACTTTTGAGTGGTCGTAACCATGGCTACCAAACTCTGAACCAAATAAAACTGCTGAAATTGGAACCCTGCATGATGTAGATAAACGTACATGATTTGATCCACAATAATTGTGACTCAGAATTATGGAACATCTCAGTTGCTGTTGCAAGCATTCCCAAATAAGAAAGAGGAGAGACCTACACTGCAAATAATTCATCTGTGGATCCCATTTTGCAACATCCTTTCCCATGTTACTACCACTTCCATCCCTACTTTTCATTTGATTTCAAGTCTCCCTTACCTGTCCTAAGTCTAAGTTCTATAGTTTTGTTCCTCTCGCAGCAGAGAGGCCATGAACTTCAGGAATCTGGTTCACTCAGTTCAAACTGAGTAAGCAGAAATGAGAAAATCAGACGTCATCTGATTTATTTAGGTGAAAACGTACATTGGCCTTTTACGTGCTTTCATAGAATCATAGACTGGTAGGGGTTGGAAGGGACCTTTAGAGACTATCTAGTCCAACCCCAATGCAGAAGCTTTCCTCTTATTTCAAAACGATTTTCCTGTTACAGAATTCAAGGCTTCAAACTGTAAGAAAGACTGAGCCTTAAAGGACTAATAGGGTGAGTTGACAGGTATATTCACTTTTGAAGAGTGATGACACTGTTTTAAATATTTAATGCACTGAAAAACATATGGGAAGGAAAATAATGTGAAGTTGGCTTTTACAAGATAGCACCATATTTTCTGTATCTTTCTATGTTGCAGCCACTTTACAGAGAACTGTAAAAAAGAAAATGGCAGATTTCAAATCAGTTATGATGGTGCTATCAGCTTTAAAAAAAAATTAATCCTTTTTTCCTTTCTTTTTTCCAGTGCAATCAATAAACAAGCCATGGCTATCAATCTCCACGCTGTTTTCAAGCTCATAGCTTCACATGATGAATTATAGTCATTAGAAAACATGATAGCATGTTGCAGTAGCTTCAGCACACTTGTAAGTGTTGCTGACAGAATAAAGTGGGAGGGTTTGCTTATTATGATTATCTGCATTTGAGATGTAAATATTATCCCAAGTATGCACCATTCTTGACAGCCCACCAGTGCCAAGTCTCATTTTTTTTCCCCAAACGTTTGAAATTACATTTCAAGGCTATTACTCCAATGAATATTTTCTATTTGCACCACTTAAACGCAGTTAAATGAACAAATATTTGGATAGGTAACAATTTATGTCAGCAAAATGTGAGAAGGAAAAAAACTATACCATCTAAAATATTGATCTGCTACCCAGGTACATGTCCACAAAGACAATATCATGACTGCAAAATGAAATGTAACTAGGCACCTCTGACTTAGAAAGTGAGACCAAAAAAAATGCTTTTAGTAAATAATTATGCACATAGCATAATAAAAATCATCTCAGCAACATGGAGCTCCTGCGTTATGCAGCTTAACAAGCTGCCAGAAGTCTGAAAACTAGTAAAAGTGACTCTCTGTGCCAGTAAAGCAGAACAGCTTTACCATCTTTGAGACTTTTCTTCTAAAGTTTTTCTATGTAAAAGCTTTTTTGCTCCTGCACTTGTAGCAGCCTACAGAAAAATGAGGTATCTTCAGATGGCTTGAGGGACTAGAAATTAAAACAGGTGTCTCTAATGTCACAAAAAACCCCTATGAGGAGGAACACTTGAAGGACAGACTGGAAATGGGTTTTGCAGATGGCAAGTACACTCTCTGGATACACTAGAGCAGCAGGGGGTAGAGGTGAGCCAAGAGGGGAAGCAGCTGGACCTGGCTAGCTGAGGGCTAAAAGCCTTGAGATAAAGCCTGGGAGAAAATTTAGTGAAGGCACTAAAATTGGAGAAAATGAGGGAAGGGAGAACAGCTCCCCATCCTCCCTTTCAGTTACAAGCTATCCAGAGATGAGATTAGAGTTACATTAAAAGAAAAAGCTTCCCCTGTCAAACTTAATGGGCTTCAGATCTGAGATGTATCTAGACACTATGTCATGCTCCTGGATCTGGTAGTAACTAACGTGTCCAAAGATGCTGTGACAGCTACAAAATCTGAGCACAAGCTGCTCAGACAACACTTAACACTATTATTATTGTTTTCTGTTGTGTGATCCTCAGAGGCCTCTGTGAACCTCAAAAAGCTTTGGAAACATATTAAAACAGGGGAACAAGTTTAGTTTAATTTTGTTAAAAAAGAAGAAAAAAATACACAAAACAGGAGAAGAATGAAATATAAATGCACTAGAAAAAAAAAATGAGAATTCCATGGGTGATTATTGGAGTTGAAATTATTGGAATGTTCTCTAGCTGGTTGCTGAGAAGTGGTCCAGGATAGCAACTGAAAGATGGGTTCCAGGTTAGATATCCAGAAATTATCAAAGAGTCAGCTTCTGACAAATTCACTGGGACTAAATTGTTTCTTTTGTAAAATCTTGCAATAAACACAGGTCTAAATCCTGCCTGGGACAAAGCTAGTTGGATTCAAATGCAGTCTTTTTGCAGCGATAACATCCTCATGCAAGCAAGAGTTGTGTTCAAAGGGACCTCTCTTCCTGGGAGATATCAGGGCAGCCTGAATGGGCCATATCCTGAGAGTTTTGCATAGGTTTATCNTTTCCTCTTATTTCAAAACGATTTTCCTGTTACAGAATTCAAGGCTTCAAACTGTAAGAAAGACTGAGCCTTAAAGGACTAATAGGGTGAGTTGACAGGTATATTCACTTTTGAAGAGTGATGACACTGTTTTAAATATTTAATGCACTGAAAAACATATGGGAAGGAAAATAATGTGAAGTTGGCTTTTACAAGATAGCACCATATTTTCTGTATCTTTCTATGTTGCAGCCACTTTACAGAGAACTGTAAAAAAGAAAATGGCAGATTTCAAATCAGTTATGATGGTGCTATCAGCTTTAAAAAAAAATTAATCCTTTTTTCCTTTCTTTTTTCCAGTGCAATCAATAAACAAGCCATGGCTATCAATCTCCACGCTGTTTTCAAGCTCATAGCTTCACATGATGAATTATAGTCATTAGAAAACATGATAGCATGTTGCAGTAGCTTCAGCACACTTGTAAGTGTTGCTGACAGAATAAAGTGGGAGGGTTTGCTTATTATGATTATCTGCATTTGAGATGTAAATATTATCCCAAGTATGCACCATTCTTGACAGCCCACCAGTGCCAAGTCTCATTTTTTTTCCCCAAACGTTTGAAATTACATTTCAAGGCTATTACTCCAATGAATATTTTCTATTTGCACCACTTAAACGCAGTTAAATGAACAAATATTTGGATAGGTAACAATTTATGTCAGCAAAATGTGAGAAGGAAAAAAACTATACCATCTAAAATATTGATCTGCTACCCAGGTACATGTCCACAAAGACAATATCATGACTGCAAAATGAAATGTAACTAGGCACCTCTGACTTAGAAAGTGAGACCAAAAAAAATGCTTTTAGTAAATAATTATGCACATAGCATAATAAAAATCATCTCAGCAACATGGAGCTCCTGCGTTATGCAGCTTAACAAGCTGCCAGAAGTCTGAAAACTAGTAAAAGTGACTCTCTGTGCCAGTAAAGCAGAACAGCTTTACCATCTTTGAGACTTTTCTTCTAAAGTTTTTCTATGTAAAAGCTTTTTTGCTCCTGCACTTGTAGCAGCCTACAGAAAAATGAGGTATCTTCAGATGGCTTGAGGGACTAGAAATTAAAACAGGTGTCTCTAATGTCACAAAAAACCCCTATGAGGAGGAACACTTGAAGGACAGACTGGAAATGGGTTTTGCAGATGGCAAGTACACTCTCTGGATACACTAGAGCAGCAGGGGGTAGAGGTGAGCCAAGAGGGGAAGCAGCTGGACCTGGCTAGCTGAGGGCTAAAAGCCTTGAGATAAAGCCTGGGAGAAAATTTAGTGAAGGCACTAAAATTGGAGAAAATGAGGGAAGGGAGAACAGCTCCCCATCCTCCCTTTCAGTTACAAGCTA
The DNA here is from genome assembly GCA_013401255.1 of Urocolius indicus. NCBI lineage: Eukaryota > Metazoa > Chordata > Aves > Coliiformes > Coliidae > Urocolius > Urocolius indicus. The sequence continues at coordinate 438,449 of WBNH01012526.1, forward strand.
TCCAGAGATGAGATTAGAGTTACATTAAAAGAAAAAGCTTCCCCTGTCAAACTTAATGGGCTTCAGATCTGAGATGTATCTAGACACTATGTCGTGCTCCTGGATCTGGTAGTAACTAACGTGTCCAAAGATGCTGTGACAGCTACAAAATCTGAGCACAAGCTGCTCAGACAACACTTAACACTATTATTATTGTTTTCTGTTGTGTGATCCTCAGAGGCCTCTGTGAACCTCAAAAAGCTTTGGAAACATATTAAAACAGGGGAACAAGTTTAGTTTAATTTTGTTAAAAAAGAAGAAAAAAATACACAAAACAGGAGAAGAATGAAATATAAATGCACTAGAAAAAAAAAATGAGAATTCCATGGGTGATTATTGGAGTTGAAATTATTGGAATGTTCTCTAGCTGGTTGCTGAGAAGTGGTCCAGGATAGCAACTGAAAGATGGGTTCCAGGTTAGATATCCAGAAATTATCAAAGAGTCAGCTTCTGACAAATTCACTGGGACTAAATTGTTTCTTTTGTAAAATCTTGCAATAAACACAGGTCTAAATCCTGCCTGGGACAAAGCTAGTTGGATTCAAATGCAGTCTTTTTGCAGCGATAACATCCTCATGCAAGCAAGAGTTGTGTTCAAAGGGACCTCTCTTCCTGGGAGATATCAGGGCAGCCTGAATGGGCCATATCCTGAGAGTTTTGCATAGGTTTATCCAGAAGAGCTGGCATTGAGGGAAAACTTCCTAGTGGCAAGAGCAAAAAAGCACCATCCCCAAATGCACAGGGAGAAAGAAAATTTCTTCTCTTCAGGTAAACCTCTGTGGCTTCAGAAACCTTTTAGCAGTGTACAGTATCTATATGAAGCATTAACTGGGTATCATCAGTGAGCATGAATGCTGTTATGCACCAATATCATAACTGAGATAACTTTTTGAACATGGATAACAAAGAAATGTTCGCTGAATTTCTTTTAACTGATTGACTGTAATTCTTACAAAAGTGACTTTCAAGTTCCTATCTGCTAGTCAAAAGAATGAGAACAAAGTGTAATTGCTTCAATTAATTGCAACAGATAAGATCTAAATATTCTTAAATTTCAAGTGTGTCCTCATCTGAAAAGTAAACAGCTGGTATATTAAATTTCTAAGTGAGCATTAAGGCTTTCAGTCTTCTTTCCTGTAGGTTATGTTATACCAGTACCTTATGTTATACCAGTAGGTTATATGACAACAGTGAGTTATGTTAGAACAATAGGGTATACTATAGCTTGTTGTAAACTTAACTTTGAATTCTGTACTACAATGAACAGATACAGTTTTTACCTCCTTACATAATGAGAACTCGGATCTATATTAACTCAAATATTGACTAAGTGCCTTCTGCACTTAAAAAAGCCACTTAACTTTGTCCCATCTATGTCTAAAAAATGCCTTATGCCTCCACTACATTTGCATTCACTGACACCAGTAAGAGCCAGACTAGGACAGGCTACAGACCCCAGCACAGAACTGCAACACTTTGTGCTTCTCTATCTAGTTCAATCAGCAAGTAGTTAGAAAGACGGAAATAACACAGCAGCTGTCAGTCATTGCAATAGTCTCATTTCCTTTTTCCTTTTATGTTTTCCAGATAGGTGCAATGACCCACCTGTCTGTCTCTACTCCAGAATTCTTCTCTGGGCATTTCTAGCTCTGCTACACCCAATACTGATTTCTATAACAAGCAGAGCAGAAGTGCATTCAACTCTGATGCAGGCCAATATTAAGATCACTCCTGTCCAAGAACCTTGCTGCTTTTACACAGCAACGGATCTAAGTCTATTGCACTTCTTTTTTTTTCATTCCATGCAAGCTGCCATCTTGTAAGAAAGGAGGAATAAACATATGGATATGAAATATGTTGGAATAATCACTTTCTGCACCGATACTTGTCTGTCTGTGTAGACATCAGAGAACACATAATATCTAGCTTTCTACATGTTGTGTTATTTCACACCGCCTCCCATTTCACACGGAAAAGGCATTTGACTTTGTCTAATACAGGCTCAGCTTCTTGTAGATTTACCACCAAGAAGAATCCAACTATCTAAAGTAGTCCTGTTTCTTTTAATCAAAAACACTGTAAATGGGAAGTGTTACATTGCAACGACTAATGAAGACTAAGGTCACACAACTTGCTTGAATGGACAGTTCACAGTTTTTTCAAAGGAACAATTGAAAAACTGGATCTAGCATGCAGGAGCTGAAAAGCTGTTGACTACTTCTGCATGTAAGACACTGCTCAGGCTTAAAATTATGTAAATTAAGGAACAGTACTGACATAACTTTATTAGAAGCCACAAAAATGTGGAATAACTAAGCACAACATTTAAGAAACTCATTTTGCTTTTCTAAAGGTGACATGGAGACAAATATGAAAAAAAAACCAACAATGCAGAGATTCATAAAATAAGTGATTATAAAACTAAATATTCAGACAAGAAAGAAACTGACGAGCAGAGGCATTACTCCTATATGATTAATAGGCAAATTATATATCATCACTTCTCCTCCAATGTTTCAGAAGCATATCTGGTCTTTTTGGGAATCTATCTTAGTATGCCAAGTAGCTGCCAAGTCTTCCACACTCTTCATGCAGATGATTAAACTGGTCAAAATATTGTTATGTGAAAAATGAGTAAGTCAGAGGATAATGAATCTCTGGATTTTGAGTTGTCTGAAAAACCTTAGAAGAAATTTGGCAGCCAGGAAGATGCTCAGTATGAAACAGAGCAGAGGAGGAAGTGGGCACAAGGTCATAAAAAAACCAATATTTGTACCACATTTTAGTCAAAACTGTTCTGTTTTCTTCCTGATTATTTTGTCTCCATTGAATAAATGTGGATATAAAAAACCCAAAACTACATTTTTTTCATAACAACCTACCCCTGCAGCTGAGTGAGATAGTTGGCTTCACAGCATCTAGTAACGACCAAGGGTTTGCATTTGCACTTACTGTGCACTCTGGAAGAAGAAAGTCACGGACTTTAGTCACCTTCCCATGCCCTATGGTATGAGCACAGCACATCCACCTCGCTACTCACCTCACCTTTTCTCACATGCAAAATGGATAAGATCTGTTGGTATCATGAGGATTTTGCTTTAATTAATTACCTCTTCTCACAGAAGAGTGTTCATCTCACGATGTTATTATTTTTATTACTGAAGAACAGATCCTCCATGCTAATACTCATCCTGGATAGATATGTAACTAAATGCCTAGATACAGGAGATGCTTAACGTTGTCAGATGTTTTAATGGAAAATATACAAGCATTTTGACTAGGTATGCTTTCATTAATGAGAGCAAAGTATTGTGGAAGATATGGAGGGGTACAGCAGGAGTTCAGCTCTCAATCAGACGCTGCTTGTAGCACAAGGATGACCAGAGCCAATGTCCACAGCTCCACTGATCAAAGAGCGAAGCTAATAATCACAATATGCATCAGCAACTCTTCATTTTTCCAAGTCTCCTCCTTCTCAAACCAATTAACCACCTCTCTAGAGAGTCAAACCAAGCTTTGTCATTTATAGTAACCTGGAAATAGATGCACCTGTTTCTCTTTTGTATTTGGAACAGCATGCCCCAGGGCTGCTCTGTCTTTACAGGGATTTAAAACCAAGGAACCTTCCAGAATGCAGAGTTACCGGAAACACATTTTGATCTGTAAATACTATCCTTAAAAGCAAGATCCTCCAAACCTACATTTATAGGCTTATTTTCATGATGACAGTTTCGCTACATTTGTTGAATTGTAAACCATGTAAAGCTCAGCAATAAAACGTCTGCAATCTGTAGCAGTAATGGGAGGCATGTCTCATAAACAAGATAAGTTGCTTCTTGCCAATATTGTTACACTTCATAAATACGAGCTCAAGTCTGTTTTGTGTTGCCTAGATCAGTAGCAGACTTTTATTTTAATTAAACACAACATATAAAAAATTCATTTAAAAAACAAACACCATTGTTTTAAAGACATTATACTAAATTAAATTATAGTGCTTTTGCCATAAAGTCCTTGCACAAAAGAACAATTCTGAATTCTGAGTGGATCGAGACGGCACAAGCGTCCATCAAAAACCTATAGTGGGGAGATGGGAGATGCCCTATGAATAAATAAACTATTTATATTTCCTGATAATGTAAGTGCTTATATGAACTCATTCCAACTCCCAAAGACTACTCATTTCAGCTATGGTTGTAATTAAGAAACTATATCACATGGCAGCAAGGAAGATGCCGCAAGTCCCATTTTATGCAGCAGAACTACTAAGTGTTTCACTTCGCACTGACATAATTTATAGTCTCATTTCATTAGACTAATGCTGGATATCTTTGATAGAGCCATCTTTGACAGTCTACCCCAAAAGCACTTTAGTTTTTGAAACCTATCCTTTCGAGTATAGATTGACCAGGATCCCGGAATACGATCAGAATACGTATCAGCTAGAGCTTCCTTCCATAAAAACGCTATTTCTAGTTTAGTAACACGAATCCAGCTTCTGGATTTAGCACGGAATCCAAACACATTCATTCTGACATGAGCCTCAGAGATGGTATAAATTACAGAAACTGAGTTTTTAAATTGTCAGTAAAGAGGAATTTTAGGAATTGAGAACTAGTCAGAAACATCTGAATACGGATTTGTGCTGTAGAACCAGTAACCCATAACTATGGTCTGCAAGGCAGCAGTCATCTACAAAAAGTTTCCTGCGTGGTCAGCATGGAAACATGTATCTCTCAGTTGTAAATCTACCAAAACATCCAGGAACTCACTCTGTTAGTGGAACAGCAGGACCTTACTTCAGAAACTCCATAGTTGATAGCAATAGCTTGGCCACATCACAACACCTCCCTGTGCCTTTTTAAGCCATAATTATTATTTCATTTTAAAATCATTTTTAAGTGTTACACATTAGTACCTTGCCTTGTTAATTATTAAAGCCATCTGAACAGACTTCACTGTACCCAACTCATGATCTTCTCAGGTCACTGTCTGAAATGACTTCAAAACAGATCAGAAGCCAGAGTCTATGAAAGCTTTATGTTGATTCCATTTCCACCTCCTACTCCAGAAGAAAACTGGAAGGAAAAGAATAGACAATAAGCAGCATTAATGTATTGCTAAAAACCAACTAAGTGAAGTCTTGGGATGTGCCTATGTCTTGAGTCACTGAGAAACAAGATGTGCCTTAAACACTTACCTTACTAGTAATTTTCCAGAAGAGAAGTCTTCAGTCAGACCCAGATTCAAGAAGATAAAGAAAAGATGCAATGATAACCAGGCTAGCACCCTATGCAGTCCTGAAGTCCTCCAACTTTAGTACAAGATATGTGAACTATTTATTCCTTGATGCCAAAACAAACGTAATGGTCAATGAAGTGAATGGGACGCACATTCTCAAAAGGGATCTTTTCAGAGACTTCCTTCCTCAGGCCATCCTTCTCTAGGATTCGCCATGTTTCAAGCATTCATCTCATCTTTTTCACAAGATGAAAAGATTAAAAAGATAAGTTTAAAGCTTGAAATGCATCATTTTCACAAGAAAAGATTAATAAGAAAAGGCATAAAATCCTGACCGTTACCTTTAAGTCTGATGGCTTGTAACAGTAACATTCATTTCACGCAGCCATATGTGCAGAAAGAGCAGAAAGCATCCTTTTCTTTGCATGCTCATCTACAGTATGATTCATCTCAGCATTTTTTTTTCACTTTATAATTTCTAAAGTTTTAACAACTGTTGCTAATAAGCAAAATTATGGTTTTTTCCATCTTTTAAATAACTCTTTTCCTTTCAGATTTCCTCCTGGTCTGCAAATGAACTCTTCTTATTAAAAGTGACAATCACTGTTTGGCAACAGGCTCGATGCTTTAAGCTCATATATACTTTCCCTAATCTCTTAATTGGGCAAGGCATATACTTCCATTCCAAATTGCTGTTAGTACCTCTACTGATTCATTATACACAGATATGGTGCAACAGTGAAGTCATTTTAGCAGGTTTCAAGTTCTACAATATTGCTGCATTCAATAGTCAGTTCTAAAGGACAACAGAGATTGGGAATATTTCTGTTCCTAGTTGATTTATACTGAAATAAACTGCAGTAACTTGAGTTGCGGGAACAAACAACTGGCAGTAATCAGACCAGCTAATATATAGGGTGAGGGTGGGGATGGGGAGAAGGGATTAATTGTACTTCCAGATTGAGAAGGAATCTATGAAATAGAATTCCTGCCTGTCTCCTCTACTTGTGCTTATCAAGAAACAACTTCAACACTGGCACAAACACTTCGAGCTCCTCAAGCGAGACCTGAACAAGTTGGATAAGTATCTAGTGGACTAATTTGGTCACTGCTTCCTGTAAGCCTGAGTTATCAGACTTGATGGTTTAATCACACAGTCATTTCTTTTTATAAAAGGTGTAAAGTTTAAAATCACTAAGTTTGACTGGTACTCAATATATCAACAAAATTGGCTGGAAATTGCCCTTCGTATGAATTCCCAGCATAAGCTGCTTCCCAATCAGTATTTTTCTCTAATGAAAAACTTCTAATGTTTTCAGATTTTGAGACAACAGAGCTATCAAATCTGTCAATTCAATCCCTTTCGTAGTCTGTGAGCTGTAAAATCACCAGATGGATCCTCTTTGCTTACCCTAAAACCTGAACAAGATTTCTTCAACATAAATCCTGAGCCATGACGGCTCTGAAAGGACGGAGGCGCTTTAATTCATTTTGCACTTCAGCGGGCTATAACCAAGTGCCTCTTTTCTCTCTCCTCCTTCTCAATACATCCCAAGTTGGTGCCAGTGAAGGAGAGCAATGATGGATAACCCCGCTGGCTGGGAGAGCTGGGAATTCAAAGGGCAAAAGATCTGTTCTTCTCACAGGACGACACGTCCATCAGCAAGGCAACGTTAAACGCAGCCTGGTGTCTCCAAAGAGGGACTAATATGTTGCAAAGCAAAACGTCTGAGTCCAGACATCTAATACTTTTGCACATTGTTTTTCTTCTCACGGAGCTTTAAAGAGTCACCACTTTCTCTAATAAAAGTCTGAACAAAAGCTGGGTTTGTTACAGCAAGGATTTGGGTTGGCTTTAGAGGACACTTTGCACCACCAAAGCCTTTTTCTCTTCTCCTAAGCAAATACCATCTCCCCAGTTTCTCACTCTCAGATGTCAAGGCTTTTCCACGCTAACCAGAAAAGTCTGATTCTTCATTGGATGTCATTTTCTCAACAAGACATAATTATTTGCATCATGTGAAAGAAGTCACTCCACTCACTAAAGAGATTTCATTACAGGGTAAACTGAGAGGATTAGTGTTTTAATTGTCAAATGTAGTTTGGATGCAAGTTCACTCCACAGGGCACACTGTGGGCGTCTCCACCTTAAAGTCAAATCTTGAACAAGGCAAGAGTTTGACCAGATTAAGTTGCCTTACTGCCCTCACTGCAGAGTTTAATGTTTTCTTTCTGCAGCCCAAAATGAAATGCACACTGAAGCTAGCAAAAGGCTGTGGGCAAGAACTGGACCACATGCTGATCCCCAGGACCAAACAGCAGCTGGGTCGAAAGCAGCTCTGTGAACATACACTGATCATGACAATCTCGCTCTGTATCTTTACAAGACAAAAGGGTGCAGTTACATACACTCTAGATAAGGCACATCACGTCCATCTCGGTGTAAGAAACCAGAGCAATGTGTTAGGAGAGAGATAGGAGGCTGATTGTAGAGTGCCCATACCTACCCTGAGCGCTGACACAACCCAGGGCAAGGTTAACACCTCTGCTAAAGGAGTTTGGCAGAGACAGCTCTAGTGGAAGTACAACAGAGCCTTCAAGTTTCCCTATTCAGTCCAGCAGTGTTGTGCTTATGCTGATATAATCAAACTGGAATAAATTACTCTGTCTTTTTTTCTATTCAGTGATTGTCATTTCTCCTGAGTGTCTGTGAACTATGATTCTTCCAATCTGAAAGAATTGCTATCTAAATAACAAGTAAATTATCTTTGGTATTTTGATTAGCATGGTGAGAGCCTCAAGCTGTTTATTTTATAATAATCAAATGACATTTTTACTCAACAGCCTTACCATGACGTGTTCATAAGGTGGAACTTGCACAGCACTTAGCAAACAGGGAACAGCTACTGACATCAATACCGATACTAGGACAAAGCAAGTTGCTCGAAATGCAATGTCAACCCATTTCACAGATGGAAATGCAAGCTGAAAAACTTCTGCTCAGACACATAGAAAGTTCTTAGCAGGATGTATATAACAATTATTTCTGTAAAAGTTCAAGATGTGTTCAACAGGGAGTATATGAAGCATGTTTGTAATTACTGTGATGACTCAAGGAACATTTCAGCAGGTGTGCAAGCAGAGTCACACCTACTGAATAGGAACTGCAATATGAAATTGCCTTTTTATTATCATACCAGTTAAGCAAACAGCCATTTAAAAGAAAATATATACTGAAAGTTTCTGCCAAGTGAAATACTTTCTAACATCTTAACTCTTATTAAAAACACTTCAGCAAATCCCCAGGTATCTTTCTTTTTCCCAAATGTGGATGATACGCCTCAAACATTCTGTATGATCCTAATAAACCGGTGTATACCTTCTGTTACAAATATATTAAAGCACAGAGGTTACAATAGGATGTGTCTGGGTGTAGGATTCTGAGTGTGTACTTGGGAAAGGAAGGATCGTGTCTCACAATTACTTCACTCTGCCATCAGGAGTGACAAAAATCTCTCACGGGGTTCAGTCCTGGAGCCAGTACTTCCCAACATCACAGACATGGGATTGAGAAGCACCATGGATAATTTTCAGCTGGACCAAAGTCCAGCTCAGCAACATTTTCCACAGTTAAAAAATTTACTTCCATCAATTCTAAATATACGTAGAGCTAAATATAGCAAACCTCAACTTGAAAAATCACGGCTAAAGCTAACATACACTCAGTCTCAGTCTGTGCACCAGCTGTGGATAAAAATGTGCTGAAGAGTAGAACATTTTGTCTCTTTTCATTTATCAAACATTCAGTTGCAAACACACAGTCATCTGTTTAAGAAGAGCTGAGAATCTGTTAAAATTATTCATTTGCTGGTTTTGTGAACTTAAATCACAATTTTCCCTGGAATTTAAATTCTCAGGTAACTTTTCTTGGGTCACGTCTTCAATCAAAAAAAAACAAAACAACTTTGTTATTGGAGGCCTTTCTTTTAAATGTACTTAGTCATTTTGGCAATGAGTTTTTACTTCTTTGTTCAAATCAAGAATTAATTCATATAAGCAACTTCGTTTTGCCAGACAGTTGTAAAACACATATCTGCATCATGCCTGCAGATTACTGAATCAGCCTCCCTGCTAATAGAAATGCTCATTATTTTCTTTCTCTTTTTTGTAAACATTCCCACAGGTAGTGTGGATTCCTGTCATTGTCAACTTTGGCATTTCCATCTTTCACAAGGATTAATGTATTTATATAATTAACTAAGTCCCTAAAGGAATCTGTGTGATTGGGAATAAGACACCCAGGGCTTGTATGGACTCCAGCTGAAAAGTTCTAAGCAGATCTAGGACTTTATCTTTTATTTCTAATTCAAAACGATAAGAATGATAAAGGATGGTTCAAGGATACATTGAACTGATGCTTCTTGATAAGCCAAATAAAGCTTTCCCTGTCTAGAACATAATTGTCTGTATCTGAACTAATTCTGTACAGTCTTGTTAAGGCCAAAAGAACTTCTTGTTTACTTATCCTCCTTTAAAACTTCTATTCCTTCACTGCCTGTGTACCCAATACTAATCCTCTTCATTGAGATCACTTTTTCTTCTTTCTTCCTTGCACATTCCCTTAACATTTTGCTCTCCCTTCCCCTCATGGTGCAAACATATTTAGCCTCTGTCATCTAAAGAACAGCTGATACTATCCATACTCCTACTGCTCTTTTTTTCTCCTTTTTTTTTCTCTTTTTTCCCCTTTTTTTCTGAATTCTCTGAGTTTGCTTTGTCCTCTCTCCCAGGTGTCCATTCCCTCTAACTCTCTTCTGGATTGCCTCTCTCCTATGATTTCTTCAGCTCTGCTTAAAGAACCACTTTACAAAGACAGGAACATTGAACATCTCTCTTACTACTTCTTAAACTCAGAAACCAGTATGAATTCATCTATTTTTAAACCATCAATTGCCTAATTTCCTTGACAGGTTGTTTTTTTTCCCTGACCTAAGCTTCCAAGGCTCCATCACCTTTTTTCCTCCTCTCCACTCTCTTTGATGGAGGACGGGCCTTTTAGACATCCCCTTCATTCCATTTTTCCTAAGCAGCTTTAACATATCTTTACATTTGAGGTTGTCATCCCACTCAGCTACCTCTTCATCCTCTCTCAAATGCTTCCTTAAAAACTCATGACATTCCTGGTGTCAGGAAAAGAGTTCATCAAAGTGCTGGCACTGAATTGCTCTGCGAGTGAACCTCCTACGCCCTGGGACGAAAATAAACAACAACAGTCAGAAATATTGCTAAGAAACCATATGCTTCAAGATTTTTGGCTATCACCAAAGGAATGAGAATCGTTGGTACTCTGGGTTCCTGAGAATCAAACCACACATACACTAAGAATAATAGTAATAAATCTTTCAGATAACTTTGAAGTAGAGACAATCCGATGAAGTGCATTGGCTCTAATTTTTGATTCTTAGCAAACTATTTTGGATGGTTAAAATGTTAACGTTGGTTTTTCTCCCAACTCCAAGCCCCAGACAGCTGGAGGTGTTTAAAGAACAACAACAAAAAAAAAGAGCAATGTGCATTTTTTTTTCCACAACGTGTAGAATTCCTATTCTTATATTAGTTTTTATTCTTAGAAGCTTGAGCTGAAATTTGAGTTCCAGTGCAATGCTCCCACTAATTGCCTTGAATAATTCAAATTTTACCACTCTCAAGGGCACAACTGGAGCCAGACTGTTATAAGCCATATTTGTTACTCTGGAGCCAACCAAACAAGAATGCTTTATGCTGTAGAGCACGCTGAGCTTGAGTTACATTATTTTGTTTGTTTCGAATTTCGACAAGTGAAAAAAAGAAACCAACATCACCATGGCTTGGCTTGTCAAAGGAGCCTACCAAGAAACACGGAGCATGCCAAGTTTGACTTTTAAAGCAGCAGGAATACGTCAAAAACCAGAGTGTAACCCTGAAAATTGTACTTTGCCGAAAGAAATTAGCAAAGGCCTGAACTGTGGGATCTCTCTATTTTTGGCTCGAGAGAGAAATTCTGAAGCTGCTGATGATTTGAAATGGGTCCTGAAGAGAAGGAAGGAAATTAGAATTTTTTTCAACTTACAAAATTGTCTTGCCTGTGTAATAACACTGAGCACGACTGTCACTCTGAAGACATATTAGCTCATTTAGGTAATTAGTGTGAGCAGCATGTTTCTCTGCTTATTCCATTCAATTATAGGGTGCTCACTTTGTCATTACTGGAGTATCTTAATGTGACTTGTAATTAGTGTAATTACAATCCAATGTTAATTATATCTGCCACTTAGACATAATTTTATATAGTAATGGTCTTATTCTCAATAACCTTATTATGTTGTTTATTCAAACAGGAATTTAGCCTTCTTTCATGCGTCAAATACGGAGATTACAAAAAGTACTGCCTGTCATTTTTGTACTTATGACTGGGGGATCTTTGCATTGCAAAATCATATTTGGGGCAATCAATGAATGGAGAAAAGCAAATTATAGAGACTGGTTATTAGAGACATGCTGAACTCACAAAAATCATTTGCACAGGAGGCACATTAAGGCATACTCTGGTTCGTGAGTGCTGCAGAGAGAAGAGGGGTCAGTGTCCATAAGTTAACCAGAGAACAAGAGACTGTAGTACAGAAGGTAAACGTGTTGGTGTATATACTTCTAGTGGTGGTATTGCTGTTTCACTTATTAGAAGGGCAATAAAATTGCAAGTCTAGATGTACCAAATAACATGCTGGGAAGAGCTTCTCAGTGGTAATGACACCTTTTAGCACAGGGCTCATGCATCTGATAAGGGCATTTATTTTTTCAACAGTTTTTTTTTGGAAGTACAGCCAGACCGTGGGATTACTTCAGACAAAGAATGGGTTTTTTGCACAGTCTTCCCTGCTCCCTGAACTTTGTTGGACTACTTCTGGATGAAACAAAACTGGAGGACATGTCCCAGGTAAACTCCCAATGACCTGGTAAAGGGTGCTCTCCCTTGGTACCAGACCACAATGAGTCAGAGTAAAATCTAGCAAACACAGACAGCAGGTTCTCAGCATCATCTTACTCTACAGATCTGTTTCCACTGAGGCCCCACCACTTGCTCCTACAGCCATAAGCTCATCAGGCAGTAAAGACAGAGTCATTCTGTAAAACCAGGTTTTCCTGGATTCAGCCCCAGATTGGAATTTACTGTTTTTGAAGTAAAGAGTGCTCTAGACCCAAATCACACCCAATCCCGTGTGTTCTTACCTGCTACATTTGACATATGCACTTATATATATTTATATTTAAATAAACCTAAAAGATCCACTAAAAACAACACACGTAGTTCTCCCTCCACAGAGGCCCCAAAGGACAAGTAACACATGACAAATATTAGTCATGTTATTTAATGCATTATGTTGAACAGTGGCATAAGAAATGGAGGAGCGGAGAAGGGAATTTGGCAGCTCTCTGGGAGAATGGAAACTGAGATCCCTCCTAATCCTTGTCTTTTACTGAGAGTCTGAAAAGGGTTTCAAGCTTTGAGCTCACTCTTCGGAGGCTAATGAATCATTCAGATTTCCATGGCTCAGGGTGATGTCCCAAGACAGCTGGCAGCTTTCTTTGAGCTTAAGAAAACCATGAAGTTTCAAAAGGAAAGGAGAGAGTCAGGGAAAATAAGAAGTAAATCAGGGGCATGTATACCAAAGAACGGTGTTATTACTAACTCGTCTAGATAACCAGGAAACATTCTCTGGTACTGAAGAGAGGCTTTAAGAGCAAAATCCTGTGTAGTGAATTAAGCCCTCTCTCCTTTGCTCTCTGCTCCTGAGAAGCCTTTCTCCCAGGTCCACGTGGTTCTACACACCACTGATCTCGGCCTGATACCAGACACATGATGTAGAGTCAAAGGTTTGTTCTTGTTCATCTTCCCAAGCTCTCACCATTTGGGAAACGTGTGCACAGGCACTTTTCTGCAAGAGCTACTGGAAGCAAGTGCTGCTTCTGCCTTAGGCCCCTTTGAAATGGTAAGGAAGCTCTCTTGTTTTTCTCAGGATCATGCCTAGCTTTAGAACTATTTTAGTATAGAATCATAGAATGGTTTCAGCTGGCAGAGACCTTTAAGCTCATGGAGTGCAGCCTTTGTCTCAACCCTATCAACCACCAGCCCATTACCCTCAGTGCAACATCCACGTGCCTCTTAAACACCTCCAGAGATGGTGACTCCAGCATCTCCCTGCATTGTCTTAGCCCCTTTATGTTCCTTCCACATAGAACTGACTGGTTTTACTAAAAAAAAATCTGTTGCATTAAGTGGATACGAAACTGTCAGGCATCCTGGAATCACTCTGTTGAAAAATCTAAGTCAAATCTAAAAGATATCTTGACATTTTTAAAATGACACAAAGGAAAAACAAGTGCTTTGTTGTTGTTTGAGTGGTCACACAGAACACATCTGTAATGTTTCAGTTCTATAATCTTAAGGGGATTTTAACAAGACAGTTCCTATGAACCGTGAGGAGGAACTTCGTACATGAAAGTGTGTCAAATAAAACAACTCAGTGCACAACATTGCTTAGGTAGGTACCTTAGCGTTATGCAATCAAATACATCACTTGGTTATATAGTAACTATAATCTATCCTACATGCAATATAAACCTTCCTGGTACTTCTGTGCAGCGATTTCTCACTGGCTGCCACTTAAACCTTGTTTTTGCCAATAACACTCAACAAAATGACAGGTCTACCTGTTTTGTTTGCTGGGATTTTTTTTTTTGTTAAACTCAAAGTCCATATCCAAACAGCACATAGTGAGATTACAGTCCTCCAGTGATTAAAGTCACTTAAGCCCTCAGTCCTGTGCATTATAGCACTGCACTGCTGTAATTGCCTGGAAAAGCACCGTGTATTGCATTTTATTGCTTAAAAACAGTCAGCAGAGGCATCTCTGGCATGTGCTTTCAAACCAAGGCTACTCATTAACTATTAAACAACAGCTATCCTAACCAAGTCTTTCCACTTTGGAACTGATCTGTCTGTACATGAAAAAGGACACAGCTGGAAGAGCTGCAGCATTATGGCTCCTGAAGCATCAATACACTTGATCCCACAGTAAAGGATGTAAAACTAGAGAGGAGATATCATCAACAAGACATCATGAAGGCACCAGCAAACACTCTGAGGGTTATACTGCACCTTGAGTGCTGTGTTAGTTCTGGGCTCCTTACGACAAGGAGGATATTGAGGTGCCAGAGTGTGTCCAGAGCTGGACACCAGAGCTGGGGAAGGGGTTGGAGCACAAGTCTGATGGGGAGCAGCTGAGGGAATGTGAGTGTTCAGCCTGGAGGAGGCTGAAGAAGGGAGACATGAGCACTCTCTGCAACTCCCTGACAGGAAGCTGGAATGAGGTAGGGGTTAGTCTCTTCTCCCAAGTAAAAAGTGTAAGGCAAGAGGAACTGCAGCAAGGGATGTTTAGATTGGAAAGGAGGAAAAACTTCTTCACCAAGAGTATTGTTAGACAATGTCTCAAGCTGCCCAGAGAGGTGATGGAGTCCCCATCCCTGGAGATATTGTAAAGTTGTGTAGCTGAGGTGCTGAAGGCCATGGGTTAGTGATGGGCTTGGCAGTGTGAGGTGAGGGGTTGGACGCAATGAGTCTAAAAGACTTTTCCAACCAAAATGACTCTAAGATTGTGCCAGGAAGCTCACAGGCAACAAGCCCAGTGATCTGGAGCACAAGTGTACCTCCAAAGCTGGGCTGTGATGAACACAAGTGGCAGCTCTGTTCAGTCAGTAGTCAGGCACCCTGTCAAACACTCGGCACCTAAGCACCGAATTCCTGTCTTCTCGTACAGCTTCACAGTAACCGGAACGTCAAGGCTGCAACAAGTGATGAATGACATCAATTACTGTGTTGCAGACATACAAGTCACACTAATGCACAGCAAATACAACACTCCTTTAATTACAGTTACAGACATCTACATTTGTTTTTCTTAGTAATCAAAATGTTCCATTGTACTTAATACTGTTATCTGTATTCTTTGGTTAAGTGCAATTTAATTTGCTTTCTTAAGAAAGTTGGGTATAATTTAAAATGAAAAATATCTCCCTTTTGCTAATATTCTTTTTTTTTTTTTCTAATGCTGTTGTTTTCCATCATTGTAAATCTGGAATGCAGTAACTTCTCCTGACTTGATGAACAAAGTTTCTAGAAGGTATTGCAGTTCTAAAGCCTAAGAAAACATTACTTTTTTGACCGGTTTGGGAAAATTTCCTGGTTGAAAAAGTACTGAATGCAACAAATGAGGCACCTGAAGCATTTGCAAGGCAAAGGAGCTTCCACAAGGAAAGCAGAGGTAGCACTAGGGTACTTTTCATAGCTGGTATGCTATAATTTATTCAAGACAGCTGAAAGCGCTTCCCTTAAGCTCTAGAAGGTGAAAAGTTTCCCTACAAAAAGAGACACAGTTTAGGATGTTCCACAGTAGAGAAAAAAAAAAACCTGCAGTGGTGATGGGAGCATCTCAGTCCCGTATCTACCTGCACAGGGAACCAGGGACCATTCTTACTCATTATTTCTTCAGTGCAGCTCACAACCACTCATGGGAAGGTCTGCACATATAGATTTGTTCCGTCATTAACGTTATTATCATTTGACTTGTCAGTGCATCTTCCACACACTATCTCCTCCCCAGCCACAACCCATCTTTAGTCAGCTCACCCAGAATGATCAAAGATGGAAAAAAGTTACAGGAAGGAAAAGTATTTCAGCACGCTCTCAGGGATGAAATCCTGCAGCCTGTAGTACTGACTACCACACATCCTACACAAACCAGGAATATATCCAGACCAAGAGCTTTAAACCACAGTTTGGATGACTTGCATTTCAAGAGAAAAGAGATTTTTTTGTAAACAGCATGAGCAAGCACTGAACAATTCATTTCAAAGCAGCCAATAGCAAACTTTCTCCATCTTCCAGTGCACAGGGATATTGTGAAAGCATTCACAAGAGACGTCCTGCTGTAATCTCAGCTGTCATTTCCAATATTGCTTAAGTTTACACAGTCTCTCTAGGAAGGATGGAGCAATGTTTAAATATTATCCACTCCTTTCCTGTAAATTCTTATACTGTTTTGATTCCTTATCTCCTCAAGCTGGAGAATCTCAAATGGAATCTGAGCTCCTGTTCTCCCTGTATGACCAATTAGTAGACAACAGAAATAATAATGCCAATACTCATGTTCCTGTGTGACCTGATCTAGATGGACTTGCTTTTGCAGTGGGGTTGGACTAGATGATCTCTAAAGGTCCCTTCCAACTCCTACCATTCTGTGATTCTATGATTCTATGAAAAGAGGCTACAGTCTGGTCCAGATTGACAAATTTTCATGTTTTCTTAGTTCAAGAGCTGGAACTTCCCCAGCCCACCTTTCATGCACAGGCTTGAATTTGTCAGGCAATGGAAACACTTTTCCAAAGCATATTTTTGTTTAATATGCACTGCAATGTTATTTGAACCCAATTATCCATACTGATATTATCTCACACCAAACAGATTCAGACAGTATGTCATAAAACAGTAACCTTGCAGGGCTACAATCTTACAAGCAATGAAAGAGTCACCTGAAGCATTTATAGAGCAGCAGCAAGTTATGGAGAAGTTGCTCCTCGCTCTCAGCTGTGAGCTTGAGACGCACACTGTATCATGGTCCCCTCATCCAGCTGTGCTTGCACTGCCCCATGTCCACAGATCTTGGCCTGGCCTGCATTTTTTTTCTCAGATTCAAAGAAACCCAAACATTACAAAAAAATAATAAACACAACATGGCACAGAAACAGAAAACTGAGGGAGGAAGGTGATGCTGTTAACCCTTTTCTGAATAAACCCTCTTCCTCCCACAAAACATATTTCAAAACCTACACAGTTAATGAATTAAGCCTACATTTGTAAGAGGTTAAATCAAGCATGTTTAGGTCACTACTGTGAACATTTCACACTGTTTTAATGCAGAAAGGTAACCTTTTGAGTGGAAAATCTGCAAACAGCATTAGGATATGCAACTCCCATTAACTCACATTTTCAAATACCTGAAAAAATTCTTTGCAAATCTCTTAGCAGATCCACTTTTAGCTGGAAAAGGAATTTACTTCATTACCAGATCTTCTTTCACACAAGGTGCATGGGTAACGTGACTTAAAACCACAACAGAGGTACAATGATATCCTGACTATAGGATAGGTGTCAGCTCACTGTAATATAATGAGCCTAGAGTACTGCACTATGCTGTCCTTTATTCCAGTGGCTGCATTTATGATGTGTCAACCAGCCTAGCAGGCTTTGTACTTCATTAAACCTTACTGTGCCTTACTGTGTCCCCAGGAAACTGCAGCCCAAAAGGCACTGCCTACACCAACACGATAAGGATGCATGGCTCACAAGGGTGGATCCTTTTCCAATAAGCCACGAGCAACTTATTCTTTCAGCTGGGATTTTGTACTGAGATGTTCCTCATCTTGTGTGCTTCAACTCAAAGAAACTCATCTACATTTCTCCATAACTCCCCAAGTCTTCAGAAAACAAAGGTTATCATGGCTGAGGAAGAAAGCAGCACTCTGAATTTAAATCAGCATAGTTTAAGCCCTCTAGCAAACAAGACATCAGCTGCAGCCTCTCCTCCACTTTGCTGCTTCCTAGCCATTGCTGTCCTCACATGAAAGAGCCCCTCCTGCTATAAGTGAATGTGACCCCTTGGACTCAAGCAGCTCTGAACCCGTTTTCCCAGCTGGTGAATTTGCCCCACTTGCAAATCCAAACAAGAAAGAAACAGAATTAATTTCTTTTTTGCTTTGGCTGTAGAGGTTTGTTGGGTTTTTCTTTTTCCCTGGCAAACAGAACATTGCCAGAATACCATATTGCTGCAATACAGTAACCTAGGATTTCAGTCAGCCAGCTGACACATACTAAAAGTACAATTTGTATTCTTAGCACCAGGTTTTTAACATGTGACAGTTAACCTTTGTTAAAAATTCTCCTGTTTTCCCTCATGGCTACAGGGACACACGTTTTCCCACAATGTGCACTCACAGTATAAAAGTAAGAGGCCTCTTGTCCTGCAGCTCATCCACCTGAACTGCCCATGTGAACCCCTCTCTCTCTCCTAAGAGGAAGGGATAATATAATTAATATATACAGTTATATATAATTAATAATATAACGAGAGCTTTCTCCTCTGAAAAGCAACAGTTAGCTATCCAAGCTATCTGTCAGGCCACATAATACACTTTGTAAAGCACTTTGCAATATGTAGAGTTTCAATTTTGCAGCAGAGACCAAAACAAATCAGCAACTTGTATTCCTCTGTGCCTTGATAACAATTTGTTTCCAGTTCTGTGTTGGTGATCAGGGTTAGCATAATAAGGAGGAAGAAACAGTAGCATCCTAATTAAACTGAGGTGTATAGGAAGCAACCCATAAATCAGCTGGTTAGCTGGAGCTCAGTGGGCAGTATTCCTCCCATGTGTTGAAAATAAATGAATTTTAACAAATAATAATGATTTAAAGGCCGGAGCACGAACAGAAAGACAATTGGATTGTATTTGCCCAACTTATTTTTCAAAATCTTTCCCAAGACTGGAGGCTGTTCCTTACTAGATAAAGGTTCCTAGATGCCAGGCAACAGTATATTCATCCTGAAACTTAAAGAATTGCTTTCCTTTTTGGAGGACCATGGCAGAGAAGAAAGATGATATACAAGTTCCATTCTCCTTCATGAAATTAAGCTACTTTGAATTTCCAATGACCTATGTATTATTATGGATCAGGAAACTACTGGCCTCAGCAGCAATGCCTACAACTAAGAATGGCAGCATCAGCAAAACTCTACTTTTTTCTAAGTTCACCTGCAGCACTCATGGAAAAAAAGAGACTTATTGTATAAACTATGCCTCACCTGCAGGAGGAAGTCTCTGTACATTCCTATAGCTACATAAACAGAGCCCTCAGAGGAGAAGCAACATATGCTTATGGAAGGAGTTTTTTTCTGCTGGCTTAGTAACACCAGCTTTTAGGAACATAAGAGAAGCAGACAAGAGTTTCTTTGGTCAGGAGAGCTGCATCCACATTGTGGGCTTTTGCACAGTGATATCATCTAGAGGCATGAATTTTTCACAATTGGAGCAAACAGCTACGCCAGCAAAACGTTGCAACGAGGCCACATTGCAGTTTTCTTGCACCACAGGGGAAACACATGCATGCCTAACAATGGGAGGGGAGAGGGAACAAACCCAACGAGACAAAAGGTTTCAGGAAAACCAATCCCTTCCATTTCAGTAACTCCAGCTGTG
This sequence comes from Urocolius indicus, assembly GCA_013401255.1. Lineage (NCBI taxonomy): Eukaryota > Metazoa > Chordata > Aves > Coliiformes > Coliidae > Urocolius > Urocolius indicus. The sequence goes on from WBNH01012526.1 coordinate 458,075, forward strand.
TGGCTGGAGAAGATTTTAAGATTCTTTCCACAGGAAAGTTATCACGCAAGCCCTAGATCCACAACTCTAAAAGTCTTTGTGCACTTTTGGCAAACATATGTGGACATTCAGGATCAGGACTTCATCACTCAGGCTTTTCCCATATCGCCTCCAGTTATTACACTTCTTGTTTTATTTGGATAGAAGCTTGGTTAGGTGGCTTACATAAAAGATTGTGCTGAAATAACTGTCAACAGCATCAGTAGGAATAACACCAAATATCAATAGGAAAATCATATATCCTCACAGTCAATCAAGAAAGACATTTTTAAAAATAAGATACATTTAAAACCAAAATTAAAAACATTACCTCCTTCCAAAACAGGAAGATTTTGGAAGAACTTGTAGAATATTAAAGGTTTTTCCCCCATTGACTCGATAACTCCCATTTAACACTGAGACTTACCCATGAGGGTTGCTGTGCCCATGCCATTTCATAGCCATAACTGGTTTCTCTTCATCCTTGCCTTTCAGCTTCAATTAAAGTTTTTGAAGAAAGGCCAGTAAACCTATGCAATGGGATTGCAGAAGCCCAATCAATTGCTGCTGCATATGACAAAGATTGGGGTTAAAATCTTAAAAACACCTTGTTGTGCTCCATTAGCATTCTAACTCCAGCAAAGGATTGGCCCTGATCTATCAGGGACTAAGTCTGAACTTAGCCTTCATCAAGCATTTAACTGATATTAAGGTTATTTATTTCAAAACTTATTTTGTAGCTTCAAGTATTACCTGGAATTTCCTCCAAATAAACAGCATATCTGATGCTAATAAATCCCTTGGGTTGCAGTCATTGGCTTTGGCACAGCAGGTCTAATATCTGATGTAAATAATACATATAAGATGTTCTCTTAAATCAAGTGTTAGACCATGATATTAAGACTCCTGCCTGAAGGCTCTAAACCCCCATGTAATATTCATTATAATTACTTCATTAAGCCTGCTGCTTTAGTATCTTTACACCAAAGCAATATAACTGAAAGAATTTGAAGGAATCACATCATAACACTAAGGTAAGTCACAGTAGGGTCAGGACTTATTTCTGAGACATCCCTGTAAATGTCCTTCAGAAACAGTTAAAGATAGACCCCAGTCCCAAAGAGATGAAACCTGGGTTTCAGACCCTGTCTGTTATATGAGGTTTATGATCAGAGACTGATAGTGTCAAGTGCTGAACATTCATTCCAAGTGGCTTCACACTGAGCTGAGCATGGCACCTGCAATGTGCTTCCAGCAGAGGCAGGAGGACTCAAACTAAGGTATTCTGCTCACATCTCCACTGCCCCATGTTTTAAATTTGTGGTTTATAAGATTCACAGAAAGAGCATAACTATAAAAGTCAAGGTAAGTGACCATTGCTATGGCCTTTGTCACTCTGCCTGGGACACTAAACATCACTCAACTCCAACATCTCTCTTGGTTTGGCCAGGCCTGTGTCAAAGCTAGGAGCAAATAAAGCAGAGCTTATTACTATATGTAGTATTAACTGTGCATATTATTATCTCTTCTTACTGTTCCAAAAATTCGTGTTTTTAAGCAAATGTCTTCCCAAACATGTGAAAGTGACACCTTCAGTCAAAACAAATCACTTTCAAATTAGTAAATCCAAAAGGATTAGATAAACCATTTTCTGCTGGGAAATTCCTAAAGTGTCTGCTGTCCAGTAGGTTGTGGGATTCTCATGCCCAAACAGCAGAGTTCTAACCACAGGCAGGAACATAGGCCATCAAGATGCAAAACAGCACCTCTCCCAGTTGGTCTTGCCCTGAGCCTCTTGTTAACCCAACAGGCTCAGACCTGGAAGTCAACATGATACAAGTTCTGTGTGGCTAAAAAAAAAGAGAAACCCAAGAATGTTGTTTCTTGAAGAGTCTGGTGTTTGTGACTTTTATTTTTTGTACCCCTCTGTGTCAGTTGAATCCTGTGTCAGATGAGGAATCCTCCAGAGCTGTAGGGAATGTCTTGACAATCTGGCTAGGAGTTATTCACTCCACCCTGTCAGATACACACCAGTATACAGAAAGAAAAATACAGGTCTCATTGCTCTTATGTCTCAAACATTAAACTAGAGAGCAAAATTCTGTTCCTCAGGAGAACTTGGACTTCTACACAGATTCTTACTACCACAAACTACCTGAGAACACTGGTTGGCAGAAAGTGTTGGTATTTCAAACAGTTTAGAGTGGTGATGGATTTGAACGATATTTAGGCTTCAGCTAATGCAGATAAGTTTCAGATGTAGAGCATGTCTTTCCACAAAAAATCAACAGGAGTCATCTACTTATTTGGTCTAAACTCTCCATAGGAATCCTTTTAAGCATACATATTTAAAGGGTCCCTTATTCTGCCATGGTCCCAGTCAGGATTGGTACTTTGTTTGCCTACGCTTCACTTATACAACAGGACACAAATATTTCCCTGCAGCTGTAGCCCAAACAAGTTAGAGGCGATGAATGTGGGAGAGAGACACAATGTAATATAGGCTCCTATATACATTAGTTTGGGGTGGGTTTTTTTAATTTCAGTCTTTGCTTTTCTATAACTCAGTTTCAGAAAACATTGCCCTGCCACAGGATTCAGTTAAAATAAGAAGCATTAATAGCCCCAGGGTTCAGACCAAGACACAAAGCACCAGACTGAAAAACCACAGAGACATTTGAGAAGCCACCAAGTAAAGCATGAATAAAAAGACCTTCTCATAACAATCAGTAGTCACCACAGAGAGGCCAGACTTGGTCTGGAGTGATCTGTTCAAGCACAATGTAAACATTCACAAAAAGACATCTTTTACCTCCCTTTCAACACCATGAACTTCTTCGCAGCTCTCTTTTTAGGATCTTTGTGGCATTGCTTGAGCTATCACATACCTATCTGAGATTCACCTCTTCAGCTCTGGCTAATACTCCAGTATTGACCTCAAAATCTTTTCACACTTATCAATACATGCATATAAATACAAGCATGCACAGACACATAAATAAATGCAACTGTGGCATTATTCTGATGGGTGATCTTTTCTGTAGCACGTCGCAAAGCCTTTCGAGCGTCTTACCCAACAATGTTCTGAAAAATAAAACCTTAAATACTCAGTTCTGAACCAAGCTGTGTCAAACTCATTGCCAGCTATAACAAAGGACTACTGTGAAACATAACTCTTCTGTGGAATATACTGTAATTGTGCTTTTTGAAAGCAATGTCAAATCATTGACATTGACTTCGTATTCTATGGGATGAGAAATGCAGGAAAGTTACAATATATATATAAGCTGTAAATTAGATCCTAATCCAAACTTATCACTTCTTTGATGGTTGTTAGACAGACTATTTGGGTGTCTATTTAGCTTTGTGGTTTTTCTATTCCTTTTCCCAAGCTGCTGCCTTTTTTTCCTGTTTTCCAAAATCAGATGTTGCAATATTCGTTACAATAAATTGCTTTTCAGTTAACAACAAAACACAGTTAAAATCAAGTTAAACTCAAGCCAAATCGCAAAGTCAAGCTTACCAAATGAGAAAAATCAGAGTATGGCAGATGAAATCCAGAATGCAGTATCCTGGGCAAATGTTTATTAGTTGCCAAGCATATTCCTGAAGGTAAACACCTGTTAAACAAAATTAATATAAAGTCAGAAGTGAGCAGTTATCTCATTTATCATATACACTAGCAGATCTTTTTCAAAATCATCTTGTCTAATTGATGCTTTATCATTCACAATGTATGATGCAAGGAACAATATAACCTCTATCTATATTACTGAGCTTTGACAGCCAACAGGATCATCCCAATAGAGCAAAAGCATTGGTGCTGAGGGTCTCCAAGATGCAAACACAGCACAGTAATGTGAATAGTTAGACTCCCAACCCAATCCAAAACAGTTATGTAAACTTTTCTTTGAAAGGAAGAGAAATCCTGGAAGGATTCAGGCTGAGCAGACATTGGCGCATAATGGATTTACATCCACAAATTACTCCATGTGATAAAGCAAGATCTTCAAAGTAACTTGTTAATCATCAGAAGTTGTTTAATGTGTTCATTATCACCTACTTGGATGCTATTTCATGAAACTACAACATAAAGATTTCAGCTGAAGGCTGTACCTTCCAGATGGAAATGAAAACATAACAACATTTATGTGCAAATATAGGAGGGAAAAAAAGCATATTTTCCAGAGAAAACAAGTTCTTGTTCTCTTGAAGATCCTCCCTCCACTGCCAAAATGATGACAACAAAAACCACTTTGGAGATAGATTCAAGTGAGATTTTCACAAAAAGATGTTTTGGTGGCATTTTTCTTACTCTGTTATTCCCCACAAAGTCATGTAGCTCAATTAGCACAGGCCAAACACGAAGACCAGTACGAATCCCATCTGTATTTCTTATGCTTTCTGATACCCTGGAACTTTTCAAATTGAAGAAATATTTACCCAGGATATTTAAGACTTGCCCTGCAAATTCATATAGCATATTTATTCCTGCCCAGCAAACTACCTAAAGTCTATGGACATGTTGAGAGTGCCATGGCTGCTGACATCTTATCAGACTTGCTAGGTCTTACTGTAAGCTGATGACATCCTCTTTCTTAATACAATATAGCTTTTCTGTTCTATTCTCAAGGGGGAAAAAAAAGCCCCCTCAAGTCCCTTGGCATTTCTGCACCTCACATGCACAATATTTTACATCAAGATCATCAAGACACAGTTTGAAGTCAAGAAATACTCTGATACATTGGTTATTTTTCAGTATTTGAAGCTTTGAAACCAGTGAGTGGAATGTGAAGTCTGCTTAGTGCTTCTAACACCAAATCCAGGTGGAAATAGAACAGTGGACTGAGAAGAGGTGATACGAGTAAAGGTGCCCATCAAACTCACTTACCAGAGTTCTGCAAACTGTCACCTAAATCCCTCCTTAAATGCCCATGGTGTTTGGACAACAGATCTCTCCCACAGTTTTACAATACATTATGTACCTTTAACTGCTTTCTTTGCCTTCCTCCACCCACTTTTCGATCTCTGCCTTGACTACTTCTAACATTTAGAACTTCTGAAGAGCTGCCAAGTTTCTGAAGCAACCTATTTCCAGAAATGTTTCTTTACCCCAAGATATGTAATTTCTCCCAAAACACTCATCTGGAGCAAAGCCCAGGACTGGCAATATGTTACCCAGGATCAGTGAAAGGTTTACGTTTCAATACCTATTGCACCTGTCATGATTATACCAGGCATTTTCCACCCACGATGCAGGAGAGAATCCAAACTTCCTGTGGGATGTGCAAAACTAGCACTCAGCCTTGGGAGCCATCCAGGCATGGTTATCAGGAACAGAAAAGCTATTTCTGCTGGCTTGCAGGAATTGATGGCACCATTTAATGTCTTGTCTTTATATGCAAGTGTGTATAACCCAGTTTTTCCACAGCTGCTGTGACGTCAATAAATTCAGTATTATCTCCATTTTACATTGTAGCATGTAATATAAATAGTCCTGGAATTTATGCTGGGCATCATTTAGTGTTTAAGACATTTGCCCTTTTCAAGTACAAGGAGCTCATATAGCTGCCTAACACTTACACAAGGCACCTGACCTGCTTTTGGTAAAGGCAAAAATACTGTATGCATTCTGTAGCTGTATCTCCCTAAGTAGGGTAATACTTCTAGCAATAATGTCACTGAGTCAATCACTTTGTACCACTGTAAATTGAGACCTCACTTCCAGGGCTCTCTCTGAACAGTATGTATTGGTGATCAATACATATTAGTATAGGTAATAGATGAAGAATCCATAAAATATCTACACTTGCTTTACAGTATTAGCTATGTTCAACTAATAACCACGTATAAAATCCTGAATTTCTCCACATCCTATTACCTAATCAGAAAAGAAAGAGAATCATTTGCTTCATCTAAATTTACTACAGCATAAATGTCTCTCTTGGTAGCTATAACTTTTCTTCTGGCTTTCCCACTTAAGGTAGCAGCGCTTCAGCTGAGACTGCACTCAAACCCCATCATTCCCCAAAAAAACCTAATCCACCCTTAGAAACACCTAACGAAGAAAAGTAGACTCCAACTGGTATTTTTCCACACAATAAATACAGCTATGGGCAGCAAAATGCCTTCTGGTTTGTTTCAGTAATAAATCACTTCCCTGACTTGAGTTGGTAATGAGATTTTTAATCATGTGGATTGAACATATCCTGAAGTTAATAAAAAAGTATGGTTTCCTCTTTATCTTTAATAAAAGATTTGTACACTGCCCAAATGATTAGTATTACATTTTTAAAGAACCTGAGATTGATGCTTTTCAATTCTCCTTCCTATTTTTCTGTGCTTTTATAATTCAAAGGTAATACAGGGAATGGTTAATAATTCATAAGGTAATTTTAAGGCTTTTATTCAGAAACCTTTTGCCTATTGACTTAAGGATGTGCCATAAAATATCCAGGTATTACTACGTTAGCAATTTGCAGATCTATACAGATGAAACCTCCACATTTATGCAAGTCAGGATTCATGTTTAAGAATCAGAGCACATCATTGCAGACTTGGAAGGGTACAGGGGGAGGAAATAGCTTTACGAGACTATTTAAACCTGTATTTCATGTCTTCGAGCTGTTCTCCTTTTTCACCCTTGTTTGCAGGTTTATTCTTGATAGAGTTATTTTTGCAGTTGCCTAAGAGACAAAGGAGCTAGCTGCAGTTTTTAAAAAGGTAAACTCTGCTGCACAAGTGCCGTGCACCCCACCTGCACGAGACTCCAACCAAGATCAACCTGGGGAAGCTTGGCTAGACAAAACCCAGATTCACGTATTCTCTTAAAACAACCGATGGACTCGTTTTGAGATGAAAACATCCAAACTGGCTCCCAGGTAATACAACTCACGTATATCCTATTTCAGTCACTAATGGACACAAAGCTGATGTCTTTGCTGCCTTTGAGATAGGAGAGCAATAGCCACGCAGCCCCAAAAGACGTGCAGCTGCTGCTGAGTGTTCAACAGCCTCTCGCGCACGGAGCAGCCTCCTCCAAACGGCTGTGAAATGAGCTGACTAAGGAGTTTCCATCCAAAAAATGTCCAGAAAAGTGGCACTTTTTTTTTTGATTGAGCCTGTTTCTAGTTCACAATGTAGAAGAAAAATCAAGTTCAGATTTGGGGGTGTGAGCATTAGACAAACCTCATGTTAACAAACCCTCATGTTAACTTGTTATTTCTCCCAAGCAAGAATTCAAACTTCTTCTCTCAGAGCTGCTAATCAGACTATATTTTGCTGTCTTCACAAAATAATAGCAGTCAGGCTTCAACATATTTGGGTAGAGCTTTTTTACCTACTTAAAAGAAACAAAGCGTTTTCACGTGTGTGCCCTACTTTCAGATATGTGCATAATAGTTACTGCAAAGGAATCACCCTTCTCATACAAGCTTCCAGGTACTGCTAAGTAACAACAGTAGAGACTAATAAAAATTGATGGTAGTTATTAATTCCACATCTAACAAAGAAAATTGAGTTGAGCTGTGCACATAGCCATCATTTATTGCCATGACGAAGTTAATAGCACCACCTTTATGAGCATTTCCTTACATATAAAACTATGAGATGCTGCTGCCCATTCCTGTAACTTTGCCAAATGTTAATACTTTAGGTAAAGGATTTCACTGTTACCCAAGTCTTATCAGGCCAAGGAAAATGATGTCTTTATGAAGTAGTAGTAACGCTGAGTAGATTGTATTTAATTTCAGGCCAGCTCTAAACACATCCTTTGTGCCCTGTCTAATTACCATCTCTGCTAGAGCAGTTCTGAACTCCTATGCCTGGTTTGACCTCCAAGTCCCAAAATCTCATAACTAAAGCTTACTGATCCTACTCTCCAGCTCCAGAAATGCAAACTGCTGTCAGGCTCTTGAATTCTCTCTGCAAGACCAGCAGCATATGTCATGTGAATTATTCAGAGCTTTACTTAGCTTTTCTTCCATGGAGGTTTAAAAATGAATAGCAAAATGTGTATCAAAATCAAACCCTTTGCAACAATGATGATAATCATGAAATGAAGTTAAGTCTAAAACTAGACTAGGGTATTGTTGTACTTTTAAAGTAACAGGAGAGCAACACAATAACTTCACTGCTTTTGAGACAAGGTGCCACAACAGGCTCATGCACTAAAGAGAGAATCAGAGAGTTCAGAGGAATATCATCGTGGGCAAAAACATTTTGCCAGCTACTAAACAGTATTCCTTAGTCACCCATACACATTTCTACTCTGCTTAAATAAATACCCCAGCATGAAATAAACTTACAGAAGCACCCCAAGAAGATCCATCCTTACAGGGACTTTCACTGGAGTTTCTGCCTCCTGCATTTCCATGACAAGGAGAGAGAAATAAAGTGCTAAGACATTATGTAAAACCATGCTACAAGCAACAGCAGCTAAGCACGCAAAGTGTATACGCAGTACAAGTATTAATGCTATGCTAGTTGTTTCTGTTCCCAGACTCTGTGCAAGTGTTGAATGTTATTAGAAGCAGCCCAAGCAACAAAGCAAACCCTAAATCCTCCCTCAACTAACTTCTCTCTTTTTTTTTTTTTTCAAAAGCCCAAAACTTTGAATGACTTTCTAGCACTGTCTAGTAGTGCCTGCCAGCAAAAAGAGAATTTTAGAGATGGCATGCCATCAATTTTCTTCATTTATGTCAGAAGTTGAGCAGCTGTCTTCTTACCAGACTGAAGTGGAGCCAAAAAAACCTTGTCAGGCAGCCGAAGAAAGGAAAAAAAAAGCACTTCAGAGGAACTAATCTCAAAGACCCAAAAGAGCGTTTCACATTTTTGAACAGGCATATGTTAATATTACTACTACATTATCAATTGGCAATGTTCTGCAGAAATGGGGAGGGGGGGAAGAAAAAGAAAGACTGGTTTGTTTGTTTACATTGCTTGCTGAGGAAAACGAAGATTGCACAGGTACTTGAAGTCAGGGGTTTGTTTATTTATCTACTTATGTTCAGCTGAAGTGTTTTAGCATCACCTTTCCCTAAGCTGGTGAGAAAAGTGAAGGTTCATTTCCACGGGAAAAACTCCCCACAAAAATGATGATGATAAACTTGGACTTTCTATGGCAAACAGATCTTGGTTTCAGCAAGCTCTGTTATTCCCCAAGCACTGCAGACACATCAACAAGGGATAAATAATCCCAGTGAGAGCTGCATTTGAATCAGCTCAGTGCTCCAGCAGCCATGGATTGTGACAGACTGGGAAAACCCAAGGCACAATTTGTTTCTTTCTTAGGGTGTGCTCCAGTAACTGTGTGCTGGGCTGAAGGATCCTTCAGGGTAACCCTATGAGAACCTTTGTACTCATCAGCACTAAGGAAGTGAGGAGGAAAGCAATCAAATTACAGCAGTTATTGCACAAGGAGCTTTGTCAAGTGGGATCTATTAACATAAGGCACAGTTTGGTCAAGCTAAGAGTACTCCACTTATTGACCTTAATTCAGCCCAGAAGGCAAGTCAGAGGAGCTGATGGCCTCCTCCCAACGGTGTGACACCATGCAAAGCACTGAGATCCCAAACAGCCACTGAGCATAATTCATACAGGTGTCTAACCTCTCACAAGATGTGTTTTGTGATCAAATTAACGTAAAAAGTCACAAATTGCTCCTCTGTGTGTGAGAGCTCCACTTGCGAAGCAGATCTCACTTGGCATTGGATGGGGTGAAAGCTGTTTTTGCTGCTCTTTTGGTGAGATGGGTGCTTTAGAGCAAGAAGAGATGGAATTTGCAGCCCTAGTAGAGGATTTATTCACTGTATTTTGGTTCTGGTGGATGACCCTATCATTTGCCAACCATATCAATATAGGTGCCATATATAAGGACAGAATCAAAGTGAGTAAATAAATTAATAAATAGACATTCGAGATACAACTTGGCTAGCTATCATCTTTCAGCCAGCTTTTCCCCAAAATGTTTGTTTACTACACAGCCAGGCTTTTGGCAGCATTCCCACCGCAAAATGTGCTGCCCAGATATTACAAAGTGAACTCTGAATCAAAAAGACTTTTCTTCTTTTTTTTTTCTTTTTTTCCCTTAGGGCTCCCCTTCCTCCACACAGATATCCCTTTACTTCACAACTGTGCCTTTAAGGCACACTTTTGCCCAGAATTTCTAGAATAGTCAGTTGAATAGAGATGCATCTATAGACAACTGCTAAAAATGGTATTTCTTACGTGATCTCCAGCAAACTAGATATTCTTGTTTCCTTCATTTACCAAAGAAATGCTTCCTTACTTTTCAAAAGCCTACAAATGACAACAAATTCATCTATATAAAAAAAACCCAAATCACTGTTGTTATATTTTTGATATATTTAAAAGAAACACCCTAAACAACCCACAAAAAAACAAGGGTATAATAGCCCAACAAGATCCTGGCATTCTGTCTTTGAATGCTGGTAAATGAGGTTTCCTTAGAGCTCAACACAAAACCAAAAAGCAAAGAATATAAAACAATGATAATGTGAGTGGATGACATTTCCCTATTTCAGTATATACATTCAGCTGCTTTTCAAAATGAGGTTCCAGTCAGGATTAAGAGCTGTGGAAAATGAAGAAACATAAATGCAAACCAGTATGAAAATCGTGTGACTTGGATACTTTTACTACGGTCCAGCAGAGATTCTCTGATTATCATTTGCAGACTGTACTAAGCATATCTAATATAAAGGCAGCCCATACTGCACAGCTCTCAGCAAATATTATCAAGATGGAAATGCCTACTGACAAATTCACAAGCTGCAAATGTACAGTCATGAAATTCAATAGCCTCACAGCTGCACACTTGTAACTTGTGAATGCAGAGAAATGTATGAATTGGCAGTAGGCTTTCTGGCAGATGATATCATTTTACAGATGACACTGTAGAGGCTGCCAGTTTGACGTTGAACTCTCCTCTTGCTTTTTGTTGTTGTTGTTGTTTCATAGCTCTTTCTCTGAGATCTACTAGGATCACGGTGGCTGTTCTCAGAAGAGTCTGCTATTTGCTTTTCTGACTCGGCAAAGTGCTGCAAGGGCTCAGCTCAGTTCCCTCGGCTCTGCTGATGTATAGCTGACGTTGAACTGTGTCTACACTGGAAAAAACTTTGCCTTCCTCTACAGTATTTTACATGCACAAAGTGCACTAGTCCATAGACATATCCTGCTTTTTTCCCTGTACCCAAAACAGCTTGGGTTTCACTGCAAATGACTGCCCTTCATAAATGGTTGAAATGATTGTGTCTGGATACTTGTAATCTGCATTTTCTAAGCATTCCTTAGAAACAAAAAAAGGTCTGGACACAATGGATTGCACTCTTTGAAAGGCCTCATCTCTATGTAACTTTATGTCTTGAATTATCACGAAGTACAAATACGAGTACTTCGGTAGGACTGTAACAAACTTGCCTTAAAAAGCCAAATTTTAAGACATTTACCAAAGGTTCAACATGCATAGTTCCATCAGTGAATACCAAGGTCTTCTTTTCTGTAAATTTGCACACTTAATAAAATAAAGCACAGTAACCTGAGGTAAAATAACTAAACCAAACCAAATATCATAAACATATACATGTAGGTAATCTCCAGAAGTCTCAGCTTTATTTCTTCTGGTTACTTTTCTGATGTAGCTCCAAAAGCTGTCTGAGGTTTCAGAAAAGACTCTGCACTGAGTTAGTAGGACTAACCACACTCTGCCTTCTCTGAACTTAGGGAAATGGGAATAGCTCTTCAGTAACCTACACACAAATGATCAAGACTTGATCTAGTGATCCACCCGTCTACTGTGCTTTAGTGATGGTCAGGAATTATTGTCCAAAAATCTCCATCATCCAGTGATGTATACATTCAACATGTATTCACTATGCAAGAAAAATATGTGTTCTTCAGCAAAGGTTGATTGTGATGGTATCTGGTTTCCCTGCATAGATTTTGAATGAGAGAAACACATCATACATTTAAAACTCCTTTTAATCACTAGACCTTGGAGCCAAACTTAGACCCAGCAGCTTCTACTCTTCTGCTTAGAGAAAAAAAATGTAGAATTTTTCCTTAAAATACTCAGACTCCTCAAGGAATCACAGAATGGTAGGAGTTGGAAGGGATCTCTAGAGATCTAGTCCAACTCCTTTCCAAAGCAGGTCCCACCTACATCAGGTCACATAGGAACATGTCCAGGTGGGTTTTGAAGACCTTCAGAGAAGGAGTCTCCACACCCTCCCTGTGCAGCCTGGGCCAGGGCTCCCTTACATTCATTTGAAGAATGAAATATTATTTACTGTGTTGTTTGAAAAATAGACACCATCCCCCTGAAAAGAAATTAAAAGTTCAAATTCTGTGCGCTTCTACAATGTCTTTAACAGTTGGAATCATCCCCAAAATATTTTCACAGGAAGCTTTCAGGTTATTGCTGACAGTAAGAAATGGAGAGGAAGGAAAATTATCTGGATTCCCAAAATAACACTCTCTCTTTTGATGTCTCTGATTTTTGAGAGAGAAAGTAAATTGCTCTGTGACACATTAGCAGGAATCACATCACCAAATTCACATTGGGAGCCATGATTAGGGGTGATTTCCTGCATGCCACTTGCTTGGCTGCAAGACAGAAAAGTGAATTGCCTCCATGGAGCCGGTCTCAGCGAGAGGAGCACTGGGTAAAAACAAGGAAATGTTTCCCCCTGTACCCTGCTCTCTGCACCAGAAGGAAGAACAGGTCAGAAACTACATAATAATTGACAAATCTTACCATTAACTTGCATTATTTTCAATTTTTCCTATAATTTTGAACGGGCAAGACTCTGATTTCACAGCACTTTCCTCACCTGAGTGTTGGATTTCAATGCCCTTGATCAGGATGGGAAAAGTCTCATGGTTTCAAAACACAGATAATAATCATTTGCTTAAGAAGAGATTACAGACCCAACCAGAGAACTGTTCAATCCTAGCCTGTTTCTTAACACAGCCAATACACAGAAGCATGACTTATCTCCCTCCCTTTTTATCATTTTTCAGGAACTATTGCACAATCTGCCGTTTCACAAGATTTCAGCAAGAAGCATTCACCACGTTTAAGGCTTTTTTTCATTTTCCCTAAAAGCTTTAACTTTCCCTTCAAACTTTGTACGTCATCCTCATCAAATCATACACAGAAATGTGCATTAAGTGTCTTGTTTACTCATAACTTGGCAGAATCACAACAAAGAACAGAATGTAAAGAATGAACTCCCTTTGCAAAAGTCATTCATACCCAAACAAAAGCCTTTACCTTCCTGAAAAAGACTTTCTAGCCGGGCCTCATAGATTTCTGAATTGCTCAGCATTACAGTGAGCTCTCAGAAAACAGAGAGATGTTTTGAAAGTCAATCTAAAAACAGAAGGAATGAGAAAGTTCTTCTGGATCTGAGTTTTCATTAAAAAAGCATTAAGAAAATATGGGCTTTTCAACACTGCAATCTGAACAAGCAACTACTTCTCATGTAACGTGTAGAAACCTGCTGAATTCAGACTACTTCCAACTTCCCCTCGGCTGCAGCAGCTGGATAGATTTGTTTCCACCTGCTTTTACCATTTGTCATTACTGAGGTATGTTGCAGAAAGCCAATTTAGCTCTAAACTGTCAGTTTGGCTGAAGCCAAAACAATTAATTTTTACGATTTGATCACATCCTTCAGAGCATTTCATGGTGTTTTTTAATTCCTCACTCCCCACATCTCTGCACTTAAAGTGAATTTAAGTGTTGTTTGGGGTTTTTTAAACCAAAATGCCCTTTACCAAAGCACCTGAAGTAAAGCTGCACGCGGTGGATCCTGTGCACGTGCTCCACCTTTTGCCCCAGAAGTTGCAAACTTCTGCGGTCAGCAGAAAAGCAATCATCCAAAAGTGACTGCAGACAGCAAAAGGCTTCTGCAACACACTGAAATCTCACTTAAAAATATTAAAAACCTCTCCCCTAAAACCCTTTTGAAGGCTGGCTGACTCCTGTCCCAGCATTGGAAATAAGGCTGCCAGATAGATCTTGTACCATTCCCTCAGAATTTCAGGGGGATAGGAGAGAGTGGGTGTGGGGAGGGAAGGTAACTCAAGTACAAGAAAAGATGATTATCAAGTCTAAGGAGAGTATGTCATAAAATGAAAAAAAAATATATATAAGACTATTTTTAAAGCAATTATTTTGTTTTCAAGATGAAAACGTGCTGCAGTATTCCACTCCACTCGACATTCCAGAGGAGGTGTTGCATTTAGCTAGAAAATCTAATGCCCCTGAATAAAAGAAAATTGAAACACTGGAAGCCAAATAGAAAAAGCATAAGGATGAGGGGTTTGTTTTCCTGTATTTCAAAGAGGAAAGAAATTATATTTTCAAAACTTGATTAACTCCAAGGCCCAGTTCTGCAATAACAACCACAATGATTCACCGAGGCTGCTCGTGTACACAAACTTCCCCTGCTACGGCTGCAGGAGCAGGACACGAATGTATGAGTTCAGATGAATCTCTTAACCACACTATCTGCATAACTTCTCTGTAGATGTCTTGAAAGTTTACCCAACTCTCCAATAAGTTTGAAAGATTTGGGAACTTTTGAAAAGCTGTGACCTGTTACGTAAACCTGTATTTTAAGAAGTGAACTAGAGACAGGAGGAAGGATCACAGGGGTTGGACACATAACCAGCTGTCCCAATTTGGCTGAGCTGTTTTAGCTGTCAGTGTGTGAATTCTTAATGTGTTATGATTTTAAAGTACGGAGAGATAGCTCAGCTCTCTCATTTGAATTCTTTTGCCTTTGCCTCAGGGTAACAGCACATACACAGGCTGCTACCCCAAAGCTAGTGCTGGTGACTTCTACGTTTGAGACTCACATGTCTAAGCCCCTTGTAAAGCTTAGACCTCAGAATATCCATTTATTAAGATCTGAAGTGATAAAATCATGCTTATCCTAGGCTCAAATTTTCCTGACACCTTCACTAATTACAAATGAAATCCCAGAAGTGCTGGAATAATTATTCCAGCGGGAACTCAGTCAGCGCAACACCTATGGAATCTTCTTTTTATTCATTCATCACTATGGGAAGCAATCTCACAGTCCTCTTCAAAAATCCCCTCAGAGGACTTGCAGCATATCAAGGCATTATCAAATTCAGACTTGGAGTGAGCATGTTTCAAAAGCTCTCCAAGGAAGTATTTTGCCAAACAAACCTTATCATCCATAGGAAAGACAGAGGGATCCAGAGTGGGCACCTTCAGTGATAGGAAGGCACAGGGAAAAGCATCTGTTTGTCCAAGGCCAGATATGACCAAATAATACCTTAAACCTAAGAAATGCTATAACTTCTATCTAAACATGAAATATCTGGCAAGGTACACATGCTCCTACTCAATGGGTGTCCATATCCATCACCAGGCAATAGTGAAAGATGTTCTCAGCTTTCCCAAGAAAATATTTTCAACCAGGATTGATTTTTACTGTTTTGAAACTAACATTAGCAAATGTGATTGCACGGTGCACAGATCTGTCAGATTTGTTCTCAGCTGCAATCTTGAAACATATCATTATCGTGTACTGTGTGAGCAAAGCTGGGCTTGGCTTTCATGTGACTGAGCTCTAAATTAGTTTAATGCTCCTTTACAATGCGTTCCATCTTTCTCTCCACCTTATCTTAATGAGTACTTAACCTCTTACAGGTTACTGCCTGGGAGACTAAATACAGGGTATAAAAGTCTCTGAGAAAACTGCAGGATAGATCTACTCTGCTCAGGTAGCTCTATCCTCCTCGAACACAACTTCTTAAGGCTGAAGTTTACAGAGTTTTTAAGTGCATTGGAAACAAACAAAACAATTTCCACCGTGATCATTTTAAAGCTCATTTGTAATTACAAGGTAGTGGTTTTGGTTTTAAAATAAACATGGGTGGGGAAAAAATAGACTGAAAAATGTACATTTCTTCTGGAAAGAACTCCATGGCTCCTGCACTTGCAACCTCAGCGTTTTGAGTTTGGGTACCCAAAATTGTCCATCCTTAGAAGCTTTAAAAATGAAGATGTAACTTCATAAAAAGTAGAAAACTTCTAAACCCTATTATATTGGCAGCTTTCTAGCTTTTAGTTAGTTTGCATCCACTATAACCTGCACCTGATCATGACTTTGGCACAGGACTATTGATTGAACCCAGAACAAGCCCTCTCACCAGCTGGAAGGCCATAAATCTCATGAAACACCATCCTGTTTGGCCTGAAAGCCCTCCAGGTACCGATCAGATTGCAGCTAAGCCCATCCAGAGGTGCTGCAGATATTCCCACAGCAGGCAGGAGATGGCTCTGAGCCCCATGGGAGTCCAACGCAGCCAACATCCCAACGAACACATTGAAACGGGAGCAGCCGCTCTCCAAACTGGATCTGAACCAGCCTCCATTTGAAAATTCAGCCAGAGCTGCAGCACACGTTATGTAAAACAATTCTATCACTTAATCCCCTCATTTTCCTAGATAAATCTCTTGTTTGAGAAGCCGAGGAGCAGAGGCTACAGACCAGACAGCTCATTGGATTTGTGCCACTCTAGCAATAACTTATAAAACTTTTGAGCTGAAAAGACAGCAAACAAGAAGGTGTGCAATTCTGCTCTTCCTTCGTGAAGATACCAAAGCAGGTGCTACTCCCACTCTGTATGTGTTTCATGTGAGTGTGTCACTGGATTAGAAAAGAAAAGATACTGACATTTTCTTTTTAAAGTCCCTACTTTCATGTGTTTCTCAGCTGGCCTATAATTCATACTGGGATTTGCAAGAAGCAGGGGATGGACAAGAAGAGTGTGGGCAATAGGTCAAGATAAGTTCTGCTTCCCCTCTCCTCTGCCCTGGTGAAGCCTCGTTTGGAGTCCTGTGTCCAGTTCTGGGCTCCTCAGCTCAAGAGGGACAGGGAACTGCTGGAGAGAGGCCAGTGCAGGGCCACCAAGATGATCGGGGACTGGAACATGAGGAAAGGCTGCGGGACCTGGGGCTGTTTAGTCTGGAGAAGAGGAGACTGAGGGAGGATCTTATTAACATTTACAAATATCTAAAGGGTGGGTGTCAGGAGGTTGGGGCAGCACTTTCTTCTACAGTAGCTAGCAACAGGACAAGGGGTGATGGGATGAAGATACAAGACAAAAAGTTCCATTTAAATATAAAAAAACCTATTTCACTGTGAGGGTGAGAGAGCCCTGGAACAGGCTGCCCACAGGGGTTGTGGAGTTTTCTTCCTTGGAGGTCTTCAGGACCCACCTGGACATGTTACTGTGCAACCTGATCTAGGTGAACCTGCTTCTGCAGGAGAATTGGACTAGATGATCTCTAAAGGTCCCTTCCAACCCTACCGTTCTGTGATTCTATGACAAACTGTCCCTACACACCCTGTCTCCTCAGAAAACTCACTGTCATGTGGAATTAATTACTTCCATTTTTTTTATTAAAAAAACAACCCAAAGCAACATATAATTTCAAGTTCATGGTCCAGCATCTCTGATTCATTGTAATTAAGATTGCACAACACCAGCATTGTGTTAACGAGGTTAATTTGAGGCTAAAATACCCCTGCTAAAGAACCACAAATGGAAACATGTGCTGGTTTCAGAGACAGCAAACATCTGCAGCACTATCGATCTTTCAGATTTCAAGATTTAGAAATCTGGTGCATTCAGACATGAGCAAGAGGGCTAAAACAGAGAAAGCAAAGAGCTGCTCAAACCTGCAGGTTGTGGCCTGTGATTCTCTTGAGATGTTCCAGGCTAATTCTTCCATGTCACATAACAGTTTTATGACACCTACACCTCCCTCACTTCAACGCTGGAGATTTTAGGTGATATCAAAAAACCAAAGATCAGAACACAGGTCTCTGTGCCAGCCTCCAATGCCTAACTCTAGACCTAGGAGACAGAAACAACACTTTTTAACTGCCAGTTTTTATATATTTTCAGGTTTCTGTTTCAAACTGGCAGGGACTGGAAGCATCCCTGCTTGCTTCGGTTCAGACGGAGAGCCTGATGCACTCATAGGGCTGCAGCTTTGGGGAGAATACCATATATGACAAGGCTCCAAAAAACATTCCAAGATCTGGCAGCCACAGGATTATGCTTGAAAACATAAATGAAGCAAAGAAGGAAAGTAAAGGAGGAGGAGAGGAAAGGACGGGAACACAACAGGAGAGCAAAGAAGTGATATTTTCTAACCGTGAAGAGTTGTTACTGAGGTCAAAGCTGAAGCTGATCCAGGAGTTTCTGATTAAATTGAGCTTTGTTCCAAAATGCTGACGTGCTGAAATCAAAGTGATTTGGGGAGCGTATCAATCTGATAGGACTTGTTCCTATCAGGTCATTTGCCTACTTGTTTTACTAGAAACCTTGGCTCCTAGACAGATGCTCAGATGGGCTACTGGGAAAGCCAGATTCCCAGGCTCCCCAGAATCTCAGGATTAAAAGAAATTAATTATTGATACAAGCCTATATTATGCATGTTTGCCTTATCTAATTATCTGTAGCTGTGCCTTTAGCATGGGAGTAGCACATCTGATATGCTTTAATGATGCAAAAACCTCATTCAAGTGGCAGGGAAGCCAAGCCAAGTAATGCTCCTGCTCTGAGCTCCCTCTCGCTACAATTGTTAAACTAAGGAGAGATCTACAAAGTGCAATGTTCCCCTCTAAATCTTACAGAGAAGTTTTAAACAGTTAGATCTTCCTCCTTCCTATTAGGCAAAGCATTTGAGCCAAGCACTCTCTCATTCCCGCTATGAATGGCTACTTTGTAGTGCAATGCATTTACATAGTGAAATCATAATATCCTGGGCATTTTGGGTTGTATTATGCTATAAAAACGAAGGCCAACTCCCTCCAGCTCTTACATTTTTTGGGCTGGTATTTGATCTGGGAAGTTGTGCAGTTTCCTTCTGCTCAGAGGAGGGATCGGCAGCGGCAGGAGCAGCAGCTGTTGCGCAGGGACGCGAGAGCTCTGCATTTTGCACCGAAGCCATTAGATGGTGCTTGAAACAGGAGATTGCAAGGAATCTGAAAAGCAAGATCTTCCTTGCTTCATAAATATTTTATTCTAGCAATTTAAGAAAAACAACAACAACAAAAAGAAACTAAAAATCCCCCAACAAACAAACAAACAAAAGACAACTGAAGGGGAAGGGGAAAACAAATCTTGCTCTAGGATTCAGTTTAAAAATATGATTTCCAGGCTTTGGCAGAGCTGAGTAATTAAATAAATAGTCAGCTCTTCCTCCTGCCTCAAGCATCTCTGCAGATACACACCCCTTCTTTAAATACGCCTCTGATACTTCAGTGCTCTGCCAAACTTGTGCTCATTGTGCCCTAGATCTGTATCTCTCCTCTAGGTTGATAACTGGATTTCCAGTAAATTTGAGTCAGAGATTGAAATACTATTTAATGTACCAGCTCCAACATGGGTTTCCAGGAAAAACTGTCCAGGTGCAGAGCAGCATGGATACTTTCTACACTAGGAGTTAGGAAGAAGTCCTGCTTCTGCATGGAAAAGTGATGATTTACCTGGTTTCTCCCTGTCAGAAAACACCTACAGGCAGTTCCAATTCCTCAGACACATTTGTATCTTTTCATGGCTTCCCTTTAACATTACATTCATAGAAACTGCCCTGTGATAGCACTAAGAAGGCATCACTTAAATACTTGCATCCTACTAGAGATAGAACCCAACCACCTGTCTGACCCTGGGCTCCCATTCTGTAATTCTTTATCAAAACCAACCCTTCTATCATTAGTATTCCTCTTTTTTTTTTTTGCAATTATCTGTAAACATTTCGTGCACTTATCATAGAATCACAGAATGATTTGAGTAGGATGGAATCTCCCTGCCATGAGCAGAGATGCCTTCCACTAGCCCAGGGTGGTCCCATTCAACCTGACCTTGAACACTGCCAAGGATGAGGCATCCACAGCCTTTCTGGGCAACCTGTGCCAGGGTTTCACCACTCTCACAGGGAAGAATTTTTTTCCTAATATTTAATCTAAATCCCCTCTCAGTTCAACGCCATCACCCCTTGTCCTGTCACTACATGCCCTTGTAAAAAGTCCCTCTCCAGCTTTGTTCCAGGCCCCCTTTAGTTGCACTTTGCCTCCACCTTCCCAAGTTCAGCAAATACATTCAGAAAAAAATCCTGTAACAGTTTTGTTCAAAGGTTGGAAGAACAAAAAAGAGCTGTATTAGGAAAGATCACCAGTTTGGTCCAACTTCATACCATGTCCGTCACGGTAACAAACAGGGAAGCTCAGAGAACGCACAGAGCACAGTGACTCTCTGCACATGTATCCTCCTAGTCACTGCCTAAGCAATCCATGATATCCACATCATGTTTAGAAGCAACAAGTAAATCTGTCCCTCAAATTTTGCCTAATCCTTCAGACAACTCCTGACTTCCACCATCACCCCGTCGCACTGGGATCCGCGGTTCAATTATATCTTGTGAGAATAAGCACTCATTTTATTTCTTTTTAACCAGCTAAATTCTAATTGAAACTCTTGAATTCTCATGAAATTATGAATAATCATTCTTTATTCATGTTATCTGTGCCACTCTTGATCTTACAGCCACTAGATTTTAACAGCTCGCACAGCAAAAGAAAAAACAGCTGAAGGCAAACACAAGAAACAATCCTCTAGTAAGTGTTTATGAAGTTGTTCAGAAACCTACAAATTGCTCACATCCTGGATGGAATGATAAAAAAAGAAAGAAAGAGAAAGCCAAAGTTCCACAGGAAGAACTACTTGTCACATTTGAATGAGGGCTTGGAGTTCATAAATCCCTGGAAGTGGACTAAGCAGCTTCCTCACCTCTTCAGAAGTTATCTTAAATACCAGGAGGTGGGAGGCAGTTGGACAAAAGATATAAAGGGAGGCAGCTGATCCATTTTAAAGCCTCTCTCATTCCTTTTAGGCTTTAGATTCCACATAAATATTTCTTTAAATGCATACATCTATGTACCAAAACTAACATTTGAGAATCTTCCAAAACTTGGCTTTTAATTAAACCCATGAAAGTATAATGCTCACACTGAATAAGCATCAAAAATAGAGACAAAACTGAGAAAATATGCAGGCATTTTTCTTGGGTTTTGTCAGGCACTGCAAAGACAATTAAGTTTCTTTTCTTCACTATACATATAATACTCAGAAGTGAAAGCTTAATTAACTTGTCAGAAACTATGGCATCTCTTTTCTTGAGCTGCTGAACCCACCTTCCCAAAAGACTTGAAGGGAAAATAAAAAGACCTGAACGCTCTAGCTGAAATACCTGATCATGCATGACATTCCTGTCCTGTAACACAGTTTGTCTGTCATCATCTGAGGCTTTTGTATCCATCTGGGTGAGCGCACTCTTTCTCCATTTGTCTGGGAACGTCTCGGCACAAGATTCCGATTGCTCCGAGACGATGGATGTTGTGTGAGGCGTTGAAGGGAGAAGACGCAGTGGCACTAATTACATCGTACAGTACGTACATTTATCAGGCAAAACCTGAGAGTGTCAGCAAAATATCCTCGATTGGGTGACTTTTCATGATGAGTAAAGGCCCTGAACTCCCCTGTGAGGAGCAGATGCAGCAGTTGTGAATGCAAAACTTTTTTTTATCACTAAACAATTTCCCACTTTGCTGAGGAGGCTCAGCAGGTTTTAGATACAGGCAAAAGTGGAGCCTAAAAAGTGAGGAGGCTTATCTATGCTGTGGCAGCCCAGGCAACGGGCCCAGGCACAGCACTATTCTCTGCTGATTGGCCTCTGGTTTTTCTAGATATTTGGCATTTCTTCTTGCTGAGTCCCGTGGCAGCTGTGGCCAATAAGTCCCTGTCAGCAAGCTTTGCCTGGAATTGTGCTCACAGCAGCTGGAGGAGCCACCGCAGCCCCGGAGCAACTACTGACCCTTCTTCCAAGAACCAGGAGCTTTCTGAATGAGGATTTTAGTGAGAAGCGTGGGCTGGGCCTGGGGAGCCTGCAGTGCAACACCTCACAGCTAACACCTTTCCCCAGCATCAGCTTCAATAACAGAGGGAAGGTCCTTAGTTTAACAAAGGTTAACAAACCTAACATTAACACTTAAATTTGGCAAGTGTAATAAGTGGCTTTCACATTTTCAGCTTTTTAATACAGTCTTTGAACCTGGGCTCACTTAAGTCTGAAAAATATTGTACTTTATCCTCCTGTAATCTCCTCTCCCAGATATGCATGTTTAAACAAAGTGCAAAGGTCCAGGTGCTTTACTGCATTAGTAATGACCCAACATCTCCTCTTTAATAATGCAGCACAGAACAGAGCACAGTGGGTTTTTTGCCTTCTCATTTTAAAAATGTATTAAAACTTTCCTCTGTGGGGCTAGGTGACAGTACCAGGGAGTAGAAACTGTTGGTTTTTTTCAAAGCAGAAAATACTGCTGAGGTATCCAAGGGATAATTTTTCACATCCCACATAAATCACTACCTTTCTACCAACTTTGCTGATGTCTTCCCAGCACTGTATCAGGTTTTAGTGAGCTCTGGGATTTGGTGCATGTAACTGTCTGCTCAACAGACCTGAAGTGTGTGTGAGCCCATGCAACCCTCCTTAACCATGATATTGAGAAACTTCCTTCTCATAGATATTAAAATCAGCCACACACCATTCTTAAAACACTCAATAGAAATTCATGTTTCAGGTCTTTCTTTTTTCTTCAAAAAACAAAGGCAAATTAAGGTTTTAGATTTCCTCTGTGACAGAGCACTCCAGAGACTCACACATACCCAACCTGGGAGTTTTCAGAGCAATCTTTGTTAAGATATTTCTGCTGACACAAAAGGAAGCTTTTTTGCAATGCATGTTTATGTTACCAGGCCTCTTTGGGCACTCATGATGACAAAAGAAATGATAGCTTGTTGGAGAATACATGTTATAAGCCTCTGTCTCTATCATTTCATATCTTAGATGTGTAGCTGCTCATAGCTCTGGCTTTGGAGATGCCCGATTCAGGTCTCCATACCCCAGCCAGGGCAGTAGAAGAAGCTGATGAACACTGGCGACACGTCTGTATTTATCAGCTTAAACCAAAACTAGTCAATGGGATGAACTTATTACTGGGAGGATCAGCAGCAATAAAACGTACGGGTCAGACTCCCAGCAACTGGAGCTGCTACGTGAGCTGAGTTAAAGACAGGAGAAGTGCTCAAAGGTAAGAAGGTTCTCCAGGAAAAGGACATCTCCTTTAACTCCCATGCACAGGCTCTAGACACACAAAAACTGCATCTGTACTTTTACTACATGCACAGCAGGGCCACACCTTTCTAACTATCATATTAATATGCTATCTGCAAAATCCCAACAGAAAAACGAACTGGTTTCCCAGATGAGCATTAACACTAAGCCCTGGATGTTAGTGGGGAATTTCCCCCCAACTCATACACGCTAGCACAGGGCAATAATCCTCCTCCCCATAACAGATTTAGATTAGTAATGCCAGCAGTATTAAAAGGGGCCTTTTGGGTAGGGAAACATGTGCTGGTAGTCTGGGAAGGGTGTTTACAACATGTGTTTTGCAGGTATTAATGCTGGTGAGGCACAGTGGTTTGTTAAGGCATAATACGTCCTGCCATTTCCCTGGGGCCACTGCTCTCCTCCCCACCTCTCTGTCCCGTCTCTCTCTCCAGAGGCACAATTGAATTCTTAATTGTTCTGCTACAGGTATAGGCAAAGCCATAAAATACACCAGTTGGGACACAATTAGTGCTGTAAAAGAAGGGAAAAACCACATCTGGCAAACAAGTGTGAGAGCCCAGGGAGTGCTTTATTCAAAACTGGACTCTCCAAGGGGGAGAAATGAGTTCTTAAGCATGTCTGAGCTTTCCAGTCATGCTTTGGGCTCTCATCCTCCTGTTCAGGCTACTCTCTGTTTCTGATAAAATAAATGAACCTCTGCCTACCAAGATGCTGCATAAATACTGGTCACATTAAGGCTGGCTCTCATCCCACACAGACAAATGCCAATACCAGCGAGGTCACTGTGGTCACCATTGAGGCTTTTCCAAACAAGCCTAAAGGTGTTTGTTCCCAAAGCTGAAACCTCCAGTGAGGCCCTGCTGTAACACTGAAAACACATGTTTCCTAATATCCAGCGCACCCAAAACATTGAAACTTTACCAAAGTAAACTTGGAAGTGGAAAGGGAAAACGTTCAAGGTTTGATATTGAAATGAACTGTCCTTAAGTTACTGGTTCACATTTTATGAAATGGAGATTATTCTGCCTGTTGACACTGCAATTATGCCATTGGTAGGTATATCTGTATCATAAAACATTCCTGTTTCTATCTGGACCTTCCAGCATTTGCTGTAACCTCAAAGGATATATTTGGCCTTGAAAAACCTGTGTGTTGAGAAAAGAAGGCAGAATCAAATGGCTGATATTGGAACGACAGACTTGCGTGACAAAGAACTCCTGTTCACCTTGCGTTGCTTTGGGCACCAAACTCCAGAAATCCAATCCCCAGATTCAATTTTGTTAAATTTAATTACATACTGCACTTGTGATCTGACATCTTATTAACAACAAAAACATACAAACACCTTAACCAGCTTATGTGCATCCATAGTTACAGAGACTATAAAAAGACTTGTTCATGGAAATAATCGATACCTTTGTGCCCAGATTCTGAAGGGAATGAGCTTCTGTTGATTTGCATGATTCAGAGGAGGAACAGGAAGTTATTTATAAGAATAAGGCCAAACATTGAGGCAAACAACTTCACAAATGAATCTTTCAAGTGTCTGTGCTCTTACTTTTTAACCTCAGATTTCATTATGTATAACACCACATATAAGCAGAGTCAGGACCTGGTCCCCCACCTGCAACTCAAGTGTCCCTCTCACATCAATAATTAAACTCAGAAAACATAATGCAAACAAGATGGATCTCACCTACAGTTATTCATGTGTACAGTCACCAGTAGACAGAGTGGTGATCGTGTACCTGTGTAAAGAACACAATGGATAGGGAGCTGCTGGAGAGAGTTCAGTGTCAGAAAGATGAGGGAGTGGATCATCTCCCTTGTGATCAAAGGCTGAGGGAGCTGGGGCTCTGTAGCTTGAAGGAGACTGAGGAGTGACCTCGTTAATGTTTACAAATATGTAAAGGATGGGTGTCAAGAGGATGAAGTCAAGCTGCTCTCAATGATGACCAATGATAGTACAAGCTGTAATTAAGAGGTTCAAAAGAAACACGTGGAAGAATTTCTTCAGTGTTCAGGTGAGGGAGCACTGGAAGGGGCTGCCCAGATGGGTTGTGAAGTCTCCTCTGGAGATATTCAAACCCAGCTGGATGAGTTCCTGTGTGACCTACTGTAGGTGGTCCTGCTCTGACAAGGGGTTGCACTGGATGAGCTTTCAAAGTCCCTTCTAACCCCTAACGTTCTGTGATTCTCTCCTAGCATTTCACTGAGGAAACAGTAAGTTAATGTCCTTCTCACAAATGAAATTTGCCCATGAGAATATTAAAATCATGTAGCCTATAGGACTCACACTACACTGGGGTGGGAGAAATCCCCCACCAACACACCGTTAAACCTCACAAGCATTTTAAAGAACGTGTCATAAACAAATCAATCATAATTTCAAACAAAGTAATCTAATTAATCTGAACTATGGTTATTTATTGAGGTGAACAGCATGCTGGTCTCATGAATGTGGTTAAGGATCCCACAACATGCAGAAGTGTGATTTACAGCTTTCACTGTTGGTATTGACATCAGCAGAGAGCCAAATGTCTAGAAATGTCTTTTGACCTTTTTTCTGCCATTCTTTAATAGATATGTCACTGACAGTCTCCCCTGCGGTTCAAGCAGTTACACTTTGGTTTTCTGTGTTTAATTGGAACAGCAGAAATCTTGCAAAATACACTTGGCAAGCTTCTAAAAATCTTAGTGACTCATAATGGACGTAAGAGTTTGACCAGACCCCTTCACTTACTGACTCATTAATAATAACAGTAAAGAGTGGACTTGAATAGTTTTGGGCAGCAAAAATAGTTTAAATACGACTTTGATTAAATTGTTAGGAGTGATGACTGTAGTGAAGTACTGGTGATAAGATGTTTGACATTGCCTCCCTACAGAACTTGTTACAAAACATGTACTAGCCAGATACACAGCTAGTTACTGTCAGTGGAGATTTATGATAAAAAAAATAATCTGCAGAGTTATGAGTGTAAAACAACTCTCTCCATCACCTCATTCATTGGTAACAAGTCTTCAGTGTTCAGTGGCTCCATGCTTCTTACTTCTGGTATATACCCTTATAGCCCTCATATGTATGTATCCATGGACGCACACAGTTTGTCTCTGACAGTCAGTCTTGCACAGTAGCTATACTGTGTTATTCAATGGTATCAAGGTCCAGCAGCCACAACATTTACATCTGTCATTGCAGGGGTTTTTTTTTACCTTATAAATGAAGACATCTGAATGGACAAGAGAATAAACTCCACCACTTTTGTAGGAAATACATCTATTTTGCTTTGGGATCTGCTGTTGATAAAGCACTCCGATTTTGCAGGGAATGCTTTTTCACAGGGGAAGCCTGTTTTTCTGTGACAAGGTCTGATTCCTGTTTCTGTCTCCAAGTTGTTAGTGTGCATGCACAGAGTGGTCCTGGGTGACCTGTGCTGTGCAAGAAGGAAGGGAGATAAACTTGCAGTGAAGAAGTATTTCTTCACAGTGAAGAAATACTTGTGTAAGCAGTATATCCTCCCCAAAAGAAAAGCCTTTTGACCAAGCTGATAGAAATAAGAATTCCAAACAGCACACACTGTGTAGATAAAGAAGAACATTGTTCACATTCATCTACAAAACACGTTGCAGAGTGCATTTGAAATGCAATTTGTGTGTTGAAGGAACAGCAGCAGTTTATGTTTGTTACTTCAGAAAATTCTCAATGAAACGGTCGGTTCCAAGAGGAGGCTGAAGAAATCTGCTTCAGTCTCACAAAAATGACTGAACCAACAGTTTTTAATTGAATCTCAAATGACTGTAACTGTGTTTCGCTCAGTAGTCAGCACCCCATTCCATGTAGATACAGTTGGTTATAGGTAATAAGATTACTTCTGGGTTACTGCCTGTAGCCTCTAAAATACTGCCAAGAGTGAATACACAACATGTTCTAGGGTTAAGGAAACCTCACACGGTGCCAACATCATACTGTGACATTGCCTGCAGAGTGTGAAAGGATTATATCCTGTCTTAACATACCATTTCACCCATGCCAGAAAATGGAAGAGTCTAATCACTGAGCAAGTATGCAAGTCACTAAATATAAATCTAAACCGGTTTCTACTGCTATAATATCAAGTTTCCCTTGAGAGCAGCTCTCCTCTGAAAAGTGGCTCTGAAAAGTTTGTGCTGCAGGTTCTCATATTTATGGCATCTTGGTAATTTCCAGTGGAAATCAAATCACACTATAAGTAAAGAACTGGAGGCTTGGTGGTTGGAGGTTTTTTTCAGTATGAGCTATGCAAACTTACTCCAGTTCTGGATTCTTTCCAAGTCACGCATTACAAAACAACAAAGATTTGGCAGCCAGGTTTTACAGCTAATTTTTTCTTCTGGCTGCCTGAGTCAGAACTGAATCCTGTCTCCACTCTCCTTCATACATACTGACTGGGTCTACAGAGGAAAAAGTAGGTCACGAAAGATAAAAACAAGCAAAACCAGGACAAAACTGTGGCCCTACCAAAGCAGATGACATTGCATTAACTTTAGTGGGCTGAGGGAATCATTCGTAATACACAAGGACTGCATGATCCAAAAGCTTTAGTGAGTTACCAGAAGGCCATTTTTATACACTTCAGCATAGAGTTGTACTTAACTACTACAAATTTTACATTTGGCATCACAAGTCATGAGAAGCTGCCTTTCCCCGCTTCTCAAAGGGATGATTTGTAGTGCTAGAAAGACCTCATGACAAACCGTGCCTCATGATGCTATGGCCCACAAAGTCAGATCCTGAAAGCTGTCCTAAGGAGCTGAGAGGCCATGTGTCCCTGGGCTAAGGAGGTAAAGGAGGATCACTTTGGATCTTCTCATGAATGTGCAGGTCTGGGACCATAATTTCATCATGTCAAAGGACAGACAAATGGCAGTGCATCACACTGTAAACCATAGCATCAGGGAAATACCACAGCAACTGACCCAGGGCTACAGTCGTTGCTAGCTCAGGGTGATTTAGCAGAAGAAAGTGATAGCTCTTTGGAGGAATGCTGAGGCTTACCTACCTTGTATCATTAACAAAAAAGTCTGTCATAAATATAAGAGAGAAATGAGTAGAGTTTTGTACATCTTTTTAAACTGGTAAAAATATTTGGCTCCGGTACGTCATTCTCTGCATCTTGATTTACTTAAAAGTGTAAACGTGGCGACCTTTAAAAACTTGAACAAAATGTGCTGGAGAAGTTTTATTGTTATATTACAAAATGATCAAAAATATGACTGGGGAAAAGGAGACTTCTTTTCTTTTTTCTAAGTAGCTGTTAACAATTATGCCCTTTAAATGTAGTTATAATTCTTAGAGTCTTTTAATTTTCTCCTTAAACCCATCTCATCAATGTTATGCTTTCTGCTGTATTTTTTGTTCTCAAGAATTAATCAAGTTAATGTTCCTCAAAAAGGTACAAGTTTGTCCTCAGTTACACTGAACACTGCTGCTTATGATAATGTCGTTTCATTTTCATTTCACCTCTGATCAAGAGAAGCATTTTAAACAGTGCCAAGGAACATATAAAACAAACAAACAAACAAAGCTATCATAATTAGAAAGCAAAGATTGAAGACCTGTAGAATTGCATCAGACACCTTTACAGTAAATCTAAAGTGTTGCTCAATCAAACTCTAAAGCCAAGTTGAAATGTGCTCAATAATTTGCACCTCATCCTAGAAAGATTTAAGATACCCATAAAAGAAAGTAAAGTATCAACAGCTGCAGCAGGAGGCTATGGCTCATAAAGATCATGTCTGAATGGAAGTAAAAAAGGCAAATTAATGAATAGACAGAATAAAGATTATTGGTAATCTGAAAAGGCAAATGTACTGGAAGAAATCTATTGGTAGACAAAGCTTGCTAGTAAATAAAGGTTGCTAGCAAACCAAGAAATCTCAATAAAGATGGTTTCAGTCTTTGTAAGGTTTTCAAGGAGGCTGTAGGAGGCAAATTTTCCCCATTTTCCTCACACAACACTCGTAATTCAAATTCTGTTTTGGTAACCAGAGTGAGGTACTCTGGCACATGAAGAAAAATTTGCAGTTGTTAATTTTGGTAAGATGAAGCACTATAATGTTCTATGCACTAGATCCAACACAGACTTTGGATCTTTTGGTACATACCCAAAAGGCTACTGTTTTCTCACTTCAGAAGAGATTTTTCTAGATGTCTTGGCTGATCTAGAAAGGGACAGTCATGCTGTCCTCCTCTTACTCCATCTGCATGTCCCCACTGCTTCCCTCCAGCAGCTCTAACCCTCAGTTAAGTTCACTAAACTGGCAGGAAACTAACACAACTGATAAAGGAACGATTTTTTTACCAGTTTCTGTCCTCAAGTAGAATCAGTTCATCCAAGGAGAAAAAAAAGGAGTTTGCATAGTAGGGAGAAGTCTCTGGTAGCCTCTTGAGCACAGAGGAGGGCAGAAGGAGGTGCCACTGCACAGTGTCCTGGTCCTGCTTTGGCAGCTTCCTGCCAAGCTCCAGTCAACCCTGCCAGGTGAATGTCGAATGCACAAGGAAAAGCCCCAATGTTTTTGTACCAGGATGCCCTGGCCCTTATCCTATACAGCATATCTCCTTATACTGTTCTCAGTATGGCCCTAGTGCAGGCTGACACTCCAACACAACATTAGACATTCTCAGCAATAAGCATTTTATCCTTGGATTGTAGCAAATCTGCTTGATAGCTGGCAAGTTTTTACTTCTCTTTACTTTTTTTAACACAATGCAAAAATAGAGATGTTGGGGCAGCTCTTGCCACTGAGGTGAAACTTCACCTCTAAAATCATCCTTGGAACAAACCGTTTCTTTCTTTGGAGATAGAGACAGTTGTACTTTGATCTTAGTGAAACCAATGACTCAGGGACTGAAATACAGACAAGCCAAACACAAACAATAAATCCAGTATTAATTAAAATATCAATAGCAATAACAATGACCTGCAGTAAAGTTTCTCATTTTCACAGTCTTTTCACATTTAAAGTTTCACAGTTCTTTATAGTAACCTTTTAAGACTGTGTAGAACAGCCAGATCCTTGTGCAAACTGAGAGCTCACAAACACACAGGATGCCTCAGGATTTAAAATCTCATTTCAGATATGAGCTGTAAGTGACTTTGGAATGAGCAAGATACGAGAAATGACATGGTCTGCAAGTCAACGCTCATGCAAGTTACGCCAGTAAGAGCAATAAGAACCACACAACACTTCAGCCATTTCCCTTCGTGTCCACTGTTAACGATTGACAGGCTGTGCTTGATTTTCTTTTGAGGTGAAGGTGACAGGGAAAAGAGTGTGGAAATGTGGCAGCAGTCAGGGATCCAGGAGATAGCAGGTGTTTGATCAGGGACAGCTTCGAGGTGGAAAAGGCAGACGTACTGAGCGGGAGGATGAGGGAAAGAAGTCATGCCTACGAGCAGGTGGTCCACAGGGCCTGTCAAGTGACTGGATGGATGTGGACGTGATTGACAGCTTCTGTGCTGGCTGTCAGGGGGGCTTGCTTCAGCTGAAGGAAGTTGCCAGGGACATATGGCAGGAAAGGGACAGCCAAATTTTAGGAGCACGTTGACAATGTAGTCTATAAAAATACCTTCTCTGGAGCTTCTGGTGCCTGCAGGAGGGGAGCGAAGAGGGCGGAATACCTCCCACCCCAGAGCCCTGATTACAGCCTGAGCCCTGGGTGAGCTCCCAAGAGAGGAAAAAACAGCTGTCAGTTCCCAGAGCCACAGCAGTGACTGCCCTGATCTCAGGGCCGCCCACACACACACCTATGCTCTGCCATCGCTGTGGTTCAGGTCTGCAAAAGATCCTCATGTCATGATTAAAAGCTGCCTGAGATAAGCCTGCTGCTCAATAGGAAGACAGACACAGCAGAGGGTTTCCCACTCTCAGAGAGCCTTTAGAAACCGGCATCACAGCTGACAATCTCCATCTCCGAGGGAGGATGACTCTCTGAGGGCTGCAGCAAACCTGCTAGGGCAGAGCAGCTGTGTGGGACACGGACAGCCCCACGCTCCCTCTGACCTGTGCAGACAAGTGTGAAGGCAGGACACAAGCCAGGCCCATAGCTGAGGAAATCAAAGGTGTCCTGGCCTGCAGCCAATCTCAAAGCAATCCTGCAAACAGCACAGTATCCATGCACGCTGCACTAAAGAGTCTACCCCACACACACTGAAACTCCCATGGAAGTAAAGACCTAAAGAGTTTCCTGTTTCTTTTAATTAATAGCATTTGCCTGCAGGCATTTGGGAAATATTGAGACAACCATTGCTGCTCATGTTCCCACACTTTCCCTTCCTCTGCTGATTCTCTGCTGTTGCAAAACTCGGAGGCAATGACACAAAACGATGGAAGTTCAAAAACTTAAGGAATGTATTCGCTTGTCCCAGAAGCTGACTCAGGTCCTTCTCATACTCCATATGGGTGGCACCTAAAAGCTTGGTCTTCACAGAGATCAGAACTGCACTAGCTGCTGATAGATTAAAAAGCCTGTTGTTTCAAGATATATATCCTGCAAAGATTTTTGAATACCTTATCAATCACACAGGAGATAACATCCAAGCAAAGAAGAAATGGGTTTAATGATCATAGAATCGTCATGATTGGAAAAGGCCTTTAAGATCATCAAGTCCAAAACACTGATAAACCCTATCAGAAGATATTAGCTTCCAGATGTTGATTAAATGTCTCAATGTTTGGTCAAAGACGTGACTAAGACATATGAATACAGAGGTTATCTTAGAGGAATGGATTATATATTATTACAGTCCACCAGGTTCATCTTCTAAGTCCTACCATTTTAATGGCACATTTAACATCAAGCAGACACTGGGAAACAGTATCAGTTTTCTCACCCCTTTTCCAGCATTTTGGGTACCCAGCCTAAATCTATCCAAGAGCAGTCTCAGAAAATTTGTACTTAAGTTGGACAAGACTCAACAATTCATTTCACTAGTGCAAAGAAAGCTACAGCATGACCCTACTAGTAAAACTTTTCAATGCATGTGCTGGGATATGCTGCCAGAGTAGACAAGCTGTTGTAAGAGCAGTGGTTCAGTCTGATAGATCTGTTATAAGCCTGCTGTTGAAGAACTGAAGGGTCTTTCCACTCATAAATTCTGATAAAAATATTGACTAGAAACAAACAGAGAGAAGAGCCTCTGTAGAGCTGGGCACTGTGGCAAAGAATCTCACTGCCTTCTATAGCTACTGGCAGACAACGTGGGAGAAAACTACCAAGCAAGCTACTCTGGTTTCACTCCATGAGAAAGTCAGTTGAAGTCCCCAAGTCTTTCCTGGTTTCTTGCCAAAGGCATGTGAAAAATACTATTGTTGCTTAATTTCAACATATGACACAGACTTGATAAATACTGGACTCAAGTTCATAGGCTTCAGAAAGACATTTCATTGCATCTTGAAAGGGTTTGATCCTGTTCCAGCTGAAGTCAACGGACATTGTCTCATTTACCGCAGGACAAGGTCCCAAAGCCTTGAAGGAATCCAGCTTTGCAGTTATAAAACACTGTCTCCTGTGGACAGAAATGTTAGAGGCTCATGAAAAAGTCTGTCTGACTGACAAAATGCAAATCAGTCACTCGGTGCAAAATCGTATTTCAGCACAGTGCAAACATCTAATTTCATTTTGATTTGGTTTCGTCTGGTTTATCTCTTCTTGAATTAAGCATTCCCATCATTTTCACTACACTGTTTTACAATGTCCTGCAGCTGGATCTGCTGGAAAGGACTGTCAAGCCCATGCACACAGTCCTAAGGTAGCAAAGCAAAGTTCTGAGGAGAGGCTCAGGGACAAAGTACAGCAATGCGTTGCTTTGTATTTGGTTGTACTTGAAGGGACAGTTTGTCCTCATTAAAGTTTTTCTTCCATAATATAAACCTATCAGTTAGAAAAGTAAATAAACAGAGCAAACTTGAAAAATTAATAACTTTTATCTTAAAAGAGAGAAGGTATATGAAAAGTAACATGTAAAGTACTTGAAATCGGGGTTTTTTTCATTTAATGTCAGGCTAATGTTTGTTGTGACTTGTGTCATACAAGACAAATGCAGTTCTTTAGAAGAATGTAACAGCAGCCTTTGCAGATGCAGAAGGAGGGAAAAACACCTTTATAGAACCAAAGATGTATGATATGAATCCACTAAAAACAAGTATTTGTGTTCCAAACCCTGGCATTTTACTTCTACTACCTTATCACATCACAGAAATGAAGAACTGCTACCCAGTGATTAATGGAGGCATAAATTGGTCCTCAAAGAGGAAACGTGCAGTGTACAGATGTTAAAAGGCCAGCACATTGTCACTTGGAAGTTACCCAGCAGTTATCCCAGTTTCTGTTCCTTCTTTAAGCAGGAGTCCAACAAATCCCAAGTTTCCAATAACAAATGTCATCCTTTGGGAGAAATCTCTTCCTACCGCCACTGTACAATCCATAACTTTGACAGGAAATCAATCACCACCACTGCAAGGGCATTTTAAAGAAAATCCATATTGAATTCTTGAAGAAACTAAAGAGAACACCAAAAGAATAAAAAATCCTTAGCCTGAAATTATTTTAAATGTACAACCTTCAAATGGCTTCTTCTCAAAACCAGAAATACCTTTGATAATGAATCAGGTCTTTCTCAGGCATTAACACTCCCCTAGTAACAATGACACGTAGCACTATGGGGAGAAACTGCTTTGTCACATGCCCT
Source organism: Urocolius indicus (assembly GCA_013401255.1). Taxonomy (NCBI): domain Eukaryota; kingdom Metazoa; phylum Chordata; class Aves; order Coliiformes; family Coliidae; genus Urocolius; species Urocolius indicus. The sequence goes on from WBNH01012526.1 coordinate 492,098, forward strand.
GAATCTCCCATAGTGCAAGTCCATCCAAACCTCTCAGCCTGGGAGATATCCTACCAACAGCACAGCTTTACAGAAACAACCACACTGAGATTTACTCTTCCTTGGTGAGCTGACACTTGACTTCTTGACACTTCGGATAAGAAGTAGCGTCAGTGATTTCAGCAGCACTGCTGCACAGGCAACAACTGAATGGAGAAGGCACATAGCCCTGTCTTCAAGAAGAGCCAAGGGCTTTGTAAAACTCCTGCAAATTGTCACAGACATAAAAGATGACGACAAGGACACAACATTGGGCCACACCATTCAGGAATGGAGCAACAATCAAGAGTTTTCAAACAATAAGTAATCAGGGCTTCTACATATGATGGGGTCATCCATTCCCGTCCAAGTCAAAGCCCACTTCACAACAGAGTGCCCAAATCACTGTATCACCAACCCGGTGGTGAAAGAACTTGCTCTGCTTTTGCTTGTCCATTGTGCTGCCATGCAATATAAGATGGAGGAGATGTGGGACAGAAAGGAGAAAGGTTACAAAGGAAATTGACTCTGCAACATCTTGTCATCAATAGCAACACCTGGAGACTGACCTTGCTGCCCAAACTTGATGCATTTAACGTCAGACATTTAAACATCAGAAAGTTCCGAAAAGTTTGAAGTCCAGGCTGCAGGACTTGCCTGTTGTGCCCACACATGGTACAGATTAAGCTACAGTCACATGCTGCTGTTTAATTTTTTTTAATCTCTGGTGCAATACATCTTGCATTGATTCCCTTGCAGCAGCAAAATTCCAGCCAAAGATTTCAAGGATAAACCCACTCAGTCTACAGCCTACTGCTCTCACCACTCATTCTCAAGACGGACAATGAGGTGGTGGCTTCCACAAAGATGAGAACAAGCTGGGTTACATGGCTGCTTGGCCAAATTTCTCCAAAAACTTAACTAGAGGTTATAGAGAAGGCAGCACCACAACCTCTCTTCCATCGGTAACGTTTGAAAAGAAGCGAGTTACGGCAACGGAATCCTGGGGGACCGAGGCCTGCCAGCGTGTGGGAGGACGTGCTTGGAGGATTTACGTGCTGTTCCTCTTCCTTTCTGGCTTCCAGCGAGAGCCAGACATCTCAAAGTCAGGCTGAGGCAGCTGGGCACACAGGGAAGATGAAAAGCAGTGAAATTTCTGACTAAAGGGGGACGGCCAGTACATTTTCATTACTTCCACAGTGGAGCTGATGATATTTTGGTAGAGCAGGTTTGGATTTAGGCACTCAAAGTCTGCCTCACTGCTAAATCCTTTTTTGGATTTGGCCTTAAAACCTTATGTTCAGCAGCATTTGTTTTATCTTTGAGACTCAGAACACAAGGAGAATTTGGCTTGACTATTTTCTTTCTTCATTCACACTAGGAATCCTGTGAATTCATGTGGATGGATATATGATAATAACCTCTCCTTTAAATCCATCAGCGTTACAGGACACTGAAGCTGCACTGCCACACAGAGCAGAAAGGAAGCTATTAGCAGTTGAGGATGCAAAACATTATCTCCAGATTCCTTGGTTTTCACTATAATATTTAACTAGACTTCTGGTAGCAGAATGTAAGCTCTTTTAAAAATAGTTTAGACAAGCTATTTTGTATGGAAAAAAAATGTTAAAGCATATTAGCTAGTGAATAAAAACTAACACAGAATAACATATTTTCTAAGCTATGTAGTTACTGAAGTCATGGCTCTGAGACCTGTAACTCAGTCTCAAAAGACTTAAGCGTAATTACACATAATGGGCCAGCAAATTCTCTCTAATAGGGATGTTTCTGTTCTGTTTTATGCTTTTAAATTCGTTGCATAAGTGTAACAGAGCAGAAGTTAGTGCTACATGCTTCTTTTATTTCAATGCTCATTAAAGAGCAAGAAAAATTCAGACTAAAAATACATTTCTGAGAGTAACTTGATAGCAAATATTTACTGGTGTAGCTCTTTCCCATGCTTGCTGAAATAACAGCCATGAAATTAGGACCACCTAGAACACTTCTTTTTTTAAAAAAAGCTTTGGAGTAAAAAGAAGCCTTTATCAATCTCTAAGTATTTGCATTTAGTCACTGTATATAAAAACATACCATTTCCTATAGCACGGAGCTGCAATTGGAGCCTGCAGCCAATTGTAACTGTTATTCCGCAGGAATCTTTACATATTACAAGGACAGGCAGAATATACATTTATGGTGAATTGAAAAGATTTTTGTTTTTAGAAATCTGCCACAGATTTTCACCAAAGCATAGTAGAACACAATAAATACAGTATGTTCAGCACTTTCATGAAATGCTGAAATTCGGTGTCCTCAAGACAGATAAAGAACACAGCAAAACGTAATTAAGAGATGAGTGGACAAATACTGTAAGAGATGAGTAGAGATAAAACAAGTTTTTGAAGTGCAATGGAAAGTCTCTTCAGTGAAGTGATGTCGTACAAGAAGAGAGTACCAGATGGCAAACTGGCAGAGTGAGCTCCTCTGCCAAAATGAGTGTGTCAGTAGAAGGAGAAAAGTAGAATTAGATGAACGGAAGGAGATAAGAAGTGATTTGATTTGGAATCACTAGAGCTGTCAGAAGATGAGGAGGAGTTTGGCTGAACTTTGTGAAAGTGAGAAGCATCCTGCAAAGCAGGGCAACGAGTTTATGCTCCTTCAGTAAAATCTAGTGCTGTGTGTGCTCCCAAGCTAGTCTGAATGTGCTTAGCTACCAGAACTACTCCTTCTCTGGAGACATTCAAAGCCCACTTGGACAAGTTCGTGTGTGCCCTACTCTAGGTGGTCCTGCTCTGGCAGGGGGATTGGGCTGTATGAGCTTTCAAGGTCCCTTCCAATCCTTATGATTCTGTGAATCTGTAACTACATTTGTGTTATAGGGGCATAAGAGAGTAAGTCTTGCTTTATAACGTGGCTAAGTAACTTGTGTGTGCACTAAATGAACGCGGCTGTAATTGCAGTTCAGTGCAGGTACCACTACCCAATACTTTCCTGTGGTATGTAAGCTAGGAAAGCCATAAAGGAAAGAAATGTTTCTGTGAGTGTAGAACAGGCTCTGGGGAGACCTTATAGCAGCCTTCTAGACCCTAAAGGGGCCAATGAAAGAGCTGGAGAGAAACTTTCCACGAGGGTATCTAGTGATAGGACAAGGGGTAATGGCTTTAAATTGAAAGAAGGGAGATTTAGATGACATCTTAGGAAGAAGTTCTTTCCTATGAGGGTGGTGGGGCCCTGGCACAGATTTCCCAAAGAAGTAGTGGCTGCCTCATCCCTGGAAGGGTTTGAGGGCAAGTTGGACAGGGCTTGGTGAAACCTGGGCTGGTAGAAGGTGTCCCTGTCTGTGGCAGGGGCTTGGAACAAGATGACCTTCAGTTCATGGTCCCTTGCAACCTAAACCATACTGTGATTCCATGATTCTACGAATAAAGCAGGAAACACTGATGTAAAAGAAAATGTCAGTGAGGTCAGAGTAATGCAATGATGAGCAATTCTGTGAAAAGCTGTCCCGCACTTCAATTACAAACTGAGATCCTCACACCAATGAATTAAATATAACTAACTACAACTATAAATTAGACCTTTCATTTCCCTCATTGTTGATCTAAAAACATAGGCTAAGTCTCGTAAAGAGAACGTGACTATTGAGTTCAACATAGAGGATGGTATTTTTAGCATTCTGCGTCAGATCAGTTCAAGAAATGTGAAGCCACCCATGCCAGTTAGTACAGGAGCCACACCAGAGTCATACTCCAACATGCACTGTCTTCCCCATTACTATGAGTAGTCTATGAAACATATGGGCATTTGCTCACTCATTTTGTCCCACATAATAATCTCTTTCCAATATTAGATAGCACTGGGTGTTAAATAGGCATATTAATAGACATAATAGACATAAATTGACAGTAACAGACTATGTATCCATGAAGCTTATGAACTGAAACCAGAATAAGATCTTAATGAGGTTTACCGGAAGAAAACACAGAATAAAGACGTCAAACATTTACAAAATGATGAAATGATTGTCAGTTCTTAAAGTCTCAACTGCTGAAATTAAACACATATGTAGCCTTTAGAAAGCTATCTTGTGTTTCTATTTCAATTTTCTTACTTTTTCATGATGATTATTTCTTCAAAATAGCTCAAAGAATTGTTTTAAAGAAACAAAAAAATTCCCTTTTGAGATGTCATGAGATGAGCAAACTGCCTTGTACTAGTGCGCTGATGGAATCTAATTAGAAAGGGAGTAAGAACAATGGTGAAAGCATATTACATAAGATAAATTTCAGTGGACATTAATATAAATAGTGCTTGAAATATAATAAAATGTCCTTCCTGTTATATGTTGCTGAATATGCCTGGTCTTACTAAAACTGCTACCAAAAATTCCAAGTTACTTTTCTCTGCTGACACTGTTATTTTGGCTTGGTTTACATTCTGTATTCTCCCAAGTCAGTCTTTAGTTTGACTTTCTGGCCTTTGCAAATAGCCTTTCTTTTTGCAGCAGCCCTTTGCTGGAATAACTTATGTCTCAAGAACCTCTTCATAGCTGTTTCTGCAAGTGGCTGCTTGCTACCTTCCCTGGCTGCAAAATGGCATATGGTAAGCTGCATGTCTGACTGTTCTGCAGACTTTAAGGATGCCCTTTTTAATGTGGATAAAGGTGGCAATGAGAAGAATAAGGTTAAACATTGGTCTAAAAAAGCTCACTCCAGAGCCCAAACAATGAGGAAAGTCTCCTTTCTGCCACTAGAAAGAAAACATACACTAATAACTTGTGTCAATGGCTAACAGTCATCTTAGAGGCACCCAAAAATACTTCAAACCTGGTTTTCTAAGGTTTATTCCTACAATCCTATTTACATAATCCTGCACTGAGATAATTACAACTGGTTAGAGCAGCAGGATCAGATCCTCCCTTGATACTCTCCCAGTTTTCATGTTTAAAAAAATAATAAACACTCTGGTTCATAAATCATTTAAAAAAAGGCCTTTGTATTAGTTAGTACACAATTAATGTATGTGCATGCCATATTACCTACTCAACTACATCACAACAGTCTTTGGTTCACTTAACAAGTGTAACATATTGTAACTTTGCAAATTTCATTTTCCCTGGAAAACGTTAGTAAATCCCATTATGTCCAATGGAGAGGAGAGGAGAGAAGAGAAGATTTCAGTTGAAAGGGACCATGATCACCTACTCCAACTGCCTGACCAATTCAGAGCTGACCAAAAGTTAAAGCATGTTGTTAAGGGCATTGTCCAAAAAATGAGGACAATGGGCTGATGGGACATCAACTGTCTCCATAGGAAGCCTGTTGCAGGGTTTGACCACCGTCTCTGTAAAAAAATGGGTTTAATGTGACCGCTGCTCCATTGCACTCATTAGTTGCCATGTTTGAACATTGATCTTAGCTCAGAGCATTTGGTGAAAATGCTCAGATCTTTTTCTGAGCTCTATTTTAGACCATGCAAGTTCATACCCAGTATGTATCTGAAAGATCTAGAAGGAAAAACATTTAGTCAGTATTATCATAGATGACAGAGTAAAGATTTCTTTAATTAATGGTCCTTTCTGGCAACCTGTGCCATTGTAAAATTAGCTGCAAATTTGTTCTGCCACATTTATGGGCTCCAGTTCAAGAATCTATGAAGTGTGGAGCATTTTACAAGCTCCTACAGCAACACAGAAAAGCAGGTGGTTGGACACAGTATGAGAAGTAAATAAATGCAACCATTTATCTAGAACAATTTGCAACCCACCAGGAGAGCTGGGATACCAAAGGAGTGACAACTTCAGGATATCCATCTAGCAACACAGCTGTAGATTTATTTGATTTCCACAAGAAATCTGCAAAACAATTATGCTGGCAAGGTGAAGGAAATGTGTATTGCACACACACTCTGCTGCATCCATTACTTCCATTTCTGTATCTACATGAATTTACGTATCTCAGCCTTAGTTTTCTTGCCAGGTGTTCATCAAGCTCTCTGCTTTTGACATTCTCAAGTCTGTCAGTAACTCTGCAATAGTTAAGTGACTAATTAATTGCTTTTTACGCCTGAGTAGCAAGGAAAGCATCACCAAAGCTGACTTTGTTTACATTGTAGAATATATAGCCACAGCCCAAGATGGGTACCAAGGCTTATTAGAAAAAGCTATTTCACTGTGAGAATGAGGGAGCCTTGGCCCAGGTTGCCCAGAGAGGTTGTGGAGTCTCCTTCCTTGGAGGTCTTCAAGACCCACCTGGACGTGTTCCTATGTGACCTGATATAGGTGAACCTCCTTCTGCAGGGGAGCTGGACTTGATCTCTAGAGGTCCCTTCCAACCCTACCATTCTATGATACAGATCAGGACCTGAAACAGGAGGGAGAGCATTCAGGAGGAAAACTGCTCCCTGTCTTCCCCAAAATAATATCTATCCACAGAATCCAATTCAAAACCCAGAGCCACTGAAATCATTGAACTACTGGGTGGCTCCTTTGTGAGGCACTCTTAAGGGCAGAGATTTCTAGGGATGCCAAGGTTTTAGGGCAAGACAGGACTTCCTTGCCTGCTCCTGTTCCCCAGCTCTTAGGCTGTGGATCAGATGCTGCCAATGTTCCCATTTCGTGAGGAAGTTGTGTGGATTTAGGTTTTCCTGTTTCAAACAAGGCAGCTGCCTGGAGTTTGTTCAGATTCTTTTCTCCGCTATTACATTTCCTCCTCACAAAATAAAGCATTTTGCCTTCTTCAAACAGCACTTTGAAAAGCTAAATTTAGGCCACCCCCAATACATGTTCACACATCACTATCACTCTTTTGCATGCTGTGCAGGTGTCTTCACGGGGATATTAGTCAACAAGATGGGACCTCAAAGCGGCTGTTTGAAATCCATTACACCGGTCTCCAGAAATCGCTCGGTACAGATGCAGGTGCAGATGCAAGTCCATCAGGCACAACTGAAAAGTCCTTCAAGGCTTATAAAACATGCAGTACATCTGTTCCTAACATGGCTTTGTGGCTTTGTCTCCGCATCTGTGTAAAACCACACAACAATGAGGCAGATCTATTCTATTTCTCTAGGCACACATCTTTTTGTTGCTTTGGGTGGAATTTGTTTTTCTTGGTTTTCCCTTTTCTTCTTTCTTAAGTAGTTCTGAATGCAAAATCAATTTACACTGATCTATTGTTGAGTCTTCTAAGCAACTTGGGCTTGACGTTTCGGCATTCCCCTGGTGTAACTTATAACTCCTTAAGGGTAGATTGTTCTCAGACTACTTAAAATTCATTACATGAGGCAGGGGGTCGGCTTCACACTTTTCTCCAATGTGAAGCACCACATGGAAGTCGTGCTATTGGACTTCTATATTTGCTTCTAATAATGGAACATTGCAGGTGAAGCTGAGGCAGAAGAGTTATGTGTTTCTAGCCCCTTGGCAAGATTGGACATCCCTGCTTTGCTCTATTTTTGTGTCTTGTTAGGCTCCTACTATAAGTTGTCACCTCTCTTCTGTACTATGTTTTTTTGTTTTAATGCAAGCTGCACATTTCTGGGCAAACAATGAGGTTAGGAAGTCAAAGCAACACATTTTTGACCTCACCAATTATAAGGTCCTTCATCTTGCATGCATCATTCACCTCTCTATCGCTTATTTTCTGCATGTATAATAATACAAGTAATGATGCTCACGTGGCTTTGCAAACACAGCTGAGAAGCAGTACATGGGAGATCAAGTTTATTTCTATGACTGTTGGCTCTAAATAGAGAACGATACCTCTCTGCCACTAGAAAGTCCCTCCCCAGACTGGCTCTGAGCAGGAAGGACAGCAAATTTCTTGTCTTAAGGGACACGTTCCTTGAAGGATATTAGGAAAAGTTCAGTGAACATAAACTTCAGCAGGTTCATTAATAATTAGTTAGCTTAACTTACTGAACGAACAAGTAGGTCATTGATACAGCCTCAAGTGACTGACTTGGCATAAGCAAACAACATTCATTTCAGCACAATGAAATTTAGGGTGTGCTTCGAGGAACAAAGAATGCAGCCCATATTTATAGGGTGGGGGATTCCTAGGAAACAGTGGCTCTGAAGACAGTCTGCCAGAGACCATGGGCGGAAAGTTGAATAGGAGCTCCCAGTTCAGTGCTCTCTCTGAAAAGACCGTCCCTCTGTTTTTTGAATGCATAAGAAGAGAACATCCTTTGTAAACCAGGACTTTTTCCCACCATCAGGTTTGACCTGGCCATGTCTCCTGGAGAAATAACACACTGAAACAATTGGTTGAATAAATGCGTCAAGAGCATGACTTGCATGTGGGGTGTTTTTTAAAACAATCTTCTAGAGGCTATTCGTATCACAGTTTAAAAAATGCTTTCCTAAAATAAAAACAGCTTATAAAAGCTGTTATTTTTAGCGTACAAAAAATCATGGAAAGGAAGCAACGATACGATTTATCCATACTTAGAAGGACACACACTAATGCTTTTTTTACATGTCTTGAAGAACACCAGAGATTGTAATCAACAATCTGGTTAAAATGAAGCTGGCCTTGTGCTGTCTAGTAATTTTTCATACCCTCATGAGATTAGCTGTACTTGTCCCTATTCCCAACTTTGTTGTATCTTTGAAACACTTCAATAAGCCCAGTTCTTTTTTCACTCAGGATTCCCATACAACTCTGGTCTTTTTCCACCGCGTATCAGAGAGTGAAAAAGCATCTAGATCATACTTTGGGGTTACTGATGTTTACAAATCTGAATGTACATCCTTTGAGTTGATAAATTAGGGTGGTTTTTTTCTGCATTGGGAAATAGACCGAGACCTCAGTCATTAAAGTATAAGAAACCAAGGATTAAATACATTCCTACATACAGATCTATCAAATCTACCTGCATGCATATGCATACACACACATACAATCTATTGCAGACTCTCATGCTAGTGCTAACAAGTTTTGTAGCCAAGCTACATTCCATTTAGAAGAATTAGTTATACAGTTCCCCAGTCGGTGTCCTCCCCTAGGAATTCAGTTTTTGATTAAAACTGAGTACTTTGTAACTAAAACTTTCCTCAAAGACTACAGCCAGCCTAAAAACATTATTTATACAAAATGGCACATTTGGGACTTTTGCAATGGTGTTCTGAAAGACAATATGCTGTTCCCTAAGGCTTTTGGTGGGGAGAGTAGGGACTGAGAGCCAAGACAATGTACTCGGGGAATTTGGCAGCATACGAAGATGTAGGAAAAATGAAGCAGATGTAGAGGATGCAGGATAATACTGGACACAGGGTCTTCTCATTTGAACTTGACACTATCTTGAAACAAAATTTGCCTTCAGCTTTAAAGGGTCCAGGATGTGAGCAGATTACTTATTTTGGGTATAACTTGCCAGAGAAAAAAAGAAGAGGAAAACAAAAAGCACAATATCCAGTATACATTGCTAACAAAAGCTTATGCGTTGCTACAGTTATTAATTGTGTTTGGTGCTTAAACACAAAAGGCACTTGGATCATTTCCTTAATTCTGATCATACTCTAGTTATTCTTATGTATTAATGTTTCATCTCAAGAATAAAAAAAAGCTGTAATAATAATAATAAAGAAATCACTTCAAAGCTTTGCAGATGTTGCTAACTTNTCTCCCTGTCCCCCCCACCCCCCCTCTCTCCCTGCTCTTCGAAAGTTCTCGAATCAAATATTTGTCACAGCTGTTCTGCAGACACAGTATGTCTGCTGTCTACCCCGGAGTGAAAACAAATCGCAGCCAGTTTGCTGGTCACACGTTCCAACTGGGATCTTGCCATCTGTCATTGTGTTTGCGGAGCTATTTAGATTTCCAGTTCATACCAAACAAATTCCACCTCCAGTACCAGGAGGGACTTCAAAAGGTGGCCGGAGAGATCATGTAGATGGGGAAACGTGCCCCGGAGATTCAGGGGAGGGGGGAGGGCCCTGCATCTGTTCACAGCTTTAAATATTGCTTGGCATAATTGCATTAAAGGCTCCTCCAGAGAGGTCGGATCAACGTTACCAGATACAAGAGCACAATAAAAGTCCAAACGCCCTCACCCAATCGTTTGCTGGGCTATTAGCAGTCGACCCTCTGTTTGGGAATGTTAAACTGCCTCGGCCAGATCACAGCTTTGTACAGAGTGTAAAATGCTAACAAAAACATACTGATCTTAAATACCATTAGTTTGAGGTACTTTTAGTTGATTATGCCTGAAAATGAAGAATTCTCAAAACATTGTACAGACTTTTAAACTCTCTAAGGGTTTTAGTGTGAGACAGAGGAAAAAGTGGAGTCTCTCCTGGGGCAGTTCCAATGGTACTTCGTTTTCCAGACGGTGCCTGTGGTCCTGAGCAGAGCAGAACTTATCATTTCTTGACAAAAAAGCAAACAGAGGCTGTTTTGACGCTTATTTAATCTCACCAGCCCTTGCTGAAGAGGCAACTTCAGCCTTTGGTTGCTCCTCCTCCTCCCCCAAAAGCAAAGCCTGTGCAAAGCTGCCAACTCTCATTCTTTTGGAATGAGACACTCTCATTTATTGTCTCAATTTCAATCAGCCCGAGGCCGGAAATAAAGAGAAGTCACCATTGATTTCAGGCAGATATTTAGAAACACATTCAGATTCTTTCTAAGTCAATGAGATGATCATAAATTGGCAGCTCAATAAGTTTCCTGCTTGGGGATTGGGTTGATACACCAAAGCCACCTACTCCCTTCACCTAAACTTTCACAGTTTTTGACAAAACAGTGTGTCAAAGGAGGTGGCAGAGAGTGGCAAATTGAATCAGGAAAGCTCCCTGCCCTTAGAGCAAACTCTTCAAAATATCCCACCAGGTAATGGGAATGACCCCAAAAAATTGTAAAATGTTCCTAATTATAGTTTGGACTTACATCCCCTGCAAAGAGCTTGGCCTTGAAACTCATCAGGAAGCAAAAAGCAGAACAAAATAATAAATTCAGATACACCAGAGACAGAACTTCTGTCCGTTTAAACACTTTGATGTGTACACAAACAAGTGGCATGCAGATGTTTGGCTCTTTCACTTGCCAGCTAGCTCAGAGCAGATGGGTTTGAAGGAGGATTCCAAAACTGCTGCACATAAGGACAGAGATCCCCAGAGATGCTAATAACACTCATTTTCTTCCATAAGATGCTGTGCTTCAGCCACAACTACCGCTCCCAAGACTGTTTGATCAATAACTTTACACCTGAGAAACATTTGAAGTCTGGGATGCAAAGTACCTTCTGCTTGGGCAACTGGCTTGTACTAATAATGCAGCACAAGAAATGCACTGGTAAAACAGGACTGAAGAGAGCTGGGATGCAAAACACAGTACACCTGAAGTCAGCACCACCTTAACAAACACAGAGTCAAAAAAGCCAAAAAAAGAAAAAANCACAATATCCAGTATACATTGCTAACAAAAGCTTATGCGTTGCTACAGTTATTGTGTTTGGTGCTTAAACACAAAAGGCACTTGGATCATTTCCTTAATTCTGATCATACTCTAGTTATTCTTATGTATTAATGTTTCATCTCAAGAATAAAAAAAAGCTGTAATAATAATAATAAAGAAATCACTTCAAAGCTTTGCAGATGTTGCTAACTTGGACTCACACGAGAGCACAGGATTTTTCCAGTCCCTCATTGAAGATGTCTTTAAAGCAAACAAACAAAATCTAAATGCCATAAGAAAACTTATTGTTCAACATTCAGAAAATGAAAAAAAACACAATCTCTCTGTCATCAAAAAGCCAACATCTTTACTTGATGAAACTCCACTTGTGTTCTCCAGTCCTTGTAACAAATGGATTCAGCAAATCCTTACTGGGACAGAGCATAAATATTACACTGCCTTTCATTCATTTTCGGCTCTTGGAGTTTTTCCTTTCCCCTGAGTCTAAAGGCAAATTCTCATCTATTTTTTTTTTTTTTTTTGAGAAATCACACCGGACGCCCCCTCTCTCCCCCAGTCGGCGCCGCCCCACCCCTTCCCCCCGCCTCCCCCACGCCGCTCCACCAAGCACTCAACGTCA